>VUYV01000109.1:2376510-2416584 GCA_008711295.1 Anarhynchus alexandrinus | reverse complement strand
CTGCGTACCATGCCTGGGCATCAGCTATAAACATAGGTCTGATCACTCTGAGAGAGTGAACATTGTCTGCACAATATGTTGTTAATTTCAGTAGTTAGAAGAGGTCCAGCTAAGAAGCAAAATTACTGAACAGAATTGGTCCTGTTTTACCTCAAACCAGGACAAAAAGTTTTTTTGTTTTTTTTTAGGGTAATGATCAGTGATCGTTTAGGGGTCACTCATACAATAAAGGCACATAGTCTAACATATTTTTTTTTTTAACAAGCATTCTAGCAATACTTGGCATCCTGTTGAATTTGTGGTCATGGTTATTCTGTCACCCTGTCACTCTAATAAATGAGTTACTTTAATTTAGACTGATTTTGGTGGGAAACTTTGTCATAATCTGAATTGTTGGTCCATGTCTTTTGGGGAAAAAATATTTTCCATTCTATTTTCTGCTGTTCGTTATTCCCATTTAGTATCTTTGACTCTTTTTTTTGCTTTCATGATAGCTCAGAAAAGAAACTGTTTTACTTTATATTTGCCCTTTACTATAATTCTGAAATTGATTTTCAGTGTTGTTTAATCACTGAAATAACTACTCAGCAGCATTACTTCATTGCAATATAAAAAATGTGCACACAACTTTTTAATGAATGGTAATACTGAACAGCAATCAGAGACGCTGTATTAGGCAAATTTTAAACATAATCTGCATTCTTTTTTCGATTCTGAAAATATGTTTTTATCTTCTATGTGGGTGAGCATTGGTAGACTTCCTGTCTTCCATCCTTGAGCTCTTAAGCTTTTGTGCAGAGTTTATTCTCTAAACATTCAATCTTTTCAAGTATTTTTCTGGCAGGCTTAGGTTTTTAGCACTATGAATGGGTCTAGATATCAGAAAAGATTCATGACTTCCTGGCCATTCTTAATGCTTACTTCATTTACTGGGAAAACAAGTACAGAAAAATTCTGGTTCCAAGTTCAGGAAATACCTAGTTTAAAATTTCATAGTATCATGTATTTCATTAGAGTTACCATCCAAAAAGTAATTTTCGAAGTGGGTGGTTTGCAATAATGAAGACAAGTGAGATGGTAATGAAGACAAGTGAGATGGTAATTCTAATAATCACATCAGTTCTCTGATCATCATTGCAATTTAAGAGAATAACGTGGTTTTAAGACTGAATTTCTAAAACCACCATGATAGCCTTTCCCTTCAGTTTTTTTTTCCCCAAGACCATCCTGACCTTTTATGTTGTTATACACTGAGCACTTCTCACTGAGAACATCAGGTCTGCTTTTCATGAGATCCATAAAACTTTAAATTATTCACAGCAGTCACTTCAGAATGACCAGAAGGCACCCTTGTAAACATTAATATTTCTACCTTGGGGCAATTATTTTGTTTTCATATGAATATCTCAAAGCCTCCTAAAGTCCTGTCTAAGGATGTAACTAGACTTGCATTTATGTGTGGTTGTTGAAACTATTTTTTCCTTGGAAACTAGAAAGTGGTATATAATTCTAGGAAATATCTTAAATGTATTGGATTTAGGCAATATGAGTGTATGTAGTGCTGCTTTAGTGCAGCTTGACATGGTTTACCTGTGTGGCTTCAGTGTCCTCCCCTGGAAGAGTTAGAATGCTTCTTACAGGAACATCGACTTGGTGAGGCTTGAAGACTCACATGATGAGGAAGATGGAGAACTTCCATCTCGTAGGAAGTTCCATCTTCACGTCCTTTATGAATCCTAAAACCCTTTATAGAAGAGGCTGGCAGGACCTCTGTTGTCAGATGGTTACTACACGGTCAAATGTTTTTTCTGGTGAAATACGTGAATGAAAATTTCTGCAGTCTTTCAGCTGGACCTCAATCTTGCTAGATATGTATGTGGAATATTCTTAGTACACCTGTTCTGCTGCTGATAATACTTACATTGGAAGTCCTAGTTTGGCTTGGATATTGAGCTGTTTACCTTTCCTAAGACAGAGACTATGAGGTACTGCATAAGCAGTAAAACTATAGGCAACCTGGCAGCTCCACTGGCAAAAATACAGATATCTGGAGGTTTAAGGCATGTATGTGAAGACTTACACATTTGAATTGTTGGGATAAGGTGAAAAGGATTTTTTTTCATAGCAACTTGTAAGAAATTAAGCACTTTTATGTGTCTGAGGGGTTTTTTGGTTTGATGGGTTTTTTTGTTGATTTTTTTTTTTTTTGGCTTAGTTTGCTGATATCTGCGTCTCTTTTCTATGGTCTTGTCACTGTAGCTGAGTGTCAACATAGATGAACAGTGAACGTCTAAGAGTATGGTGAGCTGGAGATTGCTGCTGTACATATGTATCAGGATAGGTGTTTATTTCTCTGATAACTAAGTGCTTTGTCCTTGTGATAATGCTCAGGATCCTCAACAGAAAAGACTTCATTTTAATTTTTTTTTTTCCCAGAAGCATATCAGAAATCCATTGAGACATATCCTGAAAAATTTAGAATCTAAGCCATGTGTTTGGGAAGTAAATGGAGATTACACAAAGAGATGGACAAGGAGGAACGTAGGTTATGGGGAACAATTATGCCAATATTCTGGTGAGGCAAATATGAATCTTGGTCATTCAAAAATAATTCATTTTTAATATCAATTGTGGCAGTAGTCACTGTAAGGCATTCTTCAGAATCATGGTTTTAGAAGCCATTTGCAAGCTGAAATTCCAGAGGCTTAGTTATCATTTAGGAGAACAGTCAATGAGAGTAAGCATGATGGAGGGAAGTATATGATCATCTTCCTCAGCTGTGTTGGCCATAATGGATAAAAGTTCTCGGTGGATGCGAAAGAAAACTAGGTTGATTTATAATCAGTCATACATGTTGTAGAAAGAAATTGTAGCCCAAAAAGAGGGGTGTGCTGTGAAGCTTCAGCAGTGGAAATTAGGATCTTAATAACCCTTTATTTGTATTTAGGATATATTGAGGAACCTTTTTTTTTTTTTTCAAACACACTGTGGTGTGATGACCTAATCCACAAGGTCTCAGTACGACAGAATTCAGATTAACCTGTGTTTGGAATTAGGAGTGTTTTTGGGTGGGAAATAAGAACTGGAATGAGATAAATCTAATCTGCCTTTCCCATGAAGGGTTGAACCAGGTGATCTTTTGAAGTCCCTTCCAACCTGTGTGATTCTGTAATTCTGTGAAGTGCAAGTAAGAATGCTGTATGAAAAAATCCTGATTTTAGGATCAATTGGGATTTGTTCGTGTGTGTGTTTGTTTTGAACAAGAAATAGTGGTCAGCAGTATAAAAGCAAAATAAAAAGCAAGTGTTCCACTTTGTATGGCAATACCTTTCTTCTTCTATACCAGTTCCTGGGTTGCTCCTATTCCTATTTACAGTTTTGCCATGTCTGTCTTTTGACAGATGAATATTTCTGTTTAATCACATCACCAATATGTTAGTTGATTAACTGTCTGCTACTTAGGAAAGTCCAAAAGATACTGGTATTTTGTCATGGTTCCTATTCTTTCTTTCCTTCTGAAATAGTTCATGCTGTTACCTTGAGGTATGTGTGAGTATTGTAAAGAAAATATACGTTGTTATGTTAAGACATTGTATACCATCCATGTGTGGGCAAGACAAAAATTACAGAAAATCACAACTTAGAGTGTTCTGTTCTCTGTCATCCTAAACTTGTCGAGTTTTAGTAGAAGTGGCTTTTAACATTGAAAGAATGAAGAAAACTTGATATTAAGATGAGCACAACTCTCTTTTATTTAGAACACATTGTAGGTACTATTTCCTTTTATTTGCCCATTTTATCTCAGGCCTGAACTCTTTTGTGGTTTAATAAAAAACAAAAAAGCATTATGAAAACATCTATTGTAAAAATGCAAGAAATGCTGGAACAACGCACCGCCTTGTTTCCAGGGTGATGATATTATTTTTTGTGTGTGTGCGCTGCTAATCACATTTTAGGAAGAGTGTAAGGAAATCAGAGGCCTGTATAGATTACAGCTTAAATATGTGATATGAGATGAAATTACCTAGCGTGATCTAATTAACACATCATAAAACTGCAGTTAAGGTAAAAGCATTTGTGCTTTAGCACATTCAGGACCAAGAAGTTAAAGGCTGGAAAGGAGTTTAGGCTATAATTTGATGTACTCGAGCCTTTCAAAGCATGTTCAACTGTATCTGCACTGCTGCTGTTCATTTGAACTAGTTGTATTGAAGATAGGAGTCTAGAGAAGGGCAAAGCTAAGATGAGCAACACCTTTCGTAAACTCCTCCAATACAAGGTGCTGGATTAGGTGGCTCACATAGTTCTCTCTGGCTCCAGCAGGTGTTAGTAGCACATTGGTATTACCAGCAGTAAGCTGTAGCGTTTGGGGGAGAAAAATCTAAAAAGGCAGCAAGAATTTCTTCTAACTAATAATTAAAATATTTATAAATGTAAAGCCAGTGTTTAACCAAGATGAGATCTGGGGCTATATAAAAGCATACTGTTTAATTTGTAATGTAAGTATATTTTCATCATGAAACAGTCTGTGTAGGCTGGATATAAGGTCCTTACCTAACGTCTCCTATATATTTCCTTTTAAAAATTGCCTTTGAACAGCAATGTGGAGTAAATTGTTTTGCTTATTGCTAAAAAAAAAGATATAATTTCATATTCATTTCAAGGTTAAAAATTATGTTAATGGACAAACATGTTCATATGGTAAGTAATATAACGTGGGATCATACAGGTAAATTTATCTTAGTAAAAAGGAATTAACAAAGTTTATTTTCCAACTCTTGGAAAAAAACTAAAATTACATATTTCCTCTTCTTCAGATCTCTGTTATATTGCTCTGTTTGCTGGCAATTCTTTGAAAAACAGGAATGACATTTGGGGTCTGTTGGATTTATATCATAGCAAACCAAATATTTGAATTTCTGTAACATACGTTATTCAAAGTATTTATTGGAGCATGAGCTCTGGTTTTATGTCCAATTTTAGCTGTTCATCAGCAGAGGGCAATATAACTTCATACATTTCCTTGACAGGATTTAGTTTGTTGATCTTTTTATTTCTAGTTTTAACTAAAAGAACACCTACTTGTAAATACTGAGAAAGTATGTGAACTTGTGATGCAAAAGCAATGAGCTGTGCTATTAGTATTCCTTATGCACTTTCAAAAGGCTTTATAAACTTTCTAGTAGCTGTACCCTATGGGAGGTGTTCTCTAAGTTCATAAGCAGACAGATAATGTCCAGACTTTATGGAGATGGCAAAACATACTATTACTTGTTTACTGGATTAACTGGTGCACCCTTAGCAATTAGCTGATGCACCCTTTCAGTGTTTTGTTTTGGGTTCCTTGGGGCAGACTTGTGCAAAGTTTGTGAGGCTTTCTGTCATTTCTTTTTACATCTGTTTTGGTTTTACTGTGGGATCAAATCCCATATGAAGAACTCTTATTGCTTTACAGACTCTGAGTACATGTGTTGTAAGTTAAGTGTAGTGAGAAGCTGTGCTGTGATAGTTAAGAAAAAGTAGATTCAGGTCTCCATTACAACTCATTTATTCTGTATGTTGTGACAAGCAGAGTTTTGTTTTATGGTGGTAAAATGAGCCTTTACAGTCCTTAGGAAGTGTGTGTACCATAACCTTTTAATGTACATCATGTTAATACTAATCTGTTATGGTAGTGCTTTGATTTTTATGTTGCCATTTAAATTTTCATTTAGTTTTTCTTTCAAAACATATCAGGAATCCTAAAACGGATATTCATGTGTGGCCAATTTTTTTTTTTTTTTTTTTTGAAAATACACTTTCCTATTTCTGATGCTCTTGAGGCATATTCAGAAAGACTTCAGACATATGGTTACTTGTTTTTCATCTTCTCCTTTGGGCATCACACATTCAAAGAGTCTATTTTACTGTCAGAGCATAAATACAATTCCTGCTAACAGCCTGGGACAGGCAGCATTTACCAGTGTTAAAACATGAGGCTAGGATTAAAAGATTTTGAGTCCTAGCTCCTGCTCTGCCCTTGGCTTGCTGAATGACCTTAGGCAGTTGCATCCATCTCTTTACTTTTGTTTCAAATGCATTGGATAATGCTGTTCTTTCTCTATTACCCCAAATTGTTTTGAAGATTAATTTCCCACTGTTTAAGCTGTAATATTTAAAATACAAATAACAATAGAACTTCTTTAAGTACTGCATACAGATAAGAATGTAGAACACATTATGAAGAATGTATTTGGTATAATGTAGCTTTTGCATTTAATTTTTTGCCCAGGTATTAGTGCTCACGTATTGTGTTCTAGTTCCAGATCTACCCCTAATTATAGGATTAGGTTAAATCATTCAGTCTTTCACACTATCACTCTGCAAAATGGGAACAATTTCAAATCAACTGGGGAGGCTGGGAAACATAAATGCAAATATTAATTATTAAGTCTTTTAAAATTTTATTTAGAAAAAACCTCCAAATTTTCATGTATAAATATAGTGTTGGTTATACAGTTATATCTCACAGCATACACAAATGGTTGATTAAATGTAGCAGTTAGATGGTTCAAATGAACATAGTATGCATACGCAAATATAACTAGCAGTGCGTACATTAGGTAACTAGTTTAAAAATCACCTTTCTAGCATCTTTAGACTTTTGATCTCCTTTATGCTAAAAAGGTTGTTTCATTTTTTAAAAACTGTTAATTGGAGTGAATACAAAGACAGTTTTACAGGCATCTCACTCCAGTTGGTGATTTTATTATCTGTTATAACAGGGTTAAGTGGGGAAAAAGAAGAAGCCAGCATAATAAACTGGGTGACTTGCAGAGCTAAACCATTCTCATTCTCAGTGCTATATCCAGGCACGTGTATGTGAACATTTACTGTGTCTTGGTAGAGAGATGGTAACTTCTTAAAATGTACTAACTAGGTAATTTTTTTTATCATCCTATCATATCCTTAGACACTTGGTGTTATGCCATGTTCTAGGACAAAGAGGAATTTTTTTTTTCTAATATTTTGATGTTTAAAATACTTGTGTTACTAAAATGCTCTTAATAACCAAGTATGTATGTCACCACTGTTTCATAATTATTTTATATATGGTATTGAAAAAAAGACAAAAGAGCTTTAATTTGAAGCGTATAGGGCAAGTTGAAACATAACAAATTTTATTAGGCATATTTTCATTAAAATGTAAAATACCCAGAGTGTTTATTTATGGTGATTGGTGACTAATGAATTTAGTGGAGATTTTATTGAGTAGTAATGTGCTTAGTAAGCTTTCAACAGACATTGCTGGAGTTCCCTCTCTCTCTGCAACAGACATTTTAGAGTATTGGAGAAAATGATTTGTGAGTGAACTTGGTAGACCAGTCATGAACAGATGTATCTGTAGCATCTTACTCTGATTGTCTGTTGGGACCTACTTTCAAACCAAAGTAATGATGTGACAAGCTTGTCAGAAATATATTTTGACCTGGTCCTTCAATAATGCTCTACTTTAGGATTTTAGGTAGTTCTATTTGAAATAGTCACATTTTAATTATGAAAAGGTGGTTGTTTTTTTCTTTTTTTTTAACTTCACCTCACAAGCTCCATTTACTATTTATATAAGTAAACGTGTATTTCTGCAATTTTAGTGCAAGAAAAAGGAAAAGTACACTTATGACTATTTGTGTGGGGTTTTTTTCTTTTATTTTTCGGGCAAGTGTAATTGGAAATAAAGGCAACATAGTCATTTTGGTGTGATGATGAGATGGTGTAGATCATTGTGATAAAACCATTCATTGCCAATATTTAGTGTATTTGTATATAGAACTGGCAGGTAGTAAAGAAAGTAGCAGGGATTCTGTTTCTGTGGTGTTGTTTCATTTTGTGTTTTTTTCTGTTTGTTTCTTTTTTTTTGTGGTGTTTTGTTTCTCCCCCCCCCCTTCCCTTTCCTTTTTTCTGTGGAGTTTTCTTGAGAACAGTTTTTTTTTTTTTGAAAGGAATAATAGGGGCATTTTAAATTACCTTACACTATATTAGTTGTCTGATCTCAGAACTGTTGAATCCATTTTTATTGTCTTGATTATGGAAAACAAAGGCGGTACATTAGGAACATGGCTTATTTAGGTGACAACTTTACACTTGGACACCTGCCTCTTACCAACTGGTTGCGACTTGAACCTAACACTTGATCAACTGTGCTCTTGGACATCGAAATGAGAAGATAAACATTTCAGTACACTTTGCTTTCACCTGCTCAGGTATAGACTGTACATTTTGAGATACACATTTTCCTAGATGTGGTGAGGTGCTTGTATACCTCTGTTTGGTTGTCATCCCAAACGATACCCCCCTTCTTCCCTTGAAAGAAGCTGGGGGAGGAATTAATCTTAAAGAAAACTAACATTTCCTTTTCACATGATTGACAATCTTGCTTCCTCTTATTTCTTTTTTCACATATCTTTCACTTAAAAGAGCGTATTCATTTGCTCATCAGTACTCCTTTAGTACTCTAGTAAGTATATGCAAGCTGAGACATACCACATGTATGACAGATTTGTAGACGATTAAGCAAGTATAAGATGTAGTAAGTATAGTATATATATATAGTAAGTATATATATAGTGTATATATATACACAGTATATATATAGTAAGTATATAAGTAAGTATAAGTAAGTATAGTATATATATAGTATAAGATGTAGTAAGTATATGCAAGCTGAGATATACCACATGTATGACAGCTTTGTAGAAGATTTCGCTGTCCTGATGATTCTGCATAAAACCCGCTCTTAAAGGAAGCTGAAACAGAGTAGAATTCTCTGTACAATGCTGATGGGGAAGGGAAAGTTTGGGAAAAGATTCCTGTACAAACCAGGGCGAGGGAAGCACCTTTCCCTACTTTCTTCAGCAAGAAAGGTTGCTTGGACCTGAAGTATCCTTTCTTGTACAGCACCTTGGTCTAGGGGATCCTCTGCCTAAAGGCTGTAGATTCTGCATGGTGTGCTGTTGGATACCTATTACATTCTACTGTCCTTATTGCTGGTTTCAGGTCTGGTATGTAGATACTAATCTGGTATATGGATTTTTGACATGTACTTGGTAAAAGTGAAAGGCTGAACCAGAGCTATGTACCTGTATTTCACAGGTTCCCAGAAGGGGCCGTTATGGTGATTAATGAGAGGGATACAGCAGCCCTTTACCAGTTTTGTGTCAGTCTCTAGTACCGAGGTGCTGTGATACCAATAAGAATGTATAATCCAGAATGCCTCCAAAAAATGAAATGAAATCTTATGCCTTACATGAGGGCAAAGATGAAGTCCTGTGCGAAGTCAGCTTAAATGGATTTGGCATGTGGTATTCCCAAAGCCATGAAGAGGCAATACTTTTTTTGTAGAGAGATTTAATGTTTGTGTTTCTACCAGGGTTTCTGCCTGCTATGCAATATCGTTGGCCTACTAGTTTTCAGAGTTGGAACTTCCTTCACAAGCATTTTTGTGTTGGATTTTGATTTTTTTTTTTTAAATGGCTTTTGTACGTGGACTTTTCTTCTGTATTTTCCTAAGACACAGTTGTTTAATGTGTTTCAAACTTTTTTGCCTGTTACTGAAAGTATAGATGATGGAAATTGCTGGATAAAACTGAGTATGAACTTACGGATTCTTTTTCATATTTCTAATTGTATGATACTATTTAAAGTATGCTCTGTTTGAACTTTTACCTTGACATAATTTAGGTGTTTGCTGACTATTAAGTTGGTATTATTTCAGATTTAAGCTTAAAAAGGATTAGGTTGTATCATGTTTGTCATATTTTCTCATTTTAATGATGTCTATGTTTTGTGACAGCTGATAATTAATTTCCAAATCAAATTCTCTTCTCTGCCTGAATCTATTAGAGCATGTTAAGGAAATGCTATTTGGTGCATATTCTCTGAGGCTATAGTCAGATGTCTTTGCTTTTTTTCGTTCACTTTTGCTGTCTTAATGGAAGTAATCTCAGCACTGCTGGCTCCCTTGGCATTTTTGAATCAAATCATTGCTCTTACGGAGCAAGCAGGTACTTTGCAGAAAAAGGACAGTCTTTTATTTTGTTATGATAATACACAGGACAGGTGAGGCCTACTAGTGAATTTTTTATTAGCAAAGTTTTGGAAAAAAATTTGAACAAAGTTTCACGTTCCTTAAAAGCAGATTACTTTGTTAGAAGTCTTGATAATTTATTCAACATTATTTTAAGCCATTGTTCTTAATGGCAAGGGAATACAAATATGGCTGTTAAAAAAATTTCACTGTAATGACCTTTAACCCATTGATATGTTTAAGATCAGTCAAAAGGAGATATCCTGTTATCCTGTATTTCTTCCTTTAATTAGGAATCTTATTATGTATCAGTCAAGCTCAGCTCCCAATTTCTATTATATGCCTTTGAGTGTTTCTTTAATTCAAAATAAAATAGTGAGCAATGGTTGAAATAATTCACTAGGTGGAAAGTACCTTTGTCATTTGATTACAGTCTTGCTGGAGGGTAGTGTATTTTAAAAACAATTGGAGATACTCATGAGAACGTAAGACCTTCCACATATACCATATTTCAAGGAAAACTGTATGCCAAGCAGTTTTAAACTTTTTCTCCACCCTCCAAATCAAAATGTTGATCACTTTCCAGAAATTGTTCTGGAAATACGGTTATTCTTACAGTGCATGTCTCAAGCTGCAGAATAATGGTGTTGATGATTTGCTCTTCATCTTTGAATTTCATGTGAAATAATGATTTGCATCAACAACTTCTCTTGTTATGAAAGACATCGTGTTGTCCTTCATTTAAAGAGCTGCATACAGCTATATAACAGATAAGACCATGTGTCTTATAAAAGGAAAATAATGCTCTTGATTATTTTTCTTTTAGCAAGCTAAATCCCATATTCCTGAGCTTAAAATAACTAACAGGATTAGCATTGGAAATATATGTGTGCAGCAAAAATATAATAATAATATGCATAAAATGCACTGCAGTTTTCAACAGTGTGAAGTGAAATGAAATAACGGGTATAAAGATAAAAAGAGGAACATTTCTGAAATACTGATTCTAGGAGTTTGATATAAGAATAAAAATTAGTTTGAAATTTATAATGGGGCAGCTTTTCGGAAAATTAAAGGTAGTAAATGAAAATGTTTGACTTTTTAAAAATTTTTAAACCTTATATAATGCATGTCACATTTTCTAAAATAATAATGTAATAATTTAAAAACTTTAATATAAAACAAAATAATAGATGACAATTTTACTTTGATGATTGTAATTATTATAATAAAATTCTAAATGGGAGTGGTTTGGAAATTGGTATTCTAGTCAGCATATTTAATTGATTCGGAAGTTGTTACTTGCTGAGCTATGCCAGCTGGTAATTGGAATAGTAACAGGTGTAAAAAAAAAATTCTGAATTATGAATAGGTAATAAGTAAATATTACAAAATACCCAATTTCAAAATAAAAATGAGCCATACTTCATTCTAATGGGATTAAAAATGAATCTTATATACACGTTTATTTTTTATTATTTTGGAACAAAAATCTCATTCAAACTGGTATGAAATGGAGATGTCAACTGATGTCCAATAGTGAAGTAGTTCATTGGAAAATGAACGTAGATGATAGCTAGATGAATCAGGTTCTTGACCTTTTCCAAAGTGAAACAATAAAATCGGGTACTGTTTATTGCCATAGTTTGTCTCACTTCTGGCTTCTCATGTTTACTCTTACTTGTCTTCACTTTTTTTTTTTTTTTTTGTGAGGGGTGTGGTGGAGTGTGATGGTTCTGGAAATGAAAACTTCTGGTTATTTTGGGTACATATTCTATGAATTTTAAAATAAACCAATGTATGCATATATTGGCAAAGTGGATAGATTTGTCTTGGTGCTGTGTGCCAGCATACTGTTTTTATTATCAATTCTTGGTGTTTAGGTAAAGCTAGTGTGGGAAGTCTTTACAATATAAGGAAATCATGCTAGAGTTCAATCAGTTCTGTATGATCTGTGTCTTGGGCTATTATGTGTTTTATTTCAGAATTTCTCTGAAATAGACTAACCGTGATTAAGTATTCTACTTGGGAATGGTTTTGAGAGAGAGAGCATGTTTTTTGTAATTTTGTATCATAAATGAAACTAAAATTTGCTACCAAATCTTACTCATCTCCCAAAGACTCTCTAAACCACAATATAATGTTTGCAATGTAGATTAGAATTAGCTTGTTTGTATATGTGTTATTTTTAGTCTTTGCTTATTATACATGAAGAGAGCACATGATTGGGTTTTTTACTGTTTAAGTTATGGAAAGTATATTATTTCAGCTAGAAAATACATTTGACGTATTTAGAGATTGGATATTTTTTTTCAGTACAAATTCTCAAAGTGGGTGAAAAAAAGGTAGGTGGTTCAAGGTACTTTGCCTCTGAACCAATTGAATGCACTTTCTCTCTTTTCTGAATATGGCAAATGATGCCCATGGCACAGCTCATACCAAGTGTAAACTTCTGACACCTTAAGAAGAGCAGAAATAGTGAATAAAGGCATTATTCTGCATTGCTTTGACTTAATTTAATGACTTAATTTAAACTTACTTCTCTTATTTGAGTCCCTTGGGCAGCTCTACCAGCCTTTATTGACAGTGACAGCTTGGTTTACATGGCCTGTCTGATTTCCACACATCGTTGTCATCTCTGCTTTAAGTTCTGGTGGATCTTACGCTGGTTGTATGATGTTGGAAATAAGATTCCTTCCATCATTTTCTTATGAAATGTGAGCCTGTGACAGCTCCATTGTGAGTTTTGCTAGGGATGTCTAAGCCCGTAAGTATGAGCTGCTGTGGTTTAAACAAAGTGTCCTTGTTTGGAACTGTATGTGAAGATCTGCATGCAGAAAGAAGCTGATCGCTGGTATGGAGTGGTGGGTGACCATACTCAGCAATAGATGACAGACAGATACTCAGTACAGAATTTGGGTGTGTGCATCCATGTGGCTGTAGGATATGTTGTTTTCAGCCAAACTGAGAGTTTTATGAATACATAGTTTGTCTTCGAAAGTGCCCACCCAGTTTGACAGCTTGTGTGTAAAGTTGTTTTGTGGCTGAGAGTGCACGCCAGAGGGATGGTACTCAAATTGGTGTATGCTGCTGTACCCAGAGCTTGTTGCATGAAGTTGCTGGGACGTTACGTGCCTTCTCTTCTTTGGAACGTACCTTCAGCAGCACTAGAAGGAAATAAAAGAACAAAAAAGGAAAATAAGAATTAGAAGACCTTAGAAAGAAAAGGTAGGGGAAAACAGATAATGAGAAAAATGTGGGAAATACAATGAATACAGGGAAAATGACAGTTGTCTGGGAAGAATCCATTCTTTAAAAGGACATACTTGTGTGAGAGGAGGTTGGGATTTTTATTTTGTTCTGTATCTTTTTGTGGCATAGGTGTTTATATGCATGGGTAACTTCAATTTTAATAAATTTTTAATAAAATCTGCAATAAAGTCTGTTTAAATAGCAGCAGTGATACTGGCTTTGGCTGGACTGCTGCATACTTGTTTCTGTCCATTTTGCTTTTTGCCCAGCATAGAGCATAAGCTTGTTGAACTTCATTACGTAGTCACATTTGACAGTCTTGCTCTTTTGTTTTCTCCATGACTGCTCTTTGATTGTAAGGAAACACATTATGTCTCAGTGAACATTAGAAAGCATTTTAATTTTATTCTGGCACTGTGTTCTTTTCTTTACTTGCCCTGCTCATTCTTACATTTGTCTGTCAGTCAAGAGTCTTCTCTGAGCTTGTGAAGGAGACCCTTTCAAAAATCATTATTTGTCACCAAGCAGTAAGAAATGGGTTCTATTTGAAATTCACGAAATCAGCTATTATCATAACTGCTAAATGTTAATATTTATTTTATGTCCAAATAATTATTTTGAACTGCTTTGCTTGTATTTCTTAAAGCAAAAAAAATGGTTTCTTAAACTTAGATAAACATCCAGTGAAGACTGGAAAGATTTCTTTATTGTAACTTGAAAACAATGAGAAAATATTTACTGTCTTTCTGTTATTGACATTTAATAAATTAGTCTTAAGTAATAGAAACCATGTGTAAGAACTAGAAAGACCAAATGAACCATACTTACTTTTTGAGGGCTCAGTGTTTTAATCTTAAGTATCACACATGTACTGAGGATATATGTTGGCTTTGTTTAGTGCAGGCTTATTGGTATAAATTTTTTTTTGTGGAAAACAGTCTTCGCTGCATTATGAGATAACTAGTAAAACTTAGGGCCTGCATGCTCTTGTCTGAATTTGCACGGAGCAATTTTAAGAGCTGTCATTTCCACACGGAGAACTCTATGCTGGTAGAAAAAGGGGGACAAGTTTGCTGATTTGTTGATAGGCATTTTTGGAATGAGGTGGTTTTCGAAGAAGACTTACAAAGATGAGGCTGTTGACAAGGTCTAGTGGTGCTGCTGGTAATGAAAATGCTGTTTGGAGGAATTATGTTACAGGAACCAAGAAAGGAAATGTGAAAAAGTACTAGAAGGCAAACAAAATTAAAAGTGATGCTAAGGATAAGAGAGAAGTGGAAAGTAAATATCTTTCCTGCGTTACATTTCTTACCCATCACTGGGATGTAATATGCCTGTATTTTACATTTAACAGAAAGGACTTATTCAACAGATGAAATCAATGGGAGGCATCTAAATAGTGATAATAAAAAGAATGTAAAGCACATCTTTAGTGAATGTACTTTTTTTTTTTTCTTTTTGTCTGGAAAGGTTGACATTGTTCTTCATCTGACAGAAAATTTATATTTACTAAATGTGAATAAAAATGTTAATGGTGAAGGGAAATTAAGGTTTCAACCATATTTGACCAAAAGGATTAGATGAAGTCTAATGTGAGTTCATTTGGAATAGTAGATTTCTTGGATTTAATTTTTTTTCATTTAGTTGCTATTGTAATTGTGAAAAACGTATGTGAAATGGCTCACTGGTACTTCAGAAGACATTTAGTTTTAAAAGAATTTCATACTTCAGTTTTAGCAGTGTTATATTGAAATCAGTATCCTGTGTTTGGCTTCCCGGGTTCTAAGAAAGATGCTGTCAATTCTTTTTAATTTTATTTGTAAGCAAAAGTGGTGTCGATCTTTCAGCTTCATGTTTAACAACTTTCAGGTATGAAAAAGTAGCGCTATCTGACTACTTGCGTATTCAGTCTTATTTTTGCCATTTTGTTTTAGGGATAACACGCGATCATCAAAAGCAGACTGCTAGGCGGAATATGTTCTCTTTAATGGTGTTAAATATATTGTATTGCATAAAGGAAAAGGAAACTTAAAATCAAGGATCTTTTTATGTTTATAATTGTTTACAATATTTTGCTTTGTGTTGCAGTAACTTGCTAATAGTATTGACCATAGGACTTACATTAGTTTTTATGAAAATAATTTGTATAAAAATATAACAGGAGTAAATTCACTATGCATTTTTCAAGAAGTTTTATTGTTATCATCAGAGTGCTAAAGAAGAAGGTGCTTGAGGGCATGTAGGATGGGAAAAATCATCCTTCCTGTGATTGTTATAAATTTCTTGGTGGTATTTTTAACATTATCAGTGTGTCTTTCTTAGGTGCCTTAGGGAAGCCAGTGTTTACTTCATATAAAGCTCTGATATGGTAATCCACAGTCATCTTTCAAATAACTACTGGCCTTTGCTGTGCAAAGAAAATGCAGTCTCTTATATTATGGGAAAAGACGTTTATTGATGGGTTGGTGAGGTCTTCTTTTGGCCAATGACAGTGGAGAGCTTTTGTGAATTAGGCTCCTGTATGCTTCTAGAAACTACAGTACATACCTGTGGGCATATTTAGGTGTATAAGTACTTTTAAAAATTAACCTTCAGGAAAATTTATACTTCATATTGTACACTCAGATTTAAATCTCTGTGTTCCTGTATTTTAACACATTCCAGTTGCTAAAAATATTTAAACATGAGGAAAAAATTATTTGGAAACAAAGATATTAAATCTCTCCTTTAAAGTTAAATCAAGATTGAAAATGCTTTAATTAGTTAAGCTTTCCTAGTTCCATACTTGTAATGGAAGTGTCTGAATTAGTATACTGAGTTCTCCACAGAGAGAGTAGAATCTCTGGGGAGCAGTTTAGACTATTTAGGTACAAAAATTTTTAATTCAGTTGCCTAAATGAGATATGTAAAGGCTGTAAGTTTAGCTTTTAAGGTTGTATGTTAAAAAATAGGGGTGGGGGTAGGGTTTTTTATGGCATCTGTACTACGCAGTTGGCAGTATTTGATACTATTTCTATATAGTAAAACTTCTAACGCTAGTCCTGTGTAATCTTCCAGCAAAAAGAACGCTTGGCACAGTTTTTTCTTCAATGTATGAGTTATTAGCTACTCTGATAGTCCTGCCAATAGAAATTGAATAGTAATAGAGAGTTGCAGTTGAATTTAAGATTGAATAGCCTCCTGGAGCCTAAACTGTCATAGTTTCTGAGATGTTTTGAAGAGAGTTTACTTTTTCTGTCATAGATTCTGTCAGAGATAGAGCAGTACTTACCTTGCTGCTGTAGCTGATTAACCAGGAGCCAGAAACATATATGGTGTGTCACATGCTTTCTACCATACCAGAGAAATAAAGCCAAGTGAAATGTGATGGTTGGTTTGTGGTGGTTTTGGTTTTTAATTTTTTTGGGGGGATGGGGAGGGCTTTGTGGGGTTTTTTTGCTGATTTGGTTGATGGATTTTTTTTTAATTATTTTTTAAATTCTTTCACTGGCTTTGCCTAGTTGCTTTTGTGTATCGTTTGTGGGCATAAACTCCCCTTGCACATGACTGAGGTGCTTCAGTGCTGAGAGCTTAGTGATGTTACAGCTTTGGAGATTTTCTGAGAGTGGATTTGTTGTCTTTAGTGTAGTGTCTCCTAAGTCATTATTTTCCATTCAAATGTTTTATCCAGATAGACTTAGAAGCTTCCAGTAAGTGTGAAAATTCATATGCGAGAGCTGCAAAATTGTAATGTGGAAATCTGGTTTGACCTGAACCTGTCACATATGCTGTGCACGTGCCGATCAGTGATCCTGGTGAGCTTGATGTTCACTGTCCCTATACTGCATGAACAGACATTTATGTTTGAGAAGTTGCAGTTAGAAATGTAAAAAAAACCCTTATTTTGACAACACACTAAAATTTAGATGCCTTGAAATCATTCAGTAAGGTAAAATACTGCTTGGCGTCAACTCAGTAGGTCCTTTTCAGTCAGTTGTAACTACATTTTGGTAATTACATCAGCTTGGTAGTTACAGATGCTTTTAAAAAATGTGTTTACACAAATGGTTACATTTCTTTAAAAGTCACCGCTAACGGACTTATTGACAAGTGTTGAAGATATTTAAAAATATTTCTTTTGGCAAATGTGGCACACTTCAGCAGTTGTAAGATGTTATCTTACATTTTCATTGCGGTGCTTTACTGTGAGATTAGCAAATTAATTTACATTCTTATTTGAGTTGTTTTTGTAAGTAGGTCTTTCCATGAAGAACCTATCATACTGACAAAACCAAATCAAATACTACTTTACATAGTGTTTCACAGACAGGTGCCTGTAAAATGGCAGCCTACAGTTTTCAGACAGGTGATGTATTTTGACTTGTCTGCATAGCAGCAAGGTGTTCTGTACTTTTTGTTGTCTAGAGAAGACTAATATTGAACAGTTAACGTCTTCGTAGGTCATTATGTCATTCTTACTCTGATCAAGAAGCTGTGTGTAAAAGAACAGCAGCATTACAAAATCAAGTATTGAAAAATAAGTGTGTCGAAACTAAGGGGTCAGTTCAACTTTAGTTCACCCCTGTTATGTTAATATGTAATCTGTAATTTTATAAACAAATGCATATTTTTCCACAGGACTGTACTCCATTAACAAGATTCAGTTATTCAGTATTCCTTTATCAGAGCATACAATGTGTAGTCATATTGTTCATTATTTAAATGAGGCACCAAAAAGAAAGAAAATTCCTTCTAGATGTTTTTGTAATACTTCCATCATTGCATCTGTAAACTTCATAAAAATTAATTTAACATCACAATACTCCTGTGAATTAGTTCATATTATTATCTGTATTTTACAGCTGGGGCAACTTTAAGCTCAAAAGGTATAAAGGCTGAAATATTTTGTTGATTTTAAAGTGTCCAATGTAAGATCCCAATGACGTGCATTTTAAATGTTAGAATTTTCTTGCAGCGCTTTGAAACACAGTTTAGCTGACTGAAACTGCAGACATAGTAGCTCATCACTTTTGCAGCTTCCTTTTGTAATATTTTATTGGCTACTGCTCATGCAAAATTGGATTTTGTAGTTAGCCTGCCATCACACAGGAACTCCATGACTGAGAAAAAGAAAAAATCAATTTCCTCTGGTAGGTGTGCTCTTTCCTTAAAAAGTGAGATTTACCATTCCCTTAGAGTGTTCTTTGCTTCTCTCTTTTTTACGTCTTCAACTGCCTGGCAAGATGTGCAACATTAGCAATTAAAAAATTCTTATTCTGTCCCAGGTTGTATCTGTCCTGAGCATTTAGTGAAAAATATTAGTTTAGAAGTAAGTGCGGTCATTTGATTAGAAAGCATACAACAATGTACAGACATAACGGAACAGGTTAAAGGCATTCATGCAGTTTTGATCCTAGTGTTTCCTATGTGGGAATTCTTGACTTTGCAACGTTTATTCTCTTAATGCATCCTTTAATTTAAGATTCAAACGTATTTAAAAATATCAGAATTGGAAATTTTCCTGTGTGTGATTTGCAGTGGGACTTAAACTTTTACATTGTCAGTATATATCTTTTACGTTAGAGCTAACACAGTGATTGGGAGCAGTTGCGGGTTTCACTCTGAATGTTACTCAATAGCAGAAGGGATGAGGCATAAACTCTCTCTTTGGATTGAGTTTGTTTTTTTTTTTTCTGGCAAAAGAGGGTTGTAGATCCTGGATGTTCTTTTCTGAGGTCTGGAGGAGACAATATTCCAATGGTTACACACCAGTCTGTCACTGGCCTCCTGTCTGTACGTGCTGTCATCTGTCCTGCCTCACCCATTTCTCTCTTCTCACCCACATCGCTCTCCATTCTAACTCCAATTCCTGGTTTTCAGAGGTCCTTTCTTCTTATTTTCCCAGCCCCTGTTTGTTCCTCCGATGCGGACGTTTCCACCTTCTCTATGCCCTTATCCAAATCTCTTTTCCAGCTGGTTGCCCCTCTTTCTGGATTTCGTAACTCTCTCCTGCAGCTGCATCCTTCTCTGCCTGCTGCGCTCTTCCGTCCCCTCCAGGTAGCTTTGCCCAACTCGGCCGTGCTCTTGTTTCTGTCAGTGTCTGAAAGTATACAGCCATCTCATTTAGTGTACATCTTGAGGAGCAGTTCTATGCAACATAGGTAGTGTTGCTAACAAGTAGACCGTATATGCTTTTTTGGTAACACAAACCTGGAAGCAGTAGAAAATAGTTACATTTAAAAGGTGAGGAATATACATATAAAACCCCAGTAAATCAGTAGAAACAGTGAAAATTCAAACTCTTTGGAGATTAAATTTCCTCCTGAGTCTTTTAAAAATAATACAAATTCTTATCAGGATCCTTATATTGGATTCCACCAGAATGTTGTAGCTATATCCCTTTATCTGAACTTTTTGCAGTAGTTTCAAAGAGGTCTTGTTATATTTGAATGTCATCACCTATTTTGTTTTCCTTTGTGGAAGTTCCCACAGTCTTGGTGGGACCTAAACTTCTACAACATTTTTTTTTTCTTTAAAAATCCTTTCTATTAGGGCTGTGCTAAGACCTTTTCAGACAGAGTTAGGATACTACTCCCTTTGGAGCCAGTTACAGTAGTGTTGAGAGCTGTGTACCTTGTAGGAGTTGGTTTCTAACAGTCTGTGTGCATCCCCAGTGCACAACTTGCTGTGACTAATTGTACTTTCTGGGGCACTTTCTCCCCTCTAGTAGTTTAAGGAGTGAAAGACTAAATTTGAAACTCAAGTCCTTTAGCTGATTTTTGCTTTTTCTACAAAAAAAAAGTTTAGTGCTGCTTCAAGCCCAGAACAAGTTTACTGCTTTTCTTTTCCTTTGTTGTGATACTCTTTGGTGAGCCTGGGTTAAAATGTCGCTTGAGCTGAGAGATGAATCAAACTAGACTTTGCTGACATGTTATTCAAAACAGAATCCAGCAAAATTGAAGACCCAGATATGAACTGGATATGCCAAATGTCAAATGGCCTATTCTGCCTATGTGTAGTGCTCAGATGATCATTTCCAGTGCTGACAGCAAAAGTAGATGTTAAATAATTGTATTTCATACTCTCATGATAGGAAAGTTCAGTGCAAGACTGTAGGACAAGAAGGTGATTTTTAAAAATTTTAAACAGAATTGGTTTTATTCACATGCATTTCTTTGCAGATTTCACTCACTCACTTTGTTACACTCATTTGCTCACGTTGACATACTTGTCTTTCCTGAGGTGTCCCAACAGTCTGGCTGGGATTAGTTGTTGAGGTATGGCAGACAAGGGAACTTGTCTTTGAACTCTTGAGACTTCAAAGTTCTCATTNTAGTTGTTGAGGTATGGCAGACAAGGGAACATTGACTTCAAAGTTCTCATCACAGATTTTGGCTTCTCCTTGACTGGTGATTATTCTCTGTAATTTCTACAGTCTTTATGCTCAGGCCACGTTAAGTTCTGTGGTGCCATTGCTGCTTCTGTGCTGTCGCATTAGATGTGTTGTGACCTGGATGCAGTCAGCACTCCACCCAACACCTGTCTATTTCTTGCTTCATTGGGATTTTTCTTTGGATTTGCAGCTGCTCTATTTATTAGGACTTGCTCCACATACACCATTCTTAAAGCCTTATCAGTTGTTTCGTCTGGTGCCTTTACACACTCATGCTGTCATTTGCACTGCCTGCATAACAGCGTAGTATTGCCTTTACTTAGCTCAATCCTGTGTCCAGAAGAGAAGTTTGAACGTTAAATAGGGAAGTGACAATTGCATAATTATATATTGAGACCTAGGAGGTGAGACATACTATGTTTTGTCATGTAAAAGAAATATGTATCTTAAAACACACGTCAAGGAAACAAAAAAGATTTTTTTCAAGAAAGGATATCTTTTAATAAAGCCACCTATTAGTGTACTTATAAAATATGAATGAGTGATTTCCTTTAGTTTGCCAAGTTACTATATGAATAACAGACATTGATCTTATTAAGAATTGACTGAGGCACCTGAGGGGGAAAGACTTTGATTGCATATATTTATGCTTCTAATTGTATTTTGTTTATATCTGAAGTACTTGTTTATTTATTGCTTTCTCTCATTACACAACTTTGCAAACAGCAATATTTTAATGAAGTATGAGTCATTCACTGCCTCTGCCTCTACTAAGTTTCTATCTGAATTGTATTAAAAATCCAGGATGTGCTTGTGGTCTCCATATGCTGACCTCAGAAGCACCACATTTGTTAGCCTCTGGAAATGTGGGAGGGTGTTTTAATATCTGCACAGGATACCCTTAAGGTAGCATCAGAGACAGGGTTTAATTTTGAATGTGGACTACTGTATTCAGCCTATAAAATCCTATTTACAGCTGTGATTTTAAAAAATACTTAATATTTATTTAAATTTAGTAGCCAGTGTTTTTCTACATAAATTAAAAATTGCCTTCAAATTATATTGCAAGATAATATATTTAGGCAATATGCAATTTAATAACTTTATATGTAGCAAGTCCCTTTTTCTTTAAGCAGCTCTACTGATCAGTTCAAAATGACATTGGTGGAATCACCTTGTAACTTCAGTAGGCATTAAAAAAATAATGGCTTAACCTGAAAAGTCTAAAAATATTAGCTGGTCAAAAATAAGAATATGAATTAAATAATCGGTTCTAAAATTAAGATGCAAATATTAAATATTTATAAAATTACACTGCTGGGTTTTGTGAAATTCCTGACTTAATTAAAAACGTCTTGTCTTGTGGATGTATCTGACATTTTCAGTAGAAGTTATCACACAACTGTATTGCATTAAGACAGAGCATTGTGACTAAGAATTAAAAGATGGTGATCAGCTAGCCAACGATTCATGAATTAAAATTGTGCAGTTTAAAATATGAATATGTAAGTCCTTTGTCCTTTGAATAAGTATCACGTATTTAAAAATCAGTAAAAATAATTAGTAAGTATATGTATTAAATAGCCAGATAGGTAAACTAGTAGTAAATTATTAGTTTAGTATTTTAATTTCAGAGTCTTTTGGGAATTTTAAACCAAGACATGTAAGAGCACATATAAATGTATGATGTGATAAGCTCTTCAAGAAGGTATAGTAAGCAGAAGTTCCTAATGTCATAAAACTTCCATTGTACAGGTTGTATGGTATTGTAAAACTACTATGCTTTAAAAGTGAGTTTATAATCTTTTATAGTGAAATGTTAAAAGAACCTCTGAAATTTTCCTTTTGCTCATGAGTATGTATCTTAAAAAGCAGCATTCCTGAGCATTGTTTTCTTCCTGCTGCAAATGATTATAAGGATTTATATTATATTCATGGTATCAATAATGTGCCAAATCTGATTTTGAGAATCACAAGGAAAATGAGTACAAAAACTGTTCTTGCAGCATCTTTGGTTAGTAAATCAGGTACTCAATGCAAGTGATAATGGTGATTCTTACGTCTTGTCTAACAAGACAAGATTCTTGTCTCCATTTTTAAAAAGAAAACTAAAGATGAAACCTTTTCATGTCCATGAACAGGTAGGGAGAGGGTGCTTTTTGGTCATTCAGCAAAGCAGATTTTGAAGTATACAGAAATAACAGTGGATAGGCTGTGTGAAACTAAAAGTTGCAATGTTGTTTTTCAGTAGTGGGTTTCAGGGAAATATGGTATGACTTGCATACTAATGTTGAAAAGTGGCATCAGCTTTTCACTAGAACATTTGAAAATGCTTCAGTTGTGTGATTTTCCTGCTTATGATTAAACTGCAAGTTTTTATATTCTTACACACACTGTACTTCTTGTTGGATATTGTTTTGCTAGTGACGTCTCTGTTCTCGGAATCAACATTATATAAAAATTCTTTTGCTGTGTGGACTTTCCCTGAGAACAAACACAACTCTAAACTTCTAACAATTCTTACACAGTGTGTAATTTTAGAGCTATGCTATAAAAACTCTTCTATTTTCTGACATTTTTTTGTGCCTTGTGTTTCATCACTAGAGCTTTGTATTTATATATGTATTAATCTATATCTCCAAATCAAAAAGATTCATAGTGTAACACGAGTATAGTCAATAAAATAGTATATTATATTTGCAGTAAATGCAATTTCTGTGCATAAACAGAAATCTTTTTATATAGGGTAAATAGATTCCAAGATCTAAAATTGACCCAGTAAGTTAATGGTATTAGCGACCAAAGCCTGCTGTAGTCTGAGATAAAGTCCATAAGTAATTTTTCTTTCCTTAGCTTTTCTCTTGCAGTGTTTCATTACGGATGCCTTATACCTGTGCCATGAGTAAACCCCGATGTTGTTCTCCTGTATAAGATCAACTCCTAATTACTCCACTGTGTGATAGAGCTCATTATAAGATATGAGAACTGGCTGGATAAGAGAGGATTTCTTCAGTCTGTGTTGGGACTTACACCCACTGGAGACAAATTTATACGCTATGGCTATGTTTGCTTTTAGAAAATGAGACAATCGTAATTGTGATTGTAAACACAGTAGCTCAGCTGGGGTTTACTTCTGAAAATCATTTCTAGGTCAGATGCTTAGTTCAGGCAGCCTTTAAATATCTCTTTCTAAATAGTGAGTTTTAAAAAGTTTACCAATACATTTCCTACAGCTAAGGAAAGAGGATGCTTTTTTTAGTTTTTATTTACTTTTCAAAAAACACTTGAGAGACTGTATTTTTTTAGTCTATTTAAATTATGGCTCCATTACTTTGCTGTTTTGATCCCTGCTTACAACAAGGTGACCTTTTTACAGTTTGCACTTTCTGCAGTTCTGCACTTCCTGAAGAAATGTGGAGTAAAAGGTCTCTATTTTCGAGAGCAGAATCACAAAAAGAAGAAGATTAGAAATTTGCTTTCACTTTTGCATAGTAGACCTTGAACTCCATGTTGTATGTTTTTGTTTACAAGTCTTGAGGTATTGTTCTCTTTCCTCTCAAGGATTTAGGCTGTTTAAATACAGAGATTGTTTCAGACTAGAAAGGGCCTGGAAAGAAAGGGATCAGCAGGATTACCTCTGCTTTATTGAGACATCAGCTGTCCTGCTTTACTGAGACATGACCGCAATTTGTGCCTGGCAGTGCTGTTTCCTTCCCCCAAGGCAAGAATGCTCAAAGCTGTCCCTTTGTTCTCCTTTTCCCTATTAGAAATTTTTAATTTTAACATCGTATGTGAAAGGCTGGAAGATGAAATTAAAACATGCATCCCTACTTTGACTTCAAGAGCATGTGTCATGTCAAGAGGAGGATGATACAAACTTCAAGAGTCTAAGCTGTTAGAAACACGCAAGAGAGTCTGGTTATGTTATAGGGAAATGCATTGGGAAGGCATCCCCTACCGTGGCCGCTGAGAAGCCAACAAATAACCTTGCACCCATAGGTGCTTGGATTTCTTGCCCTTACCCTGTCAGTACTCTTTGTGCTGCTCTCTTGAATTTGGAGGTTGTAGAAGTCTTTCTAGCATTCCAGGTAATGTCAGTGTCTTTCCTGGACATCACAGCTCCATGGAAAATTCTTCTCACTTCCAGGGTTCGTATTTAGTTTGTTCTTCCAAAAGGGGAAGGAGTGACTCACAGTGCACAATACCTATCATGTTAAAATTTTTGAAAATTGTTCTCTTGTGGCAGTTTCTTGTGGCAGTAATGCTCACTTTAGTAAGCATTATAGTGGATTCTTTCTTGCAAGATATTGGCATAATATAGGTAGGGAGAAAATTTCTTCTCTGATTTTTTTTGTATTCAGAACATCAGATTTTAGAACTTTCCATTAACTCCAGGTTTTTGTCTTTTGTTTATGGATTTTGTTATCACAATAACCTGAGATGCAATGATGTGACTGTGTTTGGAACTTCCATTTATGTCAATACAACATTTTTCCTGTGTAGAAAATAGGTGCATGTAAATTAATCTTAAAGACTATATTGTCCTTCTTTGAGGAGTAAGTGTGTTTACATCTTTTGTAGTTCTGCACTATAAAGCATCATAGCAGTGATAAGGTCAGCACTACAAAACACAGCCTTATCTAGTCTTTGGGGTTTTTTTGAGCTTTTCTAATTAACAGTGTAGGATACTTTCTTTAACAGATCCATTACTACATACTGCCAAACCATGTTTAACCTATTTAACCATTTTTGAATGTTGTAGTGCAGTTTAAAATGCTAGTAGTAGGGCTAGTTATAGTCCTGGTGTTGTGTGTGGGTAATAAAGTGGCGTATTTTCTATTGACTGTGAATTTGGTTTATTTCTAATTGTCAGACATTCTTTAAAGTGGCTGCCAGGCAGTCTTACTTTTGCCTTATTTTAATGTTACCATTCTAAAATATATTGGTAACCTTCTTTTGAATGTCTTCAAATACTCTTAAACAAGGCACTTTTAATTACTAAAAGTAAGATTTGTTGAAGAAAATGATTAAAGCAAATGTAATTTCATGTTTATTATCCAAAGAGAAGTTCAGTGCCACATGGTAATAATTAATGACAGAAATGTTACTATTCACACACAATGCATTAAGTAGACTCTTTTTGTTTTGTTGCTTTCTGGTATATAAATTGGAAGTACGTGTTTTCTCTCCTACTTCATTTATTTATGTAACCTTTATTTTATTTTATAAGGGATTCATTTATTTGAAGGAAGACAATCAAACAAGATCTTTTAAATTGGATCCTGCCACTGGTTATGTGTTAGTTTTTATGGCATTATCATTTGTAATGATGGGCTTATTTCAAGTAAAATAGCGAGCAACATCTTCCCCCTCCCCACCCCAAAATAAGGTAAAAACCTAGCCTGTCTCTGTGCATCGGCTAATCTAATGAAATACTAAGGCTTTGCTGTCTTTATGTTGTCCTTTCCAAACATGCTTTTGTCAGTGTTAGCATAGAATTTGTAAAAATACATGGGTCTTGGGGAAGTAGTCTTTTGAGATTTATGTGACTGTATGAACGCAGTCTGAGCTCATACGTGCCAGTGCACCAAGAAACTCAAAAGGAGCATGAAAGCATTCAGCACCTTCTGGAGTTGCTGAGAATGTAGCTGGATCAAACTCTAATTGCATTTTAATGTTCTCTCTCTAACAGTCTTATACATCACTGTTGGATGTTCCAGCAGTGTGATCTGAAAATCAAATGGTTGTCTTTAAGCTTACACAAGCTGCTTTATAAGCTACTAAAACTAAACTACTTTGAAAGTAATTTAAACTAGCTATTGAAGCTGAACTTCATCTTGGAAGGTGTTTACGTTAACAACTTGGACTTGTTCACACCCTTATTTGAAAACAGTAGTTAAAATGGTATACATTGAAAAATAAAATTATTAAATGTGAGTAGTTTTGAGTAGTTTTATGATTCATACCTAGAGCTTGTGATTTTTTTTTTTTCCCCCCTCTCTTGAGTGAACATTACAGCATCTAAATTTCTTCCAGATCCCACAGGCTTGTGTAGCGCTAAGAGTAGATGGTGTTTTAGTGTTGGTGGTATCCTTAAGCTGCTAGACTGCTGGAGTCAATCCTAAAGATTGATTCAGCTTTAGAGGATATGATACATATTGGTGACAGACAATGGAGCTTTTTAAGAGTTTGTAACAAGGAAAGCTGCAGAAAATATATATTCTTAAGTTCTCTCTAACCAGTTTTAAGTTTTCTTTCCCTGAACATTTATGTAGATAAAACTATGCCATCATAGTAACTGTTCCCAAGCTTTCCTTGTTTTCCTTAGTTTTGAAAACTGTTTTTAAAAACTGTTTTTCCCCAAATTACCTCAATTTTTATATTGAAAAGTAGTTAAAATCTGATGATGTAATACTATATCCACATTGTTGAGATATATCCGTGATTAAAATTAACATAATGGATCATATCCTGAAACTCATGTGTTTCATCCCACTTTCCCATGTTAGAAGGAGTCCCGGGAGACTTCACTAGTTGAAGATTTTTTACATAAGAGAGTCCTTGGATGATGTGGAGCCACTGCAGTAGGCTGGTGATCCTGTGTTTCACCCTCAGTAAGACAGGTGTGGCAAAGGACCAGAAACTGTCCATTTTGGAGGTTCCTATCAGTGAACAGCTCTATGAAGCTCTGTCATAACAGACAGAAAAACAGCCTGGAGGCCACAGTATTTTTTATTATTCTGCAGCTGGACTCAAGCTAGAGACAAAAGAAAGGGAAATGCACAGGAAATAGTGATAATTGGAAGCCACATAATCTTCTGGTTTCCTCAGAATCTTTCAATAGAGCAGAATCTGGGCCAGCGTGTTAGCACTGGTTTATATCTGCATAAAATTTCATGATTATCTGATTATTTTTACAACTTAACTGTTTAATGTTATAATACACAAAGCATATACCTTCTGCATCTTACTGGACAGAGTGCCAAATGATCTTGCACCGGCTTTACTCTGACGACACAGGAATTTATGGGAGTTGTATACCAATTGCTATGGCTAGAAGATAAAGTAGGCTTCATTATAAGTAAAAGATGCCTAAATGTATCTGTACAGAATGTAACTTTGGTAGAGGAATACTCTTTCGGTTGCAAAGGAAAACTTTAAAATTGGGATATATCAGGTATCCCTTTACATTTATCAGTAGTGTGGCTCCTTGCCTTATTGCATTACAGGTGAAACTGAGCTTCAGGTCTAATGCCATTATGTAGTATCTGAAGGCATTGTGGTTTTTGTAGCAGTAGCTGGACCATTGTTCCCCAAAATAACATTATTTGTTCAGCCTTTCTGTTCTCCTCTTTGATTTCTGCTCTGAAATCAGGTGATCTTCGTCCCACAGTAGGGTCATAAGGGAAGAAGGTGGGTTTTAAGCATTACTTTAAGAACAGATTTTTTTGTTTTCTGACAGCAGGTGAGTTCAAGGTACTTTGCCAGCTTTCGGTACTGCAGGAACTAGTGGGCTATTGGTGTGAGCTGCAGTGGGCTATTGGTGTGAGCTGCTGTTTTTGGAGATTCGATGAAGGAGAGTGTCTGTAGCAGACCGCCTACTGTAATTGCTACAATAGTTTCAACTGTTAAGAGCGTAGTAGTGAAGATAGTGGTGAGACTTTGGCATTGGCTGCCAAGGTAAGTGTGTTAAGTTCTTGTTTTGAGCTGCCATAATTTTCCTGAGGAAAAGTAAGGAAGACTGAACAGAATTTTCTGGGACAAAGGAATAGGAGTTCCCTAGTTTTCGACAGTTCACAACTTGTGAGTTTCTCAAAGCACTGATCACAAGGATCCTTTGTGAGGGGGAGGTTACCTGTTTCAGTACAGTATTCACTACTAGTTTTTTCTGTTGTGTTCAAATAATGGTATTGTCATCAGCACACTTTTTTTTAGTGAAGAAAATATTCTAAACTGGGTAGCACTAGTTGCACTTTCGTGCTAGTAAAAAAAGTGAAAAAAATAAGGGAAATACATTTGTGTATAAACAAAACATCATATCTATATTTGTATTGGGTTTGCATGGCAAGGTTTTGGTAGCAGCAGGGCTACAGGGGTGGCTTCTGTGAGAAGCTGCTAGAAGCTTCCCCCATGTCCGATAGAGTCAATGCTAGCCGGCTCCAAGATGGACCCGCCGCTGGCCAAGGCTGAGTCCATCAGCGACAGTGGTAGCACCTCTGGGATAACGTGTTTAAGAAGGAGGAAATGTTGCCGCGCAACAGCAACTGCAGCCAGAGAAAGGAATGAGAATATGTGAGAGAAACAACTCTGCAGACACCAAGGTCAGTGAAGAAGGATGGGGAGGAGGTACTCCAGGTGCCAGAGCAGAGATTGCCCTGCGGTCCGTGGTGAAGACTGTGGTGAGGCAGGCTGTCCCCCTGCAGCCCGTGGAGGTCCACAGTGGAGCAGCTACCCACCTGCTGCCCGTGGAGGACCCCGTGCTGGAGCAGGTGAATCTGCCTGAAGGAGGCTGTAACCCCGTGGGAAGCCCGCACATGGAATTTGAAAAACCTGTGAACATTTATATCCATGTACTCTCACTGAAAGTTCTGCATGAGAAATTTGTGATGTTGATAGCAGGTAAAGGTTTTTAGTGTATGCACCAGTAGTGATCTTTTGGCAAAGGATTAAAGGATTGCTGTAGTAATTTAGGTATTCTGCAAGACTCCCTTACAAATGTTGCATTATTTTTATTGTTTTGGACTACCACTTAGCTTACCTCTCCCCACCCCCCCCTTTTATTTTTTATTTTTTATTTGTGACCAGAATCTCATTGCAGTACAGTATATGCTTCTGTATGGTATTTGTGGGAAGTTGTGGTTTTGGAAAATTATGTTATAGACTAAGTAGGTGGCAAAGTTTGTAAAGCTTTTCATTTCTATATGAGGTGTCTGTAAGATAGTTAGAATCCTCTTAATTCATAGGAGATTTATCAGATTCTGCTTTTTTCTATACTTTTTTAAGAGTTTCAGATTTATTTTAGCTTTAATTAATCTCATTTTTTCTTTTAGGTACTAAAACTTAACAAAATCTCCCAATGATCGTATATCAGGGTTTTCCTTTTTGGCAGAAAAACTTGATAAAATTGGAAATTGTGATTAATATTCTTCTGCTACCTCGTCTTAGTCAACTTGGGTAAAATTATCTCAGATGTGATAACTCAAAAAATTGCCAGCTACCCTTATATGTCAATTACAAAGATGGAAAGATATAAATTGAATGATAAAAGAAATGAGCTAAAACTCTGAGTTAAGTACAAAAAGAAAATCTCAACCCTAATTGTACCTGTTCCCATGTTAAGGAGGACAAGTTGCAGAAGATTATAGGCTTTTGTGAATTAGTGAAGAGCAGCTGGATAGACTGGGTCAAAGTTAGGCCTGGTTTAAACAGAAGTACCAGGGAAGTCAAGGAATATAGTTGTGAAAAGGTTGAATATGGCCCATTTTTTGTAGTGCCTTCTGTTCTTTTAGTAAATGGGATTAATTGGTATCTTTAAGTTCTATGTAATTTTAAAGCCTTAACAACTTTCCTTTGTTAAGTAGCTCAAGCTGTGGTTTTAGTCCTTTCTGTTCAACTCAGCAATTTTTGAGTAGAGAGTGCATATCTGTTATGAAGCATATGAAAAACATTTTTTCACTGAAAGAAAATTAGAGTTTGTCAGCTTAATTTGATGACCTTCACTTCTCTGTTTATTTCTTAGTTTTTGCTTATTAAGTAATACTGAATATGGGCAATATAAATCATTTCTTTACTTATGCTGAAAATGTTGTAATTAAAATATTGCAGACTGGATTATTCTCTGCTCTTACCTTATCAATGGATTAATGCAATGATTTCCTTTTAATACCAAGAGGAGTATTTAAAATATTTATTCAATCCACCCATTGTTCTAAAATTTTAATTCTGTCCTTTGGCTGTAAATAGATTTGTGGATTTATTAAACCATTTTTTAAAAAACAATCATTTTGGTATCTTATTTGTTTAAAAAATTAAAGTGTATCACTGTGTGTAGGTGAAGAGGTAATCAGGAACTGGATTTGTTGCTGCAAATTCTTGTTTCCTCCCCAGTTTGACAATGAAAATAGTATTTTAAGTGTACAGTGTTGGTTTTGATGGTGTGCATCAACACATGCAATATTTAACAAATTAACTCTGGATAGTGAGAAAATCCAGAATACTTGGATCTGGTCAAACCTTGTTTATTACTTACACTAATATCTTCCAATGTTGGTACAAGGCAAGCTTACCATCTTTCCTTCTGTGCTTTACTTTTCTAGTTTTGTTCATTCTCTACCCTCGTATGACAAAATCATATCTAAGATTCTGCTTGTGAGAAACCCTCAGACTTCTTATTCTTTTTCCCTTACATTTGTGTTTCAAGTTAGCTTTCTGATTCAAATTTGAATTCGTGTTCTTCTGTTTGTTTTGTTTTAGGGCTTACTATTTTGACTGGTTAATACTGTCATATAGGTGGACTGACTTTAGCCGTCCTTGGTGCGTACAGCTGAGCTAGCCACCACAGATTCTTATAATGTCAGCAGAGAGAAATAGGCGTTTGCTGATTGCAGTTTCTTTAGCAGGAGACCTTAGGCATGAGTTTAAGCAAGACATGAATTGTATGCTAAATTCCATTGACTATATTGATGAATTTGCCACTGGCTGCAAATGTAGTTTAGGGTGACTATACTCAACATAGGAGTCTATATTTAGTCTAAACGTTGTTATTCCATGACGTCTGTGATTCTTTCGTGAAATAGAATACATATGCCTCAAACTATTTTGTTTTAGTATTATGAAAGATTCGAGAAATATTAACTTGTCAGCAACAAACATTTTTGGCAGGATTGTTGCAGATACATAGCTGAATATCTTTATCTTTTAGGACACTTTTCAGAAATGAACAAATTTTAATCTAGTGCCGGTATGTAAGCCTTTTTTTTTTCCACATCTCATGTCCTAATAGAAACAGTCCTGTTTTTCTCTACTGTGTGTCTTACCTCTGCTATACTTGTTAAAGACTTTTTTCAGATGTTGTGTTCTAGTTTCTAACAGTACTTCTGTGTGTGCTTTACAAAATGGGATTGTCTGTGTATTTAAGTTCTTTCTTTCATACTCAGACTTTTATGATCTTTAAGACTGTTGAACACTTGCTGAGAATGCATCTTGGCTTTCATTGTTCTAGAAACACCAAACAAATTGGTCTGTGAAAATGAAGTGTGTTATAGCACACTTTCTAACCTGAATTCTTGAAAGAGAGACTGGTGCACAGCAAATGTCAACATTGATTAAAAACTTTCTTTACTGTGTTTTAAGAAACCTACATATGTTCATGTTTTTTTTTTTTTTTTTTTTTTTTACATAGTAGATAGAAAGTGGATTCCCATCTGTTTCTGTTTGTCATGGCCAAATGTACAAAAATCTGTTTGGACTGATGGTACTTGCTCATCCGAACTAAAATGAGTCAAACGTTCCATTTATGAATTACAAGGTATAAAATGATATCATTTCCCAGTACTGTTCAGGAGGCTTATTGCAAGGTATGGTTGGTAGGTGCTAAAAGACTACCCACTTGTTGCATACATTTTATTAGGCAAATTACTGTTAGGGAAAAAATTATTAGTCAAATTATTTTTCTCAACACGAAGCGGGTCTGTTTCTTTGCTGTTCCATCTCACAGTAGTGATGATTAGCATGAACAGTAACTGCATGTGCCTGATACTCTTTAGCTCAGGCTTTTTAGGGGAGTGAGGATAATGACTTTGGCACTTATTCTTTATTTATAATGCTTTGAAAACACGTGTGAAAGCTGCCTGGCACATAGTTGCTTAGGAGCATGGTGCCCTAGCTAATGCATTCAGGAATTTCCTCATAGATACGACTACAGAAGTATTACTGCTCTTTATGGTACATGCAGCCTACTAGGTTTTCTTTTTTTTATTTATCTTACTATTTTGCCAAAAGCTCATTTCATATTTTTCCCTTTGGAATCTTGTCTGTGCTCGCGTGTTTACTCTAAAATTTCCAACCAGCGTTATCACTGGTTCAGCTGTACAGCTGGCAGGAGCAGTGAGAGCTGCAGCATACGCAAGGTGCTGAAAGCTCTTGGCAACTTCGCGTTTTTGCTTTCTAAATCCGCTATGAGCAAAGTTTGTGCAACGGAAATTTGCCTCTGTCATTGCTTACATCACTGCATCTTCTGGTGGGTACAGGCTGGTAGTAATAAGAATAGGAAAGTTCTTTAATAAAATGTAGGTGTAAAAATAGCATGATTTTCTGCATAGCTGTTGGAGCCCAGTGATAATCCTTCTGTGGCCTATGTCATGGTTGCCAAGGAGGATTGGATACGGCTTCTTTTATAGCTTTCAACAATGCACTTGTCAACAGTGCTTAATTGGATAAGGAGATAGTTGTAGAGTCAAGTGTGGCAGTGCCTCTCCAAAAAGGTGTGAGCTGAGTTCTGTTGAACCAGTTTTCTATTATGTTTAAGAAAAATAATATAGTAATTTTCTTAAAGAATTTTTAAGGTGAGACACTGTAAAAGCCCCGTGCTTTGCCTAATAAACAGCCACCTCTTGGGAGAGGAGAGCTTGTAGAATTATTGCAAATTGAATGTTCATCAGAAAGCTACTGATTTTACAGAAATGAAAAGCAAACAAACCTTGATATTGTAGTTTTTTAGGATGTGTAAGCGATTGTAGTTGTGGAAAACTACAGTTGGAACCCACTGAGATTGACTCTCAAGTATAACAAAAGGTAAGTCCATTTAAGATGTAGCTATTTTACACATTTAAAGGAAAGAATCCAAATAACCAAACAAGAGAGAACAATAAAATAAAGGGCCAAAGCATTTCATAATGGAACAGTAACAGTGTTAAAAACATAGATAGTGCAAATCACCAAATTTCCTAGCAATATTAATTTGACTATATCACAGAATATTTGATTTATGGATTAAAACTGAGATTTATTCAGGATAAACCATTTGCCTTGAGTCAGCTGCGTACAGACTTTACTACCCCTTTTTACCAATGAAACATAGGTTTCTGCGTGGCATGTTTTGTCTTCATTAAGTGTAGTGTCATATAATAATATACATCACATGTTTTTGAAAAGCCACCCAAAAAAACCTACTTTGCTTTTTGCAGGATAAAATAGTCAACTGCAATCTTGGAAAGTTTTTCCAGTGTCTTGGGAGTTGTAAGATTGTGGTGTTACTAAGGATTTTAACACTATGTCTACCACACTTACAAATATTTTTTTCACAAGTAAAATCACTTCCTAGCAATATTATTAGGTGTGAGGGGAAACAGCCCAGTGCCCTTGTCTTCGTATTTCCCTGTTTTCAACCTACCCTGTTGTCATGGGTTAGCCTTGGCTAAGGGACAGACTCCCACCCACCCGCTTGCTCGCTCTCCCTCCTGAGAGAGATCACTTACCAGCTACTGTTGTGGGCAAAACAGACTCACCTTGTGGAAAAGTAATTTCATTTGTTGCCAGTTAAAATAGATTTGGATAGCGAAAAGCAGGCAAACATTAAAAAACTCCCACCTTTTCTCCCCTCTTTCTGAGTCTCAACTTCCGTTCAATCCCGACTCTTCTACCCTCTGCTTCCCTGAGCTGCATAGGGGGATAGCGGTGTATGGTCAGTATATAGGGGTTTTCTCTCTGCCACTCCTTCCTTCTCTCTTCCCCTGCTCCAGTGTGGGCTGTCCCCGCTGGAGACATCCAACTGGTCTGGCCCGTGCTCTCCACTGGCTGCAGGGAAATACCTGCTCCACCACAGAACCCCCTCCCCTCCTTCTTCTCTGACCTTGGTGTTCCCTCTCCTGTTTCTCACTCTATTTTTCATTCCCGCCTCCTCTGAATGGTGCTTTTGGCCTTTCGTAAGTATGTTTTCACAGAGGCACCACCACCTTGGCTGAGGGGCTCAGCTGTGCCCTGCGGTGGTTCTGCTGGAGCCGCCTGGAATGGACCATGTCCAGCACAGGGCAGCCCTTGGCGCCTCCTCCCAGAGGCCACCCCTGCTGCCCCCCCCTAAAACCACCTTGCCATGGGCACCTGGTAGAGTAATTTATACAGTTTAGACAGTGTTCAGTTTCTGCTTCTATTCTCCTTTTAATCTTAAAACAAAGGTTCATCATCTAGGAGTTGTTAAGAAATTACATTTTCATGAAGATGATTTATTTAGTGGTATATATCCAGTTGCTGTTGTGCTACAAAATCCCTGCATCTGTGATTTGGACTTTTGCTGTATTATGCTGCTGCTGAGACTCAGATAAGCTTGAACCCTTGGAGAATTCACTGTTATTTGAATTGTAGTGGCTTTGCTAATCTCTCTGCTATATTTCATTTTGGAATCTGTCTTTTCTTAAATGCCTCAGTCACATTTACATTGAAAAATGTTATATTACAGCTATGCTGCTTTTGGCTTTGGATCCTATTATACTGCAGATTCAAGATATGCCTTTCTGTCCATAGGGACAAATGCAGTATAACTGCAATTCTCTCGATACCATAGCTGGTTATTAAGGTACAGCATAGTCTGTGGGAAAAACAGTGTTGCTTTATGGACTAACTTCTGCAGCGAGGTGTGAGCTGTGGAGTGCATTAAATTTGACCAACATTGGCTTGTAACACATGTCAAACTGCAAAATGAAAGTTAGTCATAACCTGTGCCAGCACATGTGTACTTGTTTAAGTGATAGTGTGTTTCTGTAATTTTAAAATGTTTAAAATGTTTTAAAATGTTTAAAATGAGAGTAGTTGTTTTCTCGTAACTGTGGATAGCTGTGCTGGTTTCTAACTAGTGTTTAATCTTAAGATATGTTATGTCTTCTTCCCCCCTGCCCTTTTTTTCTTTTTAACCTGTGCTTGTGCATGAAGGCTAGAACAGACATGTTGAAATATAAGCTGCCATTGTGCCTTCTTTTTCCTGTATAATCACACAAAAGTTTCTGGCTTATGTTACAAAAAAAAAGTCTTTTATATGAAAATAGTAAGTGTTTTGGTGTTAATTGCAATCTTAGGCAACACCTTTTGTAAATTATTTCCAATTGAGCTGTCTGCAGATTCAGTGGTGAGGGAAGGACCAGTAATATATATATTTTTTTCTCCTTTTACGCTTTCTAATTATTACACTGTTCTCCAAGTCTGTTTGGTTTGGCTTTGAAAATCACTGTGCACTGAGAAAGACTCATGAATGCTGTGCGTAAAATTGCTGTTACTGAGGTCACTGTGCCACAGGAAAAATGTTAAATCTGATTTTTCTGTGCATTTTGCTGCTAGACATTTTTTTAAGCGAGTCTGGGATTTCCTCTGAGTGTACATAAGAGACGCCCAGATTCACACCCCTGCTTTTTAGAAAGATACAGTGAATTGTTAGGTGTGAGGAGTCTGGTTTATGATAGTTGTTTATTTTCCAGAAACCTGTTCAACAAACTTTGTGAAGCTGGAGCCAAAAGGAAGTGCTATGTATAAAGATTATATTTGGAGGAAGGTCTGTTCTTTTTTTTTTTTTTTTCTTTTTGACACATACAGTTCCTGGCTTTTGTTCTAATTTTCACTTGAAATAAACTTCTGATTCATCCAGTTGCAACCAATGGCTCTTTGGGCCTTGTGTCATCATTGCAGGGCTGCAGAATACGTTCAAAACATCCCCATTGCTCTCGGTATGCATCCGTAGCTGTGGTTAAAATGCTACTGCTTCAGTTCAGTTGTGCTGATAGAAGTCACATGCACAGATGACTTTCCTTAGGCTGTCAGAGAGGACTGCAAGTTGCCTGGAGCTCTGTGGAAGCTCTCTGTGGTAGCTGGGCTATCTCAGGGCACCTTCACCCCCACGTAACACAGAGGGGTATGCAGTAGTTCTGTACCGTCTCTTTTTGCTAAATTCCATTATATTACCACTTTTTTCCTCAGCCACAGTTGCATTCTTACCCTAAAGTGTTTCTCCCCATTTACGGACTAGCCTGTTTGCGTAGCTTCTGTCTGGACGGTGAATGCGAAATGGCATCTGCTGTCCCATCTCTGCCAATGCGCTACTACGTCTTTGCTGAGGCCTCACAGTAGGTCAGAAGTACAGCGTGCCATACGGCCCGTCACCAGCTGCCACAATTTGTTCAAGTGTCCGTGAGAGCAGGGATATAACGCTGTCAGACGTTGCACATAATGAATCATTGAATTACTCACCCCTTCGTGGAATTTTGAATCTGAATGTGGATGCTATTAATGATAGCTCTTTTCTTCTCAGTCTGTTTTTTCTTAAAAAATATACCTTAGTTTTTAAGTAGCAAGGGGCTGCAGGGGCTGTATTGCTCTGATTAGTCATGAAATCTAACGAGGAATAAGAAAGCTTAAATATACCAGGGAAAACTACATTATCAATAGGCAGCCTGCTTATGGTGTACACTAAAGATTTAACTTGAATAAAAGTATCAGACTAAATAGTCATTAAAAATGTGAGCAAATTATAAGTGCACTAATATAGCATATAAGAAATGAAGACTTGAGAATAGTAAGTATTCCATATAGGAGAAAAGATCGTATGTCTTTGCACTCTAGTTTACTGTAACCTCACTCAAATGCATGTTAACTGGTACATTAAAGCAGTTGAAATTTCCTCATGTTCAGCACTGATAGGTTTTAAATTAGTTCAGAAGAAATCCTCAGTCCTGGTGCTTACAGGTCAAGTGTTTTAACTAGGCCTTCTGAGCTATCTTGTTCAGTGATTTTTTTGGTGATCTGAAACTTTATCAGTATTATGGGAAAAGTATTTCCTACTTCTCTCTCCCAGAAGAATATGTAACTCTGTTTATGGATTTGTTAAACAATTGTTCTTGGATTTTACCTCTGTATACAACCAATGTCTTTCATTTGTTCTGTCCTGCTTAACTAGTGGCATTTTTAAAATTAACTGCATATCATAACTGAAGAGTTTAAAAATTCACTGTCCATAATCACTGATAGGGAAAATTTACTGGTTTTTAAACCAGTGGAAGTTATCCTTTTCGGTGCATGTTTATTGTTTTTGGGCATTGGTATAAGCCTGGCATTCAAAGATCTGTAGATGGAGTTGTCAACTATTTTTATGTTTCACAGGATCATAGAATAATTCAGGGCCCTGGCTCCGCTCCCAGGCTGTCCTCATGGAGAAAGATTCCTCCTTAGCTTCAGTCTGCGCCTCTTGTATTTCAGTTAATGCCCACTGTCTCTCACCCTCCTGTGATCCACCACTCTGGCTCTCTTCTCTTGGTAACCTCATAGGTACTGGAGAGCTGCTGTTGGTTCCCTCCTGAAACCAGCTCAACCTTCTCCAGACTAAATAAGCTCATCTCACTCAGCCTCATGCTCTTATCTGTGACTGTTTCAATGAATCTCTGCTGAACTCACTCCTCTGTCTACATTTTTCAGAAGGGGAGGGAACTGGATGCAGTATCTAAGTGTGGTTTGATGATTGCTGAGCAGAAGGTGATAGTCACTTCCCTTAACCTGTTGGCCACCCTACTGTTCGTAGAACTCAAGATGCTGCTGACTTTTGTTGATGCCAGGGTATGTGGGTGGCTTGTGCTCTGATTGCTGCTTGCAAGGGCCCCCAGGGTCTTCTCTACTGAGCTGTTCCTCTGCCTGTCCATCCCCAGCCTATGTCGTTGCCCGGGACTCTGCCTTCCCAGGACAGGATTCCATGTTTGTAACGACAAACTAAATTTCATTAGGCTCTCATCAGCCCATTCCTTCCACCTGTCCAGGTCTTTCTGAACATCAGAGCTGCCCTTGCATATTAACTGGTCCCCCAGCTTGGTGTCATCTGCAAATTTGGCAGCATGCTCCATCACCTCCTCCAGGTCACTGATAGAAATATTAGTCAGGTCCTAGGATAGACTGTTGCAGTACTCTGCTTGTTTCTGGTCTCTAGGTAGACTATGACCCTCTAATCACAAGTCTTCTAGTCTGTCCATCTGATGAGTATTTTACCTATCTAAGTTGTCCGTCCGCTCGGACTGTAAGGTCTAAACGTGGGTGCAAGAGTGTTATGGGAGGCAGTGATGAAAGCCTTGCTAAAGTTGAGGTGAATGACATCTACTGATAGCCACAAATCTGGTCGTTTATCAGAGAAGGCAATCAAGTTGTTCAGGCATGATTCACCCCTGGTGACCAGAAGGGTATTCCAAGATAACTCATTTCATGATTTTTCCCTGCGACCTAAGAAGGCCAACTGGTCTGCAGTTTTTGGACTACCCTTTTGGGCTGCTTTTGAAGATGTGTGCAATGTTTGCTGTCATACAGTCACCAATCCTTTCCCCTGTCATCTCCACAACATTTCCAAGATGACAGAAAGCAGTCTTACTATGATACTGGCCAGTTCTTCAGATGCAGCCCATCAGCTACATGGGGCTGGATGGGTTGAGTTTTGGCAGCAATTCCTGACTCAGGTCTCATCCACTGCTGGTAGTTCATCTCATTCTTGTGTTCTTATCACTAAGCATGGAAGGTGGAGCAGTGAAGACTGCAGCAAAGAAAGCACCTCAGCCTTATTTGTGCCTCTTGTCACTACATCACTCCTTCCGCTGAGCAATGCTCAACTTTTTGTTACTACAGCCATGGTAGAAGCTCTTCTTGTTGCCATTTGATCTCCCTCACGAGTGTCAACTCTAGAGGAGCTTTGTCTCTCTTAACACCATCTCTACATGCCTAAAGTTCCTCTTTTGTAAGCTTGCCTTGCCTCCAATTTCCATATGCTGCCTCATTGCATTGGAGCTTAGTCTTGAGGTACTGTTTAGCCAAGTCAGCTCCTGCTACATTTAAACATTCTGGTTTGCCTGAGTATCAGGAAAACCATTCATGGATATGGAGGATGTTTTCCTTAAAGGTATGCCATCTTTCCTGAACTCCTTTATCCTTTGGAGCTGCCTCCTTTGGGATCCCATCCACCCATTCCTTCAGTTAGCTGAAATATGCTCTCCTGAATTCTGCATTCTGTGCTGTGCTAATTTCCTTCCTCACTCCTTATGAAAGGAAATATGTTAACAGGGCATTTATGTAAAAAGTAAAAATAATATATTGTAATAAAGACTTGAAGTCTAAAGCAGAGCGTATCTCACACTCTGTTACTGACAGTAGAGTTCTGGTTACTTGGTGCACCCTAGTCTTGCATGCCTAGTAATTTATGGCTGTAGGGCATCCATTTTGTGGGTTGTGCTGCTTTACAGCGTGACCTGGACAGGCTGGAGAGTTGGGCAGAGAGAAACCTTATGAAATTCAACAAGGGTAAGTGTAGGGTACTGCATCTGGGGAGGAATAACCCCATGCATCAGTACAGGTTGGGGGCTGACCTCCTGGAGAGCAGCTCTGT
>VUYV01000109.1:2074139-2376500 GCA_008711295.1 Anarhynchus alexandrinus | reverse complement strand
AAGATGATTAGGGGCTTAGAACATCTCCTATATGAGGAAAGGCTTAGACACTTGGGTCTTTTTAGTCTAGAGAAAAGAAGATTGAGGGGGGATCTTATTAACGCTTACAAATACTTAAAGGGAGGGTGCCAGGGGGATGGGAGCAGTCGTCTTTTCAGTGGTGCCCATTGATAGGACGAGGGGTAATGGGCACAAGCTTGAACATAGGAAGTTCCATCTTAACATGAGGAGGAACTTCTTTACCTTGAGGGTAGTGGAGCACTGGAACAGGCTGCCCAGAGAGGTTGTGGAGTCTCCCACTCTGGAGACATTCAAAACCCGCCTGGACGCTGTCCTGTGCAACCTGTTGTAGGTGACCCTGCTCTGGCGGGGGGGTTGGACTAGATGATCTCCAGAGGTCCCTTCCAACCCTGACCATTCTGTGATTCTGTAATGACAAAGAAAGTGGCTGTTCAGCAACGGCCTTAAACACAGGGCTTGATTTTATGTAGTTGAGATAGTAATCAGACCTCTGTTTTCTGCACTGTGTTACCTGAGTAAAGGTTCAAGACACCCTATTAAAAAAAAATTAGTCTTCCAAATGAAGTGAATGGTGCTGTCTTCTGGTTTTTATTTATTTATGTATTTCATTTTTTTTTGGGGGGGGTGTTGTTGTTGTTGTTGTTTTGTTTTTGCCAAGTGGCTTAAATCTGGGGCAGTAAAGCATGCCATCCATGTACGATGTTGTATTTTCCCGATCTGTATGTTAACAATCAAACTCTAACAGTGTCCATTGAGAGTGTTGCCATGCCCCTACAAAAGTAGTTAAGTGGAATATAAGATTTGTAATATGTAGCAGATCAGACAAATACTGCATGTTAATAACCCTACACCTATTTATTGCCAGTATTTCATAGTATATGTACAAACTATGTCATTATAGTACACTAACTAATATTAGCATATAGCTATTAGCAATAAATAGTTATTAGCATATAGTTATTAGCAATAAAATTGGCATTCTTCCATGTTTGAGTAGGTGATCAACTTCTGTTATATATTCAATAGTATCTGTTTATTTTACCTTATTACAGATGACAGTTACAAATACTGTTAGGAGTGATTAAAAAAGTAATTGTACTCTCTGAGCAGCTCCATTCACTTTCACTGTGTAGGTAAGATGACACATTCCTCGATCAAACTGCAAAGGAAGCTAGTTTGTAATTTGTATGTGTTTAGGTTCCTTTGGGTGATGGCCCGATAAGCACTGATGATTTCTTGAAACAGAAAATATTACCTGGAAATTTCTAAGTGACTTTAAATAAGTCTGAGCGTTCAGGGGTGAAAGTACGAATGAATGTCTTTGGTCTATGCTTTTTAATCAGTCTTCCATGTGCCTGTCTTCCCTTTTCTGAGAACATTTTTATAGTTGGAATTTAAACGAGTTTCTAGCTATACTTTCTGTCAAGCTGCGTACCTTTGGATATAGCAGTGATTAACAGAAGATTCTGCTGCCAATCATGACCAAGTCACAATTGCAATCAACTGTTTTCTGAATTTTTTAATAGTTGCAAAACTGGAGCATGAAAGCCAAAGAAAATCAAAATCTCTGTAATGAGAATTTGGCTGTGGGGTGGTAGCATTTTTTTTTGCAATTGTTTCTGAGCTACCGTAAAGAAGGCCAAACAGAATATGAATTTAAAAAATACTGAATTGCATTTTCCCTTTTCTTTTATGTTCTGTTTCAGTACAAATTACATAGCGGCAGATTTTTCTATAGTATATTTACTTGTCTGATTCACGGTGATTCTCAGTAATGTTTGTACCTCTGGGTGGAGGTTACTGCAATTTGTCATTTTCTTCTATAAATAGGACATCAGATTAAAGTAATGTGATATTGTAGGTGAGTTTTTAAGAAAGTATTTTGGTTCTGGTATATTAGAATGCATTGGCATCTTTTTAATCAATTTACAGTTAATCACTATAAATTAGAAAAGACCATACTCAACAGATAGAAAGTGTTCTTGACATTGTTGAGAATGTAATGTATTTAAAGACGTCATCTTTATTTTCCTGTTTTTTTCAAATATTGATTTGATTTCAAAATTACCATCAAAGTTCTGTGGGGACAATTAATTGATCTGCACAGGGGTTACTATTTTACATTAAAATCACAGAAACTAACTGGTGGTGTGGAAGAACATGTTGTAAAATATAAAAAAAAAAATTCCAGACCTGGAAACAAGGTAAACGTTAAAGTCTTCCTGTCACATGTAACGGTAACTTTCATAATGTATGTCACCTGGTTCATGGTAGTGTTGTGTATGTTGTGCAGCTGCACCTCGCTGTGCTTTTTACATGAAGGGAGAAGAAAGTGTTTTGCATACAGCGTGTGGTTTGGGAGTAGGAGTGGCTTTAGTTTGTGTTTGAAGTGTGGGCCTGTAAAACATGCAGAGCAGCTGGGAACCAGTGTGTGAGACCTGGTCTTGCAGCAAGGAGAAGATTGCCCCGTGGCTGTGTTGGAAATGTGCTGCATACACAATATTGTGATTCAGTAGCAAGTCTTGTTAAAGAAGCTGCCATGATGCTATTGTTATGGTTAAATAACTAAATCTCCCAGTTGTCAGGATAAGAAACAATGCACACATTTTAATTGAGAAAGCATTTCTTCCAGACCTAGCTCATAATGATGTGTTTGTTTGCAGTGGCTTGGAGAGGTTAATTCGGACAATTGAAATGGTTAAAAAAGTATTGTTGTCTGGAAAATTTTTGAGACTTATTTGCAGAAGAACAGGCAGATGTTGAGATTGAGACTGCACACATGATCTGAGGCAATTGGGCTAAGCTTGTGGAAAACAAATATGCATGTACAGTTTTAATTGTTTAAGCATTGTTTTTCATTCAGAGTTATCTGTTCCGTTAAGATTAAAACCTTCTTTGGTTTAAAAGAGCTGTGAAAGGCTGTATTAATTGCTGGTCACAGATTCTGAAACAAAGACTTGCAGACAGGCCGACTAGTTGTAGCGCATAGTTTGAGCCCAGTTACAGAGTTAAGCATTGTCCCCTCTGTTGGCTAGCACGCTGGGAGAATCGTGAACTTTCAGGATGCATCAGAGATCAGGTCCTGTTAGGTGAAGCAGAAAAATCTGAGACAGATACCTTTGTCCGTAATTATTACAAATCTACTCTCTGTTTCTCATCTTATACAAATGTAAAATAGTTGCCACTTTTCCAAGTTTGGAGAAATTTCTGTTTCCCAGAAACCTAGAAATGCTACTTGAGCAAATAAAGTTTTTTGAGTAACATTTACGTTGAGTAACAATTACAGATAAACTCAGCTGGAAGGGCAGGAAACCTTGAGCCCAAGTATTCAAACCGCGAATTAAGTCTGGGCCTAAGAGGGTGTGGAGCGGTAACAGTGGAACTGCCTCATTGGTAATTTTTTGCTGTTTGATATCATTGATATTTCAAAATTATTATTATGTTGTGTTTGATGAATAAATTAATCACCACTGTTTTAAAATGCTGAAACCGTGGCCTTTTACTTGAGAGAGAGAGGGGTTTTACTAAATTGTTATCTTGCAGCTGTGCAGTCCTGTCACACCCCTAGTGTATGTATCTCCTCAAATGCAGAGAAAAATGTCTCTTAAGTCCTAAGTGATTCTGTTGCATTAATAGGAGAGAGCTGTGGCACAGCTTCTGGTGGACATATGCTAGCCACCACAGTGTCAAATACTTCAATTTCATTTGCTTGTTCAGTGGTTTAAAAAGGTGGTCCTCTAGGTTATGAGCAACAGGAATGGCTGCTGGCATCTGGGACCTCGTCACTTAGAAATGATGAGGTACCACCAAGACCTTGGGTCTACTTAGCTGATAACTGTGAGAACGCTACAGGGTGCTATTGAATAAAAGAAATGCAATAGTAGATAGTGTCAGTAAGAACTTTTTGTTGTTTTTGTACTAGTGATACAAAAGTATCACTGCCATTGTAGAAGACTGCAGTAAAACTCATCTGAAAGACTACGCAATTCTGATCACTTATGTTCAAGAAAAGTTGATTCAAAAAGTTATTGAAAAGGTGTGATTCTCATTTGAAAGCAAATTAAAAAAACTTTGTTTATTGACTAGAGCAGAGTAGAATAGATAGCACAGGCACAGAAGTGGGACTGAGAAACAACCTCAGTTTTATGTATAACTGCATTTTAGCTTTCTGTTTTTCTGTCTGTTGGATGGGTCCAGGACAGCAAACTGGACTTGAGTTGTGGGTAACAAAACCTCCTGGTTCTCTTTCAGACCTGATGGGTTTAGAAACACTTTCCTTGCAAGTATGAAAAGTGTTCACCCCAGTACAAGTGTGAATAAATCACATAGGCAACCTATGAATAAAGTGAAGTTCCAGATTGTGGTCCTGTAAAAATAGTTTAGAAAGACATAAAAAAATAATTTTTCTGTTCTTAATATTAGAGTGGGCAACCTGGTAGGTCAAGTGGGGAAAAAGACGTGTGGTGTAGGTGTAATTCTATGGACGCTAACTAGAACTGCAAAAGCTTACGGCAGGAAAGAATTAGGCTTATTTTTTTCCAGAGAGGAATGCTGAGTTCCAGAGCAGGAAGGCAAAAAAATTACCTTTTGCTTCTTGTGCAATAGAAATAGCCATCTTGATTCTGCTTTCATTTTGTCATTAGAACCACATGGGTTTACTTCCTTTAAACTGGAATATTGCTTGTTACGGTCCCCTGAAATGGAGCAGTAATAAAATCTCAACCTGCTTAAAAGCTGTCCATAAAAAAATAGGAAAAGCAGCTAGTGTGTCTTTAAGTAGATGGCTTTTAGTACTTACAGTATACTGCTTGGTATCTTTCTTTCTTTATTTTTCCAATTTCCCCTATAATCAGCCTGAAAGAAACAAACATTGGCTGGAAATAATCCTCATGATCCAGACGTCATCTGGTAGGTACCTAGCAAAAGACGTTAGTTGTGGAAGTTTCTGTGGTAATTGCAGGCCTTTTGTTAGGTGATTTTTTTTTTTTTTTTATTACACTTGATGCTGTATGAAGAATGTGAACTTTTGGTAGAGCTTTTTAGGAGTTCCGTCTACTGCAGTTGATGTTTCCTTTAAGAATGTTATCCTTGAAGGAGTCGACATAGCATACAATAAATCCATCGCAATTCCTTCTGTATTTGTCTGTGATAGTGAAGAAGTTGGAAGTGGTCATTTTGCCTTTTTAGAGTATACAGGGTAGATGATGTAGTGTGTGATCAGTAAATGTTCTGCAGAAAAACAATTTTAAGATGATGTGCATCTCATTTTAGAAAGGTCATCTTGCTACTGTTTTTTCCTGTAACACAAACATTTCACATATGCTTGTGATGAATTTGGATAAAACCCCAATGTTTCTGACCCAGGTTGCAATCTTCATTTATAATTTCTTATAATTGAATATAATTAATTTTTCTTCTGTTTGTGTCTCTCGTGAAGCCAGTTTTGCTTTCCCTTTAAACATGTATTCACAAAGCTTCTGATTCGGCAACGCATGATGCATCCTCAGCTTCTATTTAAGTCAAGAGAAGGTGAAGAAACTTTGCATTTTCTTAGGAGATAAATAATCTCAGAGGAAATTTATCAAAGAATATAATCCACAGTCCCTCTATCTTCCCTGTTGTGATTTCATGATTGTACGAGTCTTGAGTTTAAATTACTAGTTCTTTCCCAATAGGGTTGGTTACAGTCGAAAGGAACGTCAAGTAATGTTCCCCTTTTTGTGTCACGTCCTTCCCAGCGGCAGGTTTAGTGTTCACTGCATGTGTCTATTAGGCATTAATTCTTTAACTGTATTTTAGTGAGAGAGAGCAATATGGTATGTTCCAGTGCAAGAATCTTAATTCCTACACAAACATATGGCATAGAATTATCTACTTAAAGATGGAACAATCTGATAATAATTTGGTAGAGTGACATCTGCACAATAAAATAAGATGCTGATCACACAGGAAAAGTAAACGCAAAAGTTTTATACTAACTATTCTGACATCATCAGAAAGCCATTATCATTCCTCCATGGAATGTTAAAATTTAATGATCTAATTTGGTCTTATCACATGCAATATAAATAAAAAATAACCCTATTAAGTATTCAGAGACCCATGCTGAACAAAAAACTTTTAAGTGCTGTTTTCTAGAATTTCGACTTAAAGCACTTACATATGTTTAACAGGGAACAAGGAAAAAACGTTAGCAGAGAAATAAAAATTCTGTGGTCATTTCCATCCTTTACTGAAGATGCTTACATATTCTGTTCTATTCTCTGCATAGTTTAATTTCTTGTCCTTTTGCTCCTGCCATCAAGATATTTAATTTAACATCAGTCTGTACTTTTGGGAAAAAACATGTTAACACAAGGACATAATTACAACTTTTGCCTGGGTCAAATGAGAGTGATGATTCTTTGAGGGCAATATGAAATTTGTTCCTGTTAGAATGCCAGATATGAACTTAGAGAGAAAACTTCTGCAAATCAGCACGTAGAGTTGTATTACCTAAACTCATGAAGGTCTGCAAGGAAGCATCACTTTATTTTTGAATGCATGTCACTGCACATCAAGATGGTAGGTCTTCTCTTTTAGGCTTTGCAACTGAGGATTTCATCTGCATCATCAATTCTTCAAAGTGGATGGAAATACCAGAAATTTGGACATTGCATTGAAATTAAACTCAATTCTGTTTGTAGCGATGGAAATCTTAATTTTAACTATTATGGAGTGTAAGCTATTATTTTCTTTATTTGAAATATTGGTAGTTTTTTAGCTGTGGAGCAAGCAAGGAAAAGAGCTATTAAAAACTATGAAAATGGCTAACAAATTCTGATTCTTCTGCTTTAAGTTGGTTACTACATTAAGGTAGTTCTCTTTGGTGGAAATGGTTTAACTATCTGATTACACAGAGGGAAAACTTACTTTTTTAGGGCAAATGTTTAAGGGCAGAGTAGGGCTTGAGTTGATCACAATATTTCAGTTTTGCAATACTGCATCTATATAAAATGTATTTAATGTAGAATTAGAATAGTCAATAGTATTTTGTATTGATATATTTTTCTGTTCTGTTACACCTAGTTTTCCCACTTCAATTTCCTGTGTCAAACAGCCAGGAAAAAAACGCTTTTGCATTTTTTAATGGAAAGCTACTGGTGTTTGCATTTTTTTTTTCTTTTTTTTCCTGAAGAACATATTTATGAATGTAGAACATATTTATCTAGGTTTTCTTCTTGACAGTTAATAGATCATAATAAGAACGCATTTTTCAAGGCATAAATAAAAGAACTGCATATAATGATTTCCTTTTACACATCTATATTTACAGCCTTTTTTTTGGTGTCACTGTATAAAACATACAGATTTGGTTTTTTTGAAACCAGAAATACAGTTGGCCAGAATGAGGTTGAATTATCTTAGATTGGTCTTTACTGCCTGCCAGCCTATGGAAGTGATACCAGCTTTTATTATGATAGATTTCAGGCTAGCTGCAAATGTGGATAGAACATCTCATAGAAATGTGGTGAACTGTTGGAAGTTAATAGAGATGATGCAGAAATCTCTTTCACTCTTCGGACATGTTCTGTCTGAGTAATAGACTCTTCATAGCTTAAAAAGCAACTGGGGTACAATACAGGACCATTTGTTCGGTTTTGTCAATTCTCTCTCTGCCAAATACAAACCTCCTGTAAAGGCTTCTCAGAGGAGAAGGCATGTAACACAATATTCTTTTGCATGAAATGCAAACAAGATATTTCTATGAAGTTAAAGCCTTTAAATTTCAATAGCAGTTTTATTTATTTCAGGTGGAATAAATGCTTTGTTTTTTTTTTTTTAATGGACTACAAATCAGTAAAAGAATACATTTTATGGTTCATACATAAGAACCACAGTAATGTGAACTCCATGCATAAAGTCTCTTGTCTCTGATTAAATCAAATATTCTTATGTCAGTGATCAGTGTCAGAAATGCAGTATTTAGGTTTTTATACTCGCCGAAAATTCTTAGTTAAAAGTATTCATATTTAATATCCTACATGAGCTGATTATGAAGAGGTAAATCTGATTACCTGACTGTCTTGAAAACATCAAACAGCTACTTGTAATGAACTATTTATCCTAAATTTTGGGGCCAATGCACAGGAAGGTAACCATAACTTTCTTTTGCCTATAGAGGCTTCATTAGTTCATATTAGACTTTATGACTACAGAAATTCTTTATCTCTGTCCTGGTTTCAGCTGGGATGGAATTGATTTTCTTTCTACCGTTTGCTGTGTTTTCTGATTTGGTATGAAAGGAATGTCAATAATGCATATTATTTTAGTTGTTGCTAGGTGACTTTTATACTCTTCAAGGACTTTTTTCAGCTTCCCATAGAAGCTGAGAAGGAGCATAGACAGAACAATGGAATGGTCAAAGGAATATTCCATACCGGAGATGTCATCCTTGGTATATAACTGGGGGTTGGCCAGATGGCGGGAATCCGTGATCACTGTTTGGGACGGGCTGGGCAACCAATTCACCAGGTGGTGAGAGTGACTTGTGTTGCGTTACTTTATCTTGGATATTCGTTTACCATTATTATTACTATTTTTATTGTTGTTTTCCTTTTTCTGTTATTATTCTATTAAAGTGTCTTTATCTCAACCCGCGAGTTTTTTTCCCTTTCCTTTTCCCTCCTTTTCTCCCTCTTCTCCCTGCCCTTCTTGGGGAGAAGGGGGAGAACTGCACCAGTGGCTGTGTGGTCCTAGTTGCCATCCGGGGTTAAACCATCACAACCTTCCTGCAATGCTGTGGGAAAATATCGCCTATTCATTTGGCAGAAAAATTCAATACGCAGCACATCATATTGTCACTCTCTCACAAGCAGAATCCTGATCTTTTGTCAAAACATAAGGAACAATTGGCTGATGGCAATTCTGATTACTTTAGACAGTAATTATTGAAAGAAGGCATATAGATCTTAAATGATCCTTTTATCTTCTACAGACACCCAAAATGAATAATGATAAAATGACACATAGTCTTTATTGCATTCTGTTTAATAAAAAAAGGAAAAGGAAAAAGAAACTAAACTAAGCGTACTGTTTGATAAGAGCAAAGTCATCATAACAGCGTGATGCCTTTTCAATCTACTTGCTACAAATGATCAGCATTTGGCAACATTTTTCTCAAGTTCCTCTTACTGCATCATAACCCTCGCTAGAGAAGTTTTTAAGCCTTCCGTCTTCACTTATACAGCCTTTTGTCCAATCCATATTAGAAAAGTGTTTTTAAAAGTTTGCCAGTTAGCACACGTTTAATTGTCTGCAGATTTAAAATACTAAAGCATAGTAAAGAGGTTTCAGTTTAAGCACATTTGGCATGTCAAGTATCATCCATGACTACTTACTGAGGAAGGCAAAACAGTTTTGAGCACAACCTCCTAATGCCAAGGAGTTCTGGTGCTGTATAGTATAAGTTGATATAAAGAGGTTAATAGTGCAGTCACCTAGCCAAGAAAGTAATGATACTTCTGTGCTTTGCAGCCACACAGATCTCTGGTCATACTACCTTCCCAGCTTCAGGGAATGGTTGGAGGATCTTGTGTGGATGTATGAGCGTGGGAGAAGGACCGTAGATATATGTGGCTGTCTGTTCTTTTACATAGCTGTACAGGTTTTGGTTCTAAAGTTCTTTTAGTGTCCAGAGCTGTATTGTAATAATGTTCTGCAATACCAAACTTTTTCCATTCTGTATTTCCTGGGCAGCAAAACACAGTCCTATCTAATGCTTAACAAAACGAATCTCAGAATAACATCAAAAAAATAGTTCTTTTCAAATGTATATATATTTTTATTGTCTGTGCAGTCTTTGATGCTATCAGATACTTCTTGGATCAATAATTTGACCATTTAGCCTACTTCTAATCTTCTACTTCTTCTTGCTAATGGCAAGTCAGTACTTTTATGGCAAGTAATACTGATACTTGGAGGTACTAGCTACCGTAGGCTTTTGTAAGACAAAGAGCCAATGGATTGAGAGCAGTCCTGCTATAGACTGGTTTAATAAAATGTATTGAACCAAAGACATGGCAAGTAATTCTGTTACCTTAGTAAATGGTTTTCAGTTTCTTATCTAACAATGAGTCTGCATGCTCCACACTGACATCCATAGACCAGCTTCAAATTCATTCTTACCTGATGTAACACTTGGTGGTATTTATTTTGCTCTAACTCTCATTCCCTTTTATGGGCTGATTGAACATACAAACAAATTGAATAGATGTATCTGATAGGGCTGCAGAGTTAGTGTGTTTTGTTTTTACTGTTCTCTGAAAAGCTTGACCACCACTAGAATGGAATCGTTAGATCTTTTTTTGGGGAAGTTCTTGCCTTATATCCATAGTTGTCAGCACAGGAGCTGTGATCACTGTGGCAGTATGACCACTTCGGTGAATAGTGAGGTAATGTTTATTTTCCCAACTCTAGGGCATGGTAAATTATCTGAGGCAAGAGGAATGTTGATCATCATCATCTTCTGTCAAGTCCTTCATTTGATTATCATTCTTTTAGAAACCATAAGCCAGAAAGGCCTGCATTGTTGACATCATTGTTCCTTCTTTTTTTTCTTCACTTGAGTGGAGGGAAATTCCATTGCTTTGAATGGTCTGTCATTTTTTTTTTCGTTAGGAGTTTAAATTGAATACAATCTCTGTTTCCACTGAGCCTTTCTGTTTGTCTATCATATTTGTTAGCTGGAAACTCATATTTTCTAGGAATGGGTGCAATTTTCCATGACTGTTGGCAGATGTTTCTCTAGGATCTTCAGTGACAATGATGTATTTGTTGATAACCCAGTGCTTGCTAGAAGGGGCTTTGCTTCGCATCAGTGAGCCTATTTTTTTGTATGAAAGCTTTAGTCAACAGAAACATATTCCATTTCTTCCAAAAATGTCTAGAGGTAGTTTTGCCCTATTTTGAATGCATACTTCATGCAATGAATTTTGTTTTGGTTCAGCTGCTGTTTCCTTTTTGTGGCGGGTGAAACACATAATGCTCCGATTCCACTCTTTTGATTCATATTTTTGCAAGTTGTATATTTGATTAATTTTAAGAGTTGAGCCCAGTGTTCCAAGGTACTAAGCATAGGAATTGTGTTGTGAGTAGATTTCGTTCTTTTAGTGTTGTTACTGTTTTCGTGCTCACCTTGCTACTTCAGTACCCTGGTAGGAACATTTGAGGAGTTTGGTTCATAGGCGTGGAAGATGGCTTATAGTAAGAGTGTGTCAGTGTCTGAACAGGAAAACCTTTGATGGATTTACAGCTTGTATTTATTAGAGGAAAAAGTTATAGAGGATTTTGCAGTTTCTGTATTACTGACAGTCTCTCCTGCTTTCTAATCCTATCCTACCTTCCCAAACCTAGACAACCTGTGTCACAAAGCCTCTGTTCTCAACTTGTCAACACAGCATCAACACAGCATTGTTCTCAGCCACATGGTTTACTTAACAATGACATAAAATCTTACTTTTGAACTTTGATCTAATTGGGTGCTTTTTCTTTGCATTGTTTCTGACAGGATTGTTGTTGGGGTTTTTTTGAGGCTTGGGGGGATGTGTTTTTTCTGTTCATTTTGGTTTTGCTGTAGTTGTGGGTTGGTTTTTTTTTTTTGTTTAAAAATGTATCACAGTGCTCCATTGCTTACTTAGTTTGGATTTAAATAGTAGTAGAACATTGCATAGCTATGGTTTCTTTCCTTTCTATCTTTTATTAAAGTGTAAGCCACAGAAACAGATAGCTGCAGATTATTTGAAATTTCCACGGGTTTATTACCTTTTAAAATACATGGTAGGACCATATAATTTTTTTTTCATGATTTTTTTTTTGCCTTCTTTCTTTTCTTCCTCTTTGTAATAGAATTGGAATAGTAGGAGAGCCTTGAAAAAATGGTTGTTTTAAGATCTGGGAAAATCCTTCTCTTTTCCTCTGTTCAGTTTAGAAATAAGGTCTAACATCTTGAGCAGGAACTGAAATTCAAATATATTCTAGTATTGGTTCTGACTGTGGCTTGTCTTGTGACCTTGACAAACAAACCTTTCTGTAGTGGCCTTCTCTGTTATCAGGAAGAAACAGAAATATTTGCAAAGCATTCTGAAATTCCAGGAATGAAGGTGTATAGAACTACAGATTTTTTCATCATCTGTTGGAAGGTATATAGGTTTTCTAAATATTGTTCTGCTTTGCTGAGCAAGAGTACAAATGAAGTGTCTTTAGGAGACATGAACTCAGTGGCCTAAAATGATTCAGTAGATGGACAATCTGGAATAAATCTGTTAGGTGTTAATTTTTGTAGTTCTTGTCCTCTGTGAATTTTCGGTGAAGAATAACACTTAACAGTTGGAGCAGTGAGGTTATTGATATATAAACAAGACAGTGGTTGACTCAGCCTGCTGTTTGTCTCAGTGTTTACAGAAGCTACAAGATGTACATGAGTGATGAATTTTGGGCATCTAAGTCTTGAAAAACTGAGCCAAGCTTTTGCAAGAATTTATCATATGCCTTAGAGAAACTTAATGAATATGATGGTGCTTTACATTCTTCACATGAGACTCGGCCAGATTTTCCCTCTGATTGGAATGTCATTGCTTTCTTCTTCCCCCAGGCAGAAGTCATTATGTACTGTGATTTACTGTTGATAACATTAATTTGCTGTTTTAACATCTCTTAATACAGTTCTAGATGCTAAAAGGTGAAACCTGAGAAAAATGTGTCATGACATTTTAGAACATCTTCAAAATGTTTAGAAAAAATTATTTTCTGAACTTTAAGAAGTAATTTATCATTTTATTAATGTAAGGGGCAAGTCACTACTCCATTTTCTGCGCTGTGCTTCAGAGGCAACATTGAGGAATGCTCAACAGTTCTAAGGATTTAGATGAGTCTTGGTTTTAGTATTTAGTGTTTTATTTAGTATTTAGTTTTCAACATGATCTGTCTGTGAGCGTTATCATGTGTAAATGCAATCATAATCTTTAATAGTGGCAGCTAGGTTTGGAGCTCTGTAGAATTTGAATTCTTGTGGAAAAAAATGTGTCTATACTTCTCTGGTTATATTACCATGAATCTTCAATTACTGTTAAATCTGAACCTCAATTTAGAAAAGACTTCTGAAAGTTCTGACAAAAATTTTGACTTGCTGGAATAACTGGCAACATTAATAGCAATACACAGATATATTGATTGTGACACAACGCAGACTTAAATAATCCAATGGAGGTAATAGTTTATTTTAGCCAATAAGCAATGCTCCAAAATAACAGAAAAAGTTCTTATTCCTCAGCCTGTCTACTCATACCAGGTGTTTATCTGTGTCTGTCTTCCCAGAACCCCTTTGAATCTGCTGTATGTGGAGTTCTAATTAGAGGTTTTTCCAAGCTGGGATGTAGCAACACAATTTCCAAATCAATAGCATTGATTTTCTTTGGAGTTTATTGGGAATAGAGAAGGAACATTTCCACATTAGGTTTCCTGTTAATACCGCCTTCTTACCTACAATATGTTACAACTATCCCTTTGCTGTAATTAATGAGCTAAGGGTATATGTAATGGTTCAGAATTGCTGTACTTGGGTCATTTGTGAATTCCTTTTTTATGTTTGATAGTAGTAAACTTTCTGTAAGTAAATCCATGATAATTGTGAATTTGTGTAATCAAGATGAGGCGTGAGGTGGTAATGGGCCGATATTAGGTACAGCGCAAATACAAGTTGTTGTTTATAATTATGTATATATTATTGCACAGCTGTTTGTTTTCTTACTTCAGGAGATATTTTAGAATTGATTAATTCTGGTCTGCTGCAGATGGAGATTAATTTTTTTTGCAATAAATTATAACTTCGCAGGGTCAGAGTCCTTTCATTTTAAAATACAAGAATTATAAGGCAGTTTAAGTTAAGGGACATAAGCCTTCATTTTCTGGACCTGAGGAAATACAGTCCAAAGGTACTAAGAAAGGAAACAACGCAGAGCTCGGAGAAGGATGGAGCAAGGGCAGTTGACACACAGCAGAGAGATAAAGACTCCAGGCAAAGGGTTTCTGTGTATAGGCATCAGGGATGGATGGAGAAGTGAATGTGAATGAAAAAGGAGAAGAATTTGGGCTAGAAATACAGAGTAAAATCAGAATGAAGAGAAAAAAGTTAATAGCTAATGATTAAATCTTCCAAGGGGTAAGAGTAGTGCCAGGAAATATACCAGTAAAGAACTTACAGTAATAGGACAAACAAGAGGAGTATAGTTGTGGAAACTCAAGGAATTATTTTCAAGGTATGTTAAAAACAAACAAACAGGCAAATCCCCCAGAACCCCCAAACAACCCTTAAACCGGCAGCAAACCTTAAACAAGTGTTTCAAAGATACCCTTTCAACTGTTCTGTTGGCACTCAAAAGGGTTGAGCTTTGTTGGCAGTGATAGTTCACACTGCATCGAATGTGGCAGCTTGTATTGTAGCAATCTTGCTTCTAGTTTTACCCCTTAAAATTACTGGATGGATAGGTGTCAAAACTTGGTAAGTGAGACTGCTGTCCTGTGCATTAATCCTTTACTCTGGATGACAGCTCGGACTTGGAGTTCAAGAAGGGCTGTAAATTACCAAATGTATGTAAAGCCCCTTCTCTTGCTGTGCATAGAGAATTCTTTCCATCTTCATCTTTACCTGCCTCCAGCAAGTTCTTGGATCATAGACTGATGCGCAGCTTCCGTTTGCAATTCCATCAGTTTTCTCATCTGCACGCCTAACTTGTACTTAACTCTGTGGTTTCTGAGTCACATAAATGAGGAAAAAGCATAATCAAAAAGGCATAACAGGCAGATAAGATAAAGAGAAAGAAGGGCTGAGAGGTGGAACATTTAAGAAAAGATGGGCTTCTTTCAGCTGTGTCCCATCACACTGTTTCTGCTGCCCAGGTTCCAAAGGAATTGCAGGAAAACAGTCACATTTTGGCATCTGATGCTGATGGAATCAGTTGTACATAATATAAATAGAGTTGGTTTTTTTTTTTTGTGTAGGGATGTGTAGGTGGCATTATGTGTAAGTTTAAAACAAATTGGAAATAGGAATCAAGAAAAAAATGACATATTTTGTCATGCACTATTTAAATATTGGATTATTTTTAAAATATTGCAGACTATTTCTTATATGTATATGAATACAAATAACAAATTTATTAGAAATGTTTTGTTCTATTATTTACCCAAAACATCTTGGAAATGTGTGTAAGAAGAACCTTAACAAAGAATGGTGTTTTGAATTTGCGTTTTTGTTGTATGTGACTGGATGTGTCAGGGAAAAGTGAGTGTATTCCCTAAGACTTACTAAAGGAAGGCTTGCTTTATTGAAGCTTGCACAGATGGCTAACTGATATCAGAGGTTTCTGCAACACTGCCTACAAGTTGCCAGAAGGTCAGTGTGAAAATATATCACTGCCTGCTTCCATAGCAAAGAACAGTTATTGTTACCAGGATTTATTAAATCCTGTCCTCCTAACAAACAATACCTATCAAGCACTCCTTCTACAGGTAGTCCACAGGAAGCAGTTCCAGTTGTAGCACCTTTAAGAATGTTGTTTATCAAAAAGCATTGTTTACATTTTTTGAACATGATTCATTTGAAGTATTGCAAGATGAGTGGAATATAGTGGGTGAAATACTCTGTTAAGTGTAGCTGAAGTTAAGATGGTAAGAAGAATCTAAGTTATTTAAAATGTCTCTCTCCAATGAATACATCATTGCCACTATACCATGAAGAAACCTTTAATTGTTATAAGCAGTTAGGAAGGTGTATCAGTGAAAAATAGCTAGATGAGATCATTTTTAGAGTATGCTTTATGAACTGGGACTTATATAGCGGATAAAGAATGTTACCGGCCTAATACTTGCCTCATTCTGCTAATTTGTGTTTGTTACATGTTTTGTAATCATCCATCCTCTCTTAACAGAGAGGAGAACGTTTCATGGTTTCTCTTGACTGTTATTCTCACACATGCTGTTTCCACAGGTGTGTAGAAAAAGAGTTTACATACACTGTGCAGTTGCATCATGAATGAGGTGCCTCTTTTCTTCTGAAATGATTATGTAAAGGAAGGACAAAAATGAACTAGTATTACTATTATATTACTATTATTACTATTATTCTTCAACTTAGTACTTCAGAAGAATTTTAACTAAAGTAGATTACATATACAGTGAAAATCAACATTATAATTAACAAAATCCAATGCTAAGTGCAAAATGTTCAAAATCCTCCAGATATTTTAAGCTTAATGTGGTAAATATTGTAACATTGTAGTATAACAACCGATGTTAAGGTTGAAAATATATTTTTGTGAATGAAGACATAATTTCACATCTTAGAAGGTACCTCATCAGATATACTTTATTGAACTAAAACAGAAAAATGCAAATCACAAAGGCTTGACTCTGGGTATGCATTTCAGTGCTTAGAACTGTGGTACTAAGAAATACTCCTCCCCTTCTACTAGTCTAGGATAAATCATCTATTTACTTTCTGTTGCAGCAAAAAATGATACTGTCTTCAGAGTGAATATTTTTATGTTAATTTAAAAAAAAACCCTAGTGATTCTGTTTGATGAAAGAGTTTAATATTAATGGTGGAGTATTAGAAAGACGCTTAAGACGTACTTGATTCTTAACGATATAAAATGTTTTTCAAGAGCTGTTCTTTGGTACTAGCATAGATGTTAGTGGGTCAATATGCTGCTGATCAAAACATGAATTCTACGGTTATCTCAGTGAGACTGATTAGCAGAAAAATGCCCCTATTTTAAAATGTGCTTAAGTATGTGTTTAACTTTAATATGCATGAGTCTAGAAGCTTGTTGTACTCCTTTAAATTTTCCTGAATCAGAGCCCAAACTGGGAAGGATTTAAATTTTTTTTTTTTTTAGGTACAAAGTAATTATTCTTTTTTCCATTCAAAAGTAACAGTATTTGAAGTATTTGAAAAAATCTCTTGGCTGAGTATGTCTCTCCTAGGTAATTTTCTCATATTACAAATATACCTCACATTTAGTTATACCAACTAGGTAAAGGTGCTGAAACGTTTTCCTTCCAATTCTTTGCTACAAAGGTTTGCAGCTACTAATAACCGTTATTTGAATTGCTTACCTCCAAGCTGTATCTTTATGGCAGGATAAATAATAGTAATGGTGATGATGATGTTAACAGAAATATCAAAGTGTTCTGAGAGGGTTCTGTTCCCTTAAGTATTCTGATTGTCATACTAATTGTTGATTGAAGAACATGTATCAGACTAATTCTACTGCGTATAGAAAGTTAATCTTTCCAATGCAAAGGTTGCAATATTTATCTATGGCAATATCAGTTGTATTTTACATGGTGATCCAACAACTTTGATTTTGCATTTACTTTTAAAAATATTTAAAGAAAGAGGCTTCCAAAATTATTGTGATCTGTGAAATTATCACTGTGAGTATTTTCATAGACAGTGGCATGTCCCTTTTGTGTCTGTCCCTGGAGGCTTCTTCAACAGAATGACATTTAGTTTTGCTTTAGAGAGAATCTTTCAGTCCCTTTTGTGTCTTGGGAGTAGGAAGCCATATAACTGTCAGCTGCAAGTCAGTCAAATGGGAAATGAAGAAAAAAAAAATGAAAAACCGTTGCTGCCCCCACCAAGAACAACAAAAAATCCTCCAGATTATTTATCAAAGCAACAGATTTTTTTTTTCTTGGCTTATTTTAAGGAGTATGAAAATAAATGGTTTTCAGAACACACCTGCTGTCGTTGTCTGATATGATACTTCCAAGTATATCCACCCTTTAATGCCTAGAAGCTTGTATTTTTTATTTTTGTGCAATCAGTAATACTGTTGAGTATGATGTTTCTCCATTATGTTTTACTCAGAAGTGTAGGTTTTTAAAAAAGTTTTGAAACATCTAAAAAATTCTGTGATATTTCTAATACTTGCCTGAATCATTTGCAGTTGTGCTATTAAAATGTAGTGGAAACTGATCAAAGATTACTGAAGGACAGAAATTCTGTGCCTCATTTAAACATAATTTATTTTGAGTCTTTTCATATATTATTATCATTCCATCATAGAATAAATTTTATTTCTTGATGTATTTTCTTCTTTGATACTTCAATGCTGCCCTAAATAATTATTTTCTTCCAAACCACTGGACGTCTTGGTGTCTAACAGCAAAAACAGTAGTCCTCTAAATTTTTTTGCTTTAACAACCATTTCTAATCGGTGTGTAGCAGCGTGGCTTGAATATGAAAAGATTTTGTGTGTAAACTGAGAGAAAACCCAGTGTTGGTTGTCTTTATGTTACAAATTTCATTTTTAAAAGTTAAAAATATTACAGCGGACCATCTCTGCACCTTTCCAGTGTACAGAAGTATCTTAATTGCTCTTCTGTTACTGTTCATTGTGACTGATCAAGGACTCTCTGAATGACACACACTGTTTCAAATAAGGTGAAGTCTTTTACAGAATGTGTGTGTATGTATGTATATACATGTTGTTTGAAAAATGGAAAATTCTAATCATATTTTGGATAAAAACTATCATTAAAGACAGCTGCATAAAGTTACAATTTCTATTTTGAAGTGTTTTTCCTTCTTTCCATTCCATCTCCCAGTAGAGGGCGGTGTTGTGGAGACACAACCTATTGCCGTTGACGTGTTGAAAGGAAAACAAACATTTTTAATACATCTCGTATGTCTTCTGTTCATTATATAACTTACTATTTTCAAGAGGAAGAAGGGTGGACTAGAAATGGTAGGTGGAAATAGCAGACAAAGAAATTTGCATCCAGCATACAGAAAGCTAGCTAGTGGAAAAGTTGCATTCAGTCCCTTTTATGTTTCAAATGTTCTGTGATTAAACGCCCTCCTTGTTTAAAGGAGCTTTTTACTAGCTGTAGCAAACCAGAAAGCCAGGCCATGCGTTTACCAGTGTTTTTTATATATCTCTGCTTACCTGAAAGAAAATACTATCTCAGTTTTGCCCTTTAGCAGAGTAATTTAGCTGTAACACTAAGTCCTTTAGAAGTTTTTCCATTTGAGACTATATCTTTTAGCCAGTCAATTTGCTTTTAATCTGAATAGTTGTAGCGGGTTTACATGGCAAGGTTTTGGCAGTGGAGGAGGGGGCTGCAGCAGTGGCTCCTGCGAGAAGGGATCAGGAGCTGCCCCCATGTCAGATAGAGCCAGGTCCAGCTGGGTCCGAAACGAACCCACCGCTGCCCAAGGCTGAGCCTGTCAGCGACTCCGGTGGTGCCTCTGTGATAGCATATTTAAGAAAGGGTAAAAAAATACCATGCAGCAGCTGTGAGAGAGAGGAATGAGGAAAATGTGAAACAGCCCTGCAGACACCAGAGTCAGGAGCAAAGTTAAGCCAGCAAAAAAGGGGGTTGAGGGAAGCTGTTTTTAGTTTTGTTCTTATTTCTCACTGTCTTAATCTGTTATTAATTGGCATTACATAATTTAATTTCCTCACGTTGAGTCTGTGATGGTAATTGGTCAGTGATCTTCTTGTCCTTATCTCAACCCATGAGCTTTTTCATCTTATTTTCTCCCCCTGTCCTTCTGAGGAGGAGGAATGAGAGATCAGGTTGGTGAGCACCTGGCAGCCAGCCAAGGCTAACCCACCACGATCGCTTATGTGCTGCGGACATATTGATTTACTTATAGCAGTCTCCTAATATTAAGTATTTTGGAGCATTAGGTGCAGTAACTGTAGTCTGAAAATGTCTCAGTATCTACGGTGTTCCAAGTGAAGACTCCCTTGCATTTTCATGGTCGTCATTAAAGAGTTTATTCAAATATGTCTAAAATAATCCACTCGTGAATAATTTGTAAAGAAAAACCATGCAAAAAGTCTTTGGGGGACTTAAATCAGGGACTAGAGCAAAGTTGATGAGGAAATACTGCATGACAGTTTAGCGTCTGCATTGCGCAGAAGGTCAGATTGCATTTTTATAACACACTCTTCTAGACCTTAAACATAATATTCCCCTCTCTTGCTTTCTTCCGCTTTGTAGAAAAAAATGGGCAAAACTGTACTCGTATGCATTTTGTTTTGAAGAGTTAAAAGCTAGGACTGTATGTGCCTGTAAAGACCTTTGGGTCAGGTGGATATTACAGGAGTTATTTTTAAAAAGAAAATTGTGGTGCCACTGAAGAGATATGCAGTCTCTGGATACCTCATGATATTATGCTTAAAACTATCAAGAACACCTAATAGAGCAAAAAGAAATGCTGTAGTTTCTTTTTGGTCTTCATCTGTAGGAGTTAATCAAACAATGGAGTGTCCCTAAGTACCTTTGTGGAACACGAGTGTGTCACATTTGTTGAGATAGTTTCTTCTCTTCAATGATCCTTACCCCCCTTCACGAAGATGTGAGGAGGAAGGAAAAAGGGAAATTTTGATTAGAGTTGGTTTCACATTTGGGATTTTTATTTTGGACTTTCTTTACTGCAAAGTGCGGCATATTCTGTTACTTGTCACTTACAAATTCCTGTCTTCTCTTGCAGTGCACTTGTAGGAGGGACATGGTGACAATATCCATGGACATCTTTGTGAAGAAGTTTCAACCAGACAGATACCAGCTGTGGAAACAAGGGAAGGATTTATATACCATTGATCATACAAAACCAACTCCTGAATCAACACCTGAAGTAAAGATGTGGCTACAGAGAAGAAAGAAAATAAAGATCTTTCCCAAGTGGTATTTATGTTTCTTTATCTTCCATTTAATTGTCTTCAATATGATGTAAATTTCCCTTTTGTTTCTTTTTTTTGCCGCTTTCTCTGAAGTTTTTTTTTAATTCGTTTACTTTAGGTGAAGTTTGTTTTTCTGTTATCTGTATTAAGATGAACTTGGGGGCGAGCAAGTCTTTTTTTCCGAGTGACTATGAAAAATTAATTCGATTTACAAGTTATACATATAGCTGAAGTTAATGAGTATAGAGAGCATCAAAATGCATTCCAGTGTGGTATTTAGGATCTTTCTTTAGTAGAGATTATTCCATTTGCAAGGTATGGATGGTTGCCATTGTTTCTAGTGACATCTGCAAAAGACGACGGAGAAATTTCCTAAGAGCTGAGGTAAAGGTTAAATTGGGAAAACATATGATGAAGCTGTGGCAGAATCGCAGCAGCTGTGTGAAGTCTCTAGCAATGGTTCTAGCCCTTACTGCCACCTAGCTCCAAAGAGGTATCACTGGCTATCTGGCACACTGTCACAGTGTGGCAGCGGAAGCCTCTCTGTGTCTATCACAGGTCAATCACAGATCATAATTTAGCATAGGGAAGGTCTGAACCTCAGTTGTTGGTGCTGACACCACTAAGAAAGTTAGGAGAAAAATGTTTCTCAGGTCCTCACTGAAGCTTTCAAAGCTTTGACCTATGAAAGCAGTTTTGTAGCTGGATCTATTTTCTTGGTGTGCATCATGTCTATGATTCTCCTTTTTGTTTGCATTGCACAAATATTTGTTGTACCCTAGTGCTTTCCTGTCTTATTTAACAGGTTCCTTATGGATTTTCTTCTTCATTATCTATTAAAGATATATTTAATTTCTAGCCTAGGGTGGGCAGTTTTATTGATATCTACTTATGTGGAGAGCACTTTACTGGGTTAAAGATAATACTGAATTTTTAAAGATCTTTTTGCTCCTTCAAATCATTTTACAATATAATTACTATTTTAACTTGCTCTTAAACTGAATTTCCTAATTTTCTTTGTAATTTAATGTATTTCTTGAGGAAAATGGTAGGAAATTCAACCTGTAAAGAGGAGAACCAACTGCCACTGTAGTGGAACACTATAGTTGAGAAATGGGTTTGTTCTGGGTAAGAATAGTTTGTGGGGTAAAATCAGTTTTTGCAGACAATCAGTGAAGCAGCTGGGCAGCCAATTTGTTAGCATATGTATAATATGTATAATACTGACTCAGACACACAGAGTAATTCTTTTGTTTAACTAGTTGAATGCCATTTTGCCCTGTAGTAAGTTTCACTGTATGTATTGTACAGCATTACTGCAAGTTCACACTGGGACCAGCAGTGATTCATTTGGTAGTACCCTTATGGGTAGCCACTTTTAACTAAAAGCAAAGACTTTATAATAATTGTGTTGAAAGTTTTATCATAGGAACACATGAGCTGATTTCGTGCACTTATTAAGCTAATAAACACAATCCCATTGCTGTTTAATTCTTGAGTTGGCTTTTGTTCAGGCATGGTAACAATGTGTATTGCAAAGGGAGGATAAAATGTTTATTCAGCTTCGTTTCTAGTGTAATGTGTCGATTGAAGTTGTCGTCATTTTGATTACGAGAATAATACAAGTTCCAGCAGAGTGAAAATAGAAATACCATTTATGGAAATCTTCATGGATATAGTGACAGGGAGAAACATGGCTGAAATACTTTGCTACAATAGAACATCTAATAACTGCATGTAAACAGTGATAATACTTGCTGCTACATTACAATGTGAACTGATGGGCATCTCATACTTCAGCAAATTTTCTGGAAATTACTATTCCATAGAATGTTGAAAGATACACATTGGTGGACATAAGATAAAATTTAAGGGGTATTAAAATGTTTTTCTGGAGTTCTCTATATTCTTAAGGTGCAAGACCTTGGTAAAATTCCTGGTTTACCTGCCATAGTTGGGCTTTTGTCGCTAGTGTGTTACGAGTTTTGAAACCCAATGTGTGATGAAGCACATAAAAATCTCCCACATCACACAGCTGAATTTGAAAATGGATTAATCTCCTGTTACTTTTATCCCGAGCGCATATATTACAGACCAGTTTCTGACAGAGACGGCCATTTATCCTGATTTAACCTTTCCTTTCTACTTCTAAGTGTGCAAAAACTTACACTGAAGTTTTAATTTCAACTTTGTTTTTTACACAGCATTATGAAATATATTGCTTGATATTGTAGACATTCAAGATATTTGGTAATCAGAATTTTTTCTTATTTCAGATGCTTGTTGTTTGTATTAAAATGCATATAAAAATTTCTAAGATATCTAACCAGATCTGATATTACAAGGGTATTCAGACTAGTGTTTTATTAGCACTGGCGTTTGGAAATCCCACCTGATTTTAGTGCAACTGAAAATGTTTTGTCTTTGTTACTTTTATAAGGGTTATTCTCTTTCAGGTGCAAAAGAACGATTCATTAAAAGGCTAGTTTGGATGCTGGTTAAGTAATAGTTACTTAAGGTTATTTTACTTTTACAGTTTAATAACTTTGCCATAGAGTGGTGATAAAAGATCAGAAGGTTAAATCCAATCAATTGTTAATCTATCACTTAATAAATTGTAAACACTATCTCAACAAAAAAAGATGAAAAATTGTCAGTTTTTAACCACTTTAAGCAGGTGAAAGGGACATATATATTGGTAGACGTTTTATCTTATCCAAGACAGACATTCTACTCTGACAGCAATATCTCTTATAACAGCTTCCAGCACACCAGATCCCGATCTAAAAAGCTTAAAACTCCAGAGGACAAGAGAGTATCTGCTATGGAAGCTGGTGCAGAAATCATAACGACTGAAGCAGCTAGTGATGGCTTCAAGGTCAGTGAAGAACCTGGAGAAAAAATGAGACTGGTAAACACAGGACTGCCTTCTGGGGAAGAAGAAAACAGTAGTAGAATGCAGCTGGATCAACATTTATTGGATAATGTCAAGGTTACAGGTAAGATAAGGCCCGATTATGTTTCACATGTAAGTTGTAGGCTGTTGATACTCTAATGCCACAAATCAGTAGATGTTAAAGCATAATATTATCCTAAGTAGCATACTAAAATACTTATAAAGTTATGCAGAGAAGGTTGATACTCAGTAATAATGAGAAAATTACAAAATTAATAGTCTAAGCTGGGAGTAGTATCACCTAAACTGTTTTAATGAAGTGTTTTTTAAAGGGGCAAAAAGGATGAGGTTTTGTAAATTCTATTTCTTCAATAGACATAGGTTTTTACAGCAAACTGTTTTACATACAGAAATGATACAGAAGGTCTTAACACTTATGCGAACAGTACAGAACATACATGCTTGTAGTATACTACATATATTTACGTGAAGAATGCTGCATATTAGAGGTGGTCTGTACTTGTGCACAAAGATGCTCTATTTTTGAGACTGCAGATTTCTTGTCACTTCCTGTTGAGCTGTCTGATGCAACTTATAAAGGCCTTGTCAGGTTCTTTTTTCCCCACAACTATTTTTTACTAACATACTTGGTCTATTCTGGCCTTTATTTCTTCTGTTTCACATTTCATTGCAGCTGAGCTGTAGTTCCACATTCCTGTTCAGAAAGACAAACTGCAATTTTAACTTCAAGTTTGTGAGCAGTCCTGTTGGTTTTACATTGATACTGAAAACTTACCTGCAAATTGCATATAGAGAGTATTTCCCTGATTGTGAATGTTAATGGTTATGTTAATGGTTATTTGGTCGTGGTAAACACCAGGATTAATTCACATAAAGATAACAAAGTGAATATTCCAATATGGAGACTTAGAAATTCCTGCATACAAATTAGTCGGTAATCTATCAAAGCCTTTCTAGGTCTGTTCTAATGATTTTTTTTTTTTCTAAAGGTGTTATTCCTTTATGTTTTCCCCAACTTTTAATAGAGGTTTGGAATGTTCATGACCACTAAGAAGCTAGTATTTAGTCAGCAGCCATTCTGTGTTCATTGACGAAGGAAAAGCAGGGAAGAGTGGAACGCTATCCTCTTTCCTTTGTGCCATTAAATGGTGGTGCCTGGACCTTCACAAGAAGAAGGGCATTTTTAGATATGGTGGTGGAAGCTCCCGTACTCACATTGGAGGTGGTTGTTTGTCCTGCATTATCTCTGGCTAGTACGTCTGTTATGCTCAGTCGAGGCAGTACTCTTCGTACCCAGAGATTATGTTTTGGTATTGGATGGGCTTTATATTACTGAGTTTTATATGCATTTGACCTGAAAAGGGAATTTTTCAGAAAAACAAGTTCAGAACGATTGTAAAGAAAGAATGGGAAAGGACTTTATAGAAACTGTTTTCTTTAATGCCTTGGATGTGCTGTTGAATCAAAATTCCCTGTGGTGTGTGCCATAGAGTTCTTCAGGAACGTGTTTTTTGGGTGACCTCTCTAACCCATTGTTTTGTCTATCCCACGCAAGCATCATCGGATGAGGAATTTTAATAAAGTAAAATCCACACAATTTCACCCTTCAGCGTCACTGAAATATAAAATTATGCTAATTGTTGAAATATAAAATGATGCTAATTGCTTCTCATTTTTAGACTGGTTCTGTTGTTTTCAAAATATTCTTGGTATCTATTTGAAATATGTTTTCATAATTATAAACCATTAGTCTTTGTTTATTTTCATTTTTAAAACAGGCATAATAGGTATAAATGCAGGGTATAAAGTTCAATATACCAACCTTTTATATTATTTTTTTCCAACTGGTCAAAGTTCTTGTTGGCTGTCAGAGTAAACAAGCTACATGAATATTGATTGTTTTGAATGACATGAAGACCTGTTGTAATTCAAATACAAAATACCAATTAAATGATTAAAACTATATTTCACACTCCAAACTCAAAACTTTTACATTTAATTTATTCTTTGATCAAACCTACACTCCACATTGGTGTATTTCTACCAAATGCTTTTCTATGTGATTTCTAAATGAGGAACCATGCTTTGAATTTGAATAACTCAGATCGTTCTGAAATAAAATACGATAATGCAAAGTGAGTTTTATTAACAAATCACATTCTTCATCTATAGGAAGCATCCGTTCAGACTCATTTTCGAGCCCTGTTCCTGCACTAGAGAAAACAAAAATGGAAGATGAGAACAGGACAGATTCCAGTCATTCTCTCTTTACACGTGAAGATTCTGTGGCCCACGTGCTCGCTTCTGATAGCTGTAGAAAAGAAGAGAGTTTGAAATCTCAGAATCAGTCTGTTTCATCCGTACCGTACCATAAGTCAGAGGGACATGCTTCTGAAGCAGAAAACGCAAATAAAGAGGAAAATGTCTTGATAGAGGGTGATGTCAGCGACCTAGAAAGCTGTGGAGATAGCTTGGAACATGGAGAAGTCCCCATTGTAAAAAAGGATGAAGAGGATGGCATGGAAACATCCAGTGTACGTGAAGCAAATTACATCATTACAGTAATATATTCTTGATTTAATGAAATGTGAATGAATGTGTTTCTAATGAGACCTGATATCCATACTAAAGCACTTAAGAATATGCATGATTTTAATCAGATGCTAATTTGAACATGTTTTGAAGTGTTCAGGCAAGAGTGGGAATTTGGATTCAAAAGCAGAATGTTTCTGGAGCTTGCTTGTTGACACATTTTCCCTCTGATTTTAGATATCTAGTAATTTCACTTTATATCTGTGAATCTGAACTGTCAGCAACTACTCTCAAGCTATTCCCACGTTTGCTGCCTGCCAGTATGAACAAGGCTATCAGCTTTAATTATTGCTGTTGACATGAAATTGAAATTATTAGAGTTGAGTGCTGTATTTGGTATAATGTATTTGTGTTTCAAAAAATGGCTGTTTTGACTGAGTCTTAAGGAGAGTTAACAGTATGCTGGTAAAATGTCAGCAGAATGGGTTGATTCTGAGATACTTACTGTCCAAGGACAGAACGTAACAGCGTGGAGGCACATGGTAATTTATTTTTGGACTGATGCCCTTCTCAAATGAAGAAGTGGATGAGTCAAAGCTGAGGAGCGTCTCTGCACTGAGTTAGGTGGAAACAAAGTTTGCTTTCATTCTATTATATTATCTCACATAGTTGATTAAATCTTATGGACTTGATTTAGTTGAAACTGTCTCCATAGTATTGAAGTTGGAGAAGGTGAATCTTCAAGACATGGCTATAGCAGGATAATATGGGCAGTATGATTTCAGGGTCTGCAACATGCTAGTCTTGGATTTTGGAAGTGGCCTAAAACATCTAAAGGAAACACTTGAAGGAGAAGATCCCGCTAATAAAAGGAATATATTTTTTAATTTGTAAATACTATATATTTTAAATTTTTTAAATAGTAGGTTTAATAATGTTTTCTCATTGGGGCACCTGCAAACTTAGTCTTTTTTTACTCTTGCTATTCTGCAATGAAGGCTGGGCAACTTTGACTTTGGGAAGCACAATGGAAAATTCAGCTGTGGTGGTAGTCGCAGTATCTTTCCAAGCTGTGAGTTCAATCCCAGTTTGGCAGAGAGAGAGCAGGACATCCACTGCCAGATTGCCAGACTTAGTGGGAAATATATTTTAGAAGCCAAAGTACAATCATGCTGACCCTTTCAAAGACATGAACTGTGCACTAATGATTTTTTGCAATGTTTTGAATTTTAATAGTCTTGGCTCCAGCCCTTCCACTGTAATAATAAGGAGCACTATAAACATCTCAGTGCTTTAATTGTAATGTATTAGAGATTATATTTATCTCTTTCTGTGCCTTTCAGCCATTTATATATGAGGTTTTAGATAATCTCCAGTATAATTGAATAGTCTTTCTTTCTCTTTTATTGTAAGTGAAGAAGCATGTTGTACAGATGCAATTAAAAAGTCTGATCTTCTTTCCCTTTTTACTTGGTAATTTTTTCTAGATCATAAACCTGTCCTGTGCTTTAACCACATCTTCCTCCCTCTGCTTATCACAGTAAATATGATGTTGATGTTTTGCAGTTTACTCCCCATTTTATAATAGTAATTTTCAACCCTCAAATCAGTCAAGGGGCATGTGTGTAACCTGTTAGGTTAGATTCAGGGTGCTGAGGAGCAGAATGCTGTGGTCCATAGTAATGGTGTGAGACTCTGTCCTTTATACCCTTCTTCCAGCGTGCTGGCCCTTCCTCTGCTCCTGAACCTCCAGATCGCGTCAGCAGCTGGTTTACTTTGTGATTCCCCCACTGGCACTCAAATCTGGAGTTGTGAAAGCTGCACTTCTAGAGTTTGTAGTGTAGGCTTCAGTTCTTGAAGCTTGGATAACTTCAAGCTGAATGGTCAAAGCACCTGTAAGGGTGCTCGAGAGAAGACAGACTTTCCTCATATCCCAAATCAACATGTTCATCGCGTGTCAGGACTCTTAATTTCTCATTTCAACTCCAGATTATTTTTTTTACTTCCTCAGGAATTTTGCACTCATTCACAAATGAAGTCAGTGGATTTCTGCCTCATTTTCCCAGCCACGGTTAGTGGCTGTATTGTACTTCTGGTTCTGCAGAATTGTTTGGTCTGTTCTTCCTCTCAAACATTACCTGAGCAAACCAGGATTTATACTTTGTAGTTTGGGAAGGGTTGCAGTAATGTATACCTCAAACCATTTGTGTTTGACAAGGATGGCTCGTTTTTAATTAAAGTATATATTCTGAATTACAGAAAAATGTTTTAATTGGTACACTAAAGGTGCTTCAAGTACCCTGATCGTATTTACAGAATTGACATCTGTGCTAATTTACAGAAGAATGTTTTGGTTCATCAAAATTAACTTTGCAGAAGTACATACTAAATCACTTGTGTTTTTTCCCTTTTTAGTCAGTGGAAGTTGAAAGAAAGAAAATATCTAAGAGTTGGCGTCATCCACTAAATAAACCCCCAGCTAGATCTCCAATGACTTTGGTTAAACAGCAAGCAACTAGTGATGAAGGTGAGTGTACTATTTAATACATTTTTCTGATTATATTTTTCTGTCTTTATGAGACCATGTGTATAAGCTTTTGCAAAAACAATCAAGATGAAATAATTTCTTTGTTAATTTCTTTCTTAATTTCTTTCTTAGGTATAAGCCATAATCCCCTATACTGCTTTAAAGCTACTTTTTCCTTGTTGTCTGTTTTTTGATAGACATTGGACGTTTGGGAGTCAGTGTCTTAATGTACTATACTTCTGAGTATCATTAAAAACTTATCAAGAGTCTTTACGTATGTCTTGATTTTCAGGCTTTTGCTTAGTTTCATATGGAAAGAATGAACATCTGTCTCCCTGTAACTTCGGTAAATCAATTTTAGTCTATTGATTTAAAGTAGTAATTTAAAAGGTGATTTTGATGCGTATGTCATTTACATGCCTTATGTCTCTATACATGCTTCTAACTGTATCTATGTAATGTCCAGGTTTGCCAGTAGTGAATAGAGTGCAAGACGTTAAAAGTGAGTACCATATTTGCACAAACGAAATAGAGGTGGAAAAATATAGTTCTGTTTTTAGACATAATGAAAATAACCTTTGTGTATTAGAAAGCAGCAAAAGGTCTCCTCACTGTTTCCCCAGCTGAGCAATTCTTGGGAAATTTTCTTAAAGCAGTTTCCTGCTTACTTTTAAGTGGCACAGAGCAACTGGAAGCAGCGTAAATGGCCTTCCTGGGGTTGTGTTAGACTGGGCTTCTGATTTGGCATTTAGGTACTTTAAGTAATTTATTTATTTCTCTATTTTAATGCTGAATGGTGACCACGGAATTCCATTGTTTAACCTAATTGCTTAAATAAGAGGTGTAAAGTTAGGCAATCATTTTGAATATGCTTGTCCAGATCTTCGCTATAGATTGCAGATATGCATGTTATTGGATACTGTATGGTACCTTCAGGCACTTCAAGTGATACAGGGAAGCAGAAATTAAGAAAAAGAAGCGTGTGCATAAATAATGATGATAAACAACAGTGATATATAGAACAGAGTTCTGTACAAAATAAGTAAATAATTCTGCAGCTGTGAAATTTAGTGTTCTGTAACTAGATACCACAGTGATCAAAAAAGTTAAAACAATACTCAGAACTTCTCAGATGCTCTTTTTGGGAGCTTACTCGTGTGCTTAAATTTAGAGAGCCACCATCTTGTGCAGACAGACTACAAAAGCTAAGAAGTTTACCCAAGATAGGGATTTGCTTCTCTGAAGTAAATAGAAAGAGTAAATCTGCTTTACCCAGCAATCACATATACAGCCAGCCAAAGCTGATGAATAAAGCTACTTTATTCTATCAAACATTGCTTGTGAAGCTTATCAAACTGTGCATCAAAACTACCCATCAAAATGGAAAACAAATACATTCCTTTTTCATATTGCCCCAGCATTTGAGTTCTGGGATGCACAGGTTTTTCAGGTACTGTCCTCCAGAATCTCTTCAGTTAGCAGAACCAGAGATTGGTCCTCACACTCCCTTACATGCTTTGATACTCTGTGAATTACAGAATGGAGCTGATATTGTGTCTGTGGCTGCGGGTCTGATTCCACCATTGCTGTATGCTTCAGTATTTACACCTGCACTTTGTACCTGCATTTTTTTTTGAGCTCTTATTTTATGGTGTAAGTGATACAAGAGTCTTGCTGGCATTCCTGGTCTTTTTTTTTTCCCCCTCAATTATTACCTCTGGTCAACGGTAGCTGTTTCTTACAGCTACAGATAAACTTCCTTGAATTCAGAGACAGACAGCATGCCTGTTAATTGATTATTATTCTTGTAACTAAGGAATATTATGCTTTCAGTTAGCACCAATTTAGGCATTATTGAGCTGGGTGCTCTAATTTTAACTGGTCCCTCATTGATACATCTCCTTCCTTGTTCCACGCCTAAAGTCGTTGATTTGTTTCTTCCATCTCACTAGTTTGAGAAAGCCATACTCCCTTTCTTTTTTATCTGAGCGTCAGTTTTGCCAGGCATGATACTTCAATTAGCTGTTAAGCATCTTTCTGAAAATTAGAGACAGCTTAGGCCCACGATCTGTATCATATATGGATATGTTTGAATACCTTGAGGGCTAGACAGAGCATATTTCAGAAAGTGTTATGGTAATTTGCACAAAAAGGATGATATTAATATTAAGATTCATCTAGTAAAGTAATTAAAGATTTAAATATGTGGTAGGTTGCAGTGAAATTGCTCTTTTTTAATTAGAGATTATATTCCTTTTGGCTGCTGATGCTTTTTCAACATTATAGTTAAAACACAGTGTAAAATTCCTATTTAAGCAAGGATTGTGTATGATGTAATCTGGCTAGATGATGATGTGATTACACTGGCTTGTTAGTCTCAAGGATTCTGCTCTTTATTTGCTGTCTTATCCAGTAGCTTGTCAGCGTCCTGGTGTCTTAATTTTATGTGAAGGTAGTAGCATCCTAACAAGAAGTCATACACCTTGCAGTCTTTCCTCTTCACATGATGATTGTCCTTCTAGTAAATAAGGGTGTATTTTTGTTAGGAAAGAAAACGTTGCCTTAGAATCATTTCAAGTACCTATTAAGCACCTGTCTACTTATTGATTGAAGGAAGTAATTAAGAGTTTTATTGGACATGACAGTTATTGGTATTTACTAGCAGGAACTGGATTTGATATTATTTTCATGTGTTTGTTTCTCATTGTGATCTAATTTATCAACGTGCTTTTGTGAGAACACCAGGAGAGAGACAATAGATTTTGGGTGAGCAGAAAGAATGTTTACATCCAAGACAGAGATTGAAGAACTGCCAAGGGAGACTGGCAAACTGAATACTCATTAGCTTTCCTGGCACGTGCTGGCACGAGGGTTAAAGATCTGTGTCTAGATGAATGCTGGTCAAAGGAGATTTTTCTGATCGTGTTCAAGTACGTTTGCTGCCCAGTGTCAGGAGAGTAATCACTATCAATGTACCACTGACTATGCCCCTCTTTATGAAGGTGCTTCACCCATACTCTGGAGTTACTAGAAACATAATTCAGCATGAATACTTACTCAGTTCTTGTTGTCTGTGTTTTTTAAATAAAAGTGGTGCCGGTAATGGCTATAATATTATAGTCTCTTGGTACCGTAACTTGTGAGTTCATCTGTTCCTTTACAAGGAGGATTTGTGTCTTGATACATTAGTTTATATTTTCACTTATCTGAGTCCAGTAAAATCGTAAATGTAAACAAAATGGAGGAAGAAGATGATATGGGCTAGTGCTGTTACGAAAAGTTAAGAAATTGGGGCTTTATAGTTCATCGGCAAATCATATCGCTTTCCACGAGTTGGGTAGTCTGTAGCCATTTCTAATACAGATAATTTATATTCAAATTAATATATTTGAAGTCCTTCAGATACTAGGGTTCTATTAGGAAGTTTCTGTGAATAGAGGTGGATCAGAGGCTGTTGATAATATGAAGGCAGCATTCTATGACATGTCCAGCCATTTCAGAATCATAATTTTGCAAATGGAATGCTATCATATTTAACAGCATGCTTAAATCTTAGCAGAGATTTTCAGCAGAAATTTGGGTTTTTTTGCACAGGATCGCGTGGACATTGAGTTTTGTGTTTTCTTTTTATCACTCATATGCTTCTTTATGTGTATGTTTCTTTATGATCTGAACGTTTCTTCTACAGAAAAATGATTGGGTTAATTGTTTCTTTGTGGCCTACTGGTGTTAATTATTTTTTTTTTTTTACTCTCCCTGAAGCCTTTCCCTATGTATGTCTGACTGCTGAGTCTCCCTTATTATGATTGCTTTTGTGGAATTAATGCCTAAAGGTCTGAGCCATGAGATATACTGGGGACTGGGGAATCAATCTCAGAGATTATAGCTCAGGCTGCCAGTTTAGAAAAGTAAGTGCAGTGGTACAGTGTGGTCTGTATGTCACAGTCAAAATACTAATAATTTTTATGTAATGAACCTTGGTCTTATGCTCAATGCAGTATGTTAGCTTGTGGTAATATTATTCTTTTGTATTTAATGCAGTTGTAGTTCTGCTCACTTAAGCAATAAAAAAGCAAATTCAGCAGAAGGAGAAAGCATACTGACTTTGGATGCACATTGATTGGTCCCAGAGATTTCTTTCCAGCAATATTTGGGCACGCAACATTAGAAACTGTTTTTAGATTCAAGTAGACTAAAATTTCCCATTGCCCTAAATGATACAATAATAGTGTATAGATTGAATTCAATATGGGTTTCTTTGTATACAATTTTTGGTGTTTTAAATATGATTCAGAAGTTCAAAGTGATTTCACTTTCGTTACTTTGTAAGTTAAGGAAACAGAGAAAACTACTGTGAATTGAAAGAGTGGCTTGGACAAGAGTTTGATTAGTGAAAACTGCTAGTTCTACAGCTGTAGTTTTCCTTCTGCTATGACATAAAACAAAGCTTCAATTTTTACATTCACTGTCAGCTTCCTGTAAGATGTGCTTGAACTGATACTAGTAGTCAAGCCATATAAGGCATGTTCAGCAATGTCATATATAGGTTAATCATGCTGAAATGGGGGAAAATTACACTTGTAGATGCAATTATGATTCTTTTGCTTCAGAGCTTAAAATGCCAGATTCTGCTTGAAGATTCTTACTTATTTCAGAAAGAAACATTAACTCTTTTTTCCTGGTGTGACTTAGGATGTAGAGAAGAATTTGTTAACCAATTGATAGAGGCACGTTTATTTTTGGCACATTAGTATTACAATTTGCAGTATTGCTTTCACTCCCTTACTGTATTAATTTATGTTTTGAGTGGAGTTTTACTTCCTTAAAAATACTTTGCTCTTGAATGAGTGTGAGTTAGTCAAGTACAGAATCTACATTTTTTGTGCTTCATCATCTAGCATTGGAAGAGACCAGCACTATCTACCACTTGCAATGGTGTCGCTATGCTAGATAAATGTGTTTTCTCTCCTGTCGTCTGGTAGCTATGTTGCTTCTGATTTGTTTAAATTCCATTTTCAAGATTTGATTACTATAATTAAGAAAAAGTTCTAGCACTTATGTAGCATGTGGTATCCTGAAGACTCAAAAAAACTTTACAAAATTGTGGTAGAATCTTTAGTAGGTATTTAGTAAAGGGAGGTGTTGAAGGGTCAAATATAAGCTGTTCCTGAATGTTCAGTACTCTTGTCAACCTTGTGGGCTAGCAGCTGATCTCCAGAAATGGCAAGAACTGACAACCCTGATTATTGCCACTGGTGCTTTTTGTCCCTTGACATCTTTCACAAGCACCCCTTATCTGCCTTAGAGTGGACACCTACAAATGCCAGGACCTAAAAGTAGCCATTATTTTGATTCAAGAGGGGAAAACAACCAGTTCCTCTAACATTTTTGCCTCATTTGCTGGTCAGTGGTATATGTAGTGATCATTAAGACTCACTGTCCTGTAGACAAACCTTACAACTCTAATTACGTAGCTTTTTTAGCTTTAACATATAATATTTTACCTCTTAAAGGAGTGGATAGAACTGCAGTCTTAGATACAGAGGCATGTATAATTTCTCATTATCAAGTGTTTCAAAATGAAAATAGTGTTCCTGATGCATTAGTGCAGCCTCTCAGTAGCCTTCTCAAGAGTAGCTATGGAGTTGGTAGGCAAACTGGATATGATGTTTGCCAAGGAGACAGATGTCTCTTCTGTAAGATTATCTTCTGGAGTTGAGCTTCTGTTTCTATAATTATGGTCCAAAGAGAAACACAGAAAATGTATGACTTGCATTTAACGAGAATTAGTACCCTGAGGTATTGGTACAGAGGATTGGCTAATAAATTATCTTGGTTCCAAGATATCATAGGAGTAAATTTTTTTTTCCAAATTAAAAAAAAAAAAGTAGCCCATAGTGTTATCATTGCCTTTGTCAAAATCTGAAGCTGCTTTGTAAACCATCAGTATTGGAAGTGACATGATTTTACTGCCAACGGGGTTTTACTAAATGCTTTTTCTTGGCTGAGAAGTGTGTGTAATATATATTTTTTAAATGTACAAAATAATTACACTTAAGAAGTTGATCCTTGAGGGAGGTTGAATGCAATTGTTGTCTAGTGTATGGAGTTTTTATGGCATATTTGTTTTAGTGATCTCTGCAGGGACTGTAGCCTGAAGTTATGAATTTATAATTCCAATTCAGTCACTGATTTGTCACGTGAATTTGGACCTGTGATCGAATCTTTCTGTTTTGCATCTTCCATATTTAATTTGTGAAGATAAGCAGCTACCTGAGGCCTTGGTTCAGTGAAGAATTTCAGCACAATCTTAACTGTAAGCATTCGAGTAACCTGGTTGCTCAAAATTTCACTTGTGTTTTGCCCAGAAGCACTTGTGCTGGAATGGTATATTGACATAGGTTAGATTTGTGCTGCCTGAGAGATATAAAGTAACCATAAACTATTTTTTCCCCACTTGGTATTGTTTTTTGTCTCGAGTGGCATAAAACAAGAGTAGGTTGGTAAATCTGGAATGTAGTATAAATAATATAATATAATAATGAGGAAGAATTAAATAAAATAATGGTTTTGTCTTTTATGTAGAGAAGCGTATGTATTTCACTGAATCCTTTATGATACACTAATTTTATATTGCTGACATCATATGTACCAAATACTGGGATAGAGATATATGGGATCAGACCTTCAGGTTTAAGTAATACTTAATTATGTGAAATAAATGTAAATTGAAATGCATTTTCTACATTTGGAGCTGGTTAGTTTAAATGAGGTTTAGTAAGCTCTTGAAACTATGGCAAACTATTGTGTTTCATTAGTAAATCAGTAAGCATGTGAGTGGGTGCCAATAGCAGTTCCTAAAAATTCCAGTCTAATTTTAGCTATTGATCAAATCTCCTGGCTGGTAAGTACACTGACTGCAAGCAAATTGAATTGGAATGCAAAGTAAAAATTTTGTTCATTAAAAGTTGTAAAAAATTATGCGGGGGAATGGAATGGAGAAAGCAGCCGGTAATAAGTCTTTTACAGTGCTGTGAATTAAAGCATTTCAAGAGAGCAGATATCTGCCAGTCTTTACCTTGTAGTCTGTTCTTGTAATAGTTTTGCAGTGACAGCTATGTTTTTTGCTGATAGGCTGTGCAGTCAATTCCAGCAGGTTTTACTATTTTTCTGTTTTGATTTTGATGAGACGCCTCTTTGAATTAAATTATAAATACAGTGGCTATTCTTTAAACTTGAACAGTGTAAAGACAAGTAAAATTACTGGAATTACTGTAATGTACATATATATAAAAATTGAAATTATAACACAAATATGCTATACATATTTTGTGTTGGCAGTTCTTACAGATATAAGAACATCTCCCTTTCTGTGGCCTCATGTACGCATTTTAAATACAGTTGCTTGACTAGTGGGTCACATTTAAGCTTGGTTTTTGGACATAAGTATCTGTGTTTCTGGAGTCACTAGGTAGTTTGTGGTTTTTAGTATCAGTAAGAATTTGTTGCTTCTGCTTCAGCTTAGGTAGCCAAAATTGGTAGACATCTTTGACAATTTGAGCATTAACTACTAGGGCGTAATTCTTCATTCCATATTCCCAAAAAACTTATGCAGTAATAGAGGCCCACAACCTGGAGATGGGTTGCAGATCAACAGGAGAGCACCACTAGTGCAGCATAAAGGAAAAAGAGCCACTCCAGCCAGGGAGCTAGATTCATTGGGGGCCCCAGGAACTACCAGTTCAGTCAGTCTCACCTCTGTGCCTGGCGAGATCATGGAGCAGATCCTCCTGGAAACTCTGCTAAGGCACATGGAAAATAAGGAGGTGATTGGTGACAGCCAACATGGCTTCACTAAGGGCAAATTGTGCCTGACAAATTTGGCAACGTGTTACAGTGTTGGTGGATAAGGGGAGAGCAACAGATGTTACCTAGCTGGACTTGTGCAAAGCATGTTGCTTTGCACATTTGACACTGTTCTGCACAACATCCTGGTCTCTAAATTGGAGAGACATAGATTTGACCAATGGACCACTCAGTGGATAAGCAACTGACTGGACAGTTGCACTCAAAGAGTTACGGTCAACGGCTCCATGTTCAAGGGGCAAGCAGTGACATGTGGTGTTCCTCAGGGGTCGGTACTGGGACTGCTGTTGTTTAACATCTTTGTTGGTGACATGGATAGTGGGATTGAGTGCACCCTCAGCAAATTTGCCGATGACACCAAGCTGTGTGGAGCAGTTGACACGCTGGAGGGAAGGAATGCCATCCAGAGGGATCTGGACAGGCTGGAGAGGTGGGCCTGTGCGAACCTCGTGAAGTTCAACAAGGCCAAGTGCAAGGTCCTGCATGTGGGTTGGGGCAATCCCATGCACAAATACAGGCTGGGCAGAGAATGGCTGGAGAGCAGCCCTGAGGAGAAGGACTTGGGGGTGTTGGTGGATGAGAAGCTCAACGTGAGCTGGCAATGTGCACTTGCAGCCCAGAAGGCCAACCATATCCTGGGCTTCATCAAAAGAAGCGTGGCCAGCAGGTTGAGGGAGGTGATTCTGCCCCTCCGCTCTGCTCTTGTGAGACCCCAGCTGGAATATTGCGTCCAGCTCTGGGGCCCTCAACATAGGAAAGACGTGGTGGACCTGTTGGAGCGGGTGCAGAGGAGGGCCATGAAGGTGACCCAAGGGCTGGAACACCTCTCCTGTGAAGACAGGCTGAGAGAGTTGGGGTTGTTCAGCCTGGAGAAGAGAAGACACCAGGAGACCTTATAGCAGCCTTCCAGTATCTGAAGGAGGCCTACAAGAAGGCTGGAGAGGGACTTTTTGCAAGGGCATGTAGTGATAGGATGAGGGGTAATGGCTTCAAACTGGAAGAGGATAGATTTAGATTAGATATTAGGAAAAAAATTTCACTCTGAGGGTGGTGAGACACTAGAACAGGTTTCCCAGGAAGTTGTGGATGCCCCTAAACCATTCTATGATTCTATGATACTGTTTAGGGAATTCAGTGAAAGAAAGTTTAATTTTTAACCCTTATATTTATCAGGTACATTTATGGTCCACTGTTTGAAGTAGAGAATGAATTTGTTGCAAGAATTAGTAAGCAAAATAAACTGGTAGTTTTAAAAAATGTCAATGCTATAGTCCTGTAAGACTAGTTTTACAGATTATGTAAATGTAAATTTATTCTCTATGCCGTGAGTCCTCAGAGCTTTCTCAAAATTAAGTAACAGGATAGCAATGTAAATCAAATGGATTTTAGTTACTCTGCCATTTGTTAGAGGAAGAAGTTGGGGTCCAGCACAGTCTGACAGGGTCCTTTTAGGTATTCTACATATGGAAAATTCAGTGCCTAATAGAAAATTTACTTATTTGAAGTCAGTTGAAGTTACACGAGATTTTGATTTAGCAGAGTGATACAGTGTGCACTCAAATTACAATACAAGTACAAACTACGTTTAGGAGACTGTAGCAATTGCAATATATAGTTCAGTCATAATACAAATGTGAATTTTATTACTGGTGTCTAATAATATGCTCACTGTCACAATGCTGGATGTTTCCAGTCCCTGGGAAGGTATGTGTGGGTTGCAACTGGTTTAGGTCCACTGCTTTCTTTGTTCATTTGTTTTTTGCCGTGGGAGCAAACACTTTCGTAATACTTTCTTCTCATGAGTTGCCTGAAAAGGATCAGTATCCAGCCAGATATCTCTTGCTCATTCATTGTCCTTGGTATACGTGGTGGCTATCGCTTGAATGAGGTCTGTTTCAGTAGACCATTGCAAGTAATCCCTACATGTATGGGTGTCACATATGATTTGAGGCTGCAACTTTGAGTCTACAAACTTATTTTGATTCTCTGTGTACATTGCTATATTGTCTTTTATATCTGTTTCTCTTTCTTGTTCTAGCATGCTATGTGTTCATTTATCCTCTTCTAACTTCTGCACTACTACTCACAATAAATATCCAGCAACCTTCAAAGCTCTGTTTTTCTCGCCTTTCTTCAACTTGTTAGAACCTTTCAATTTTTCAAATTCATCCTAAATATAAATGGGATCAGTGCTTTGTTCTTCTATCCATGAAAAATCCTCGTTATGGTTTTCCCATCCCTCCTTTTAAAGGTTACTGGTGAGCTTTTTCCAGCCTCTGTTAGTATTTATAGTAATTCTGTCTCCTCTTTCAAATGGTAGTGGTCCTGTCTGCAGCCAGTCTTACCAGTATCTGTTCTTAATCACAGTGCAGGTTTTCTCTGCTAGGTTCTTATTTGTGACTAACACCCAATCAGAAAGCATGTTTTTGCCAAGTAGTCATTACTGTTTTCATGGGTACTGCTTACCCTCGGGAATATCCTACCGACTATGCCAGTTAATGTCAGAGTTAAATATACTCTGGCCAGGTTCTTTTAGATATTCTGTGTGTGGAGGGTTTCATGAATAACACAAAATTTTCTTATTTGAAATTAGTGGAAGTTACATGGGATTTCGATTTATCAGAGTGATACAGCAATGCACTTAAATCACAGTGCAAGTACAAATTACGTTTAGCAGAGTGTAGCAATTGTAATATACAGTTCAATCACAATACAAATACAAATTACATTTAGCAAAGTGTAGCAATTGTAATACACAGTTCAATCACCAAACAAATCTGAATTTCGTTATGGGACTTTAATGATATGCTCAAGAAAAGTCAGAGTACCCTAGTATCTAAATGCATCTTTCAATTCTATCAAATTGTCTTTTTAAAAATTTTTTGAACTCTGCATTTTTCTGACCTTTCAAAGCATTTTGAGATCTGCTGCAGCTAATGTGTCACACTTTTTTGATATTTTACTTTTTTTAATAAAGCACCCCATTAGTTTCTTTTGAGCTAAACCTTACTTATTCCAGGACCTTTTAGACTTAGCCTTTAGAGCTGTGATTCAGTATGGCTGTCTTTGATAATTCAGCAATTAGACTCTGTAACCAAAAATGTATAACCAACTGTTACTGTACAGTACCATACAGGAAATTAAATTTATTGTACAGTACAAGAAATAAAAAAAATACATTTGCGTATTTTGCTATGAGATGTATGACAATCTGAAAAAAAGAAACACAATTTCTGAAATTGTGTTTGCTGATATACTGCAGGAACAGTAAAGTTTTGAAGTTGCAAGTCCTTTTCCCTGACTTTTTTTTTATTATTATTATTATTTCCACCAGGACATTTGAAACTATAGATAATGCCTCCCAGGGCTGAGATTATGCTCAACTACCTGAAAAATAACAGATGCTGCTATGCTCTTCATAGCAGAGAATGCTGCTGTACAAAGCCAGGAAACATCAGTGGAACATAACCCCAAGCAGCAAAATCGTTGTTGAGATTGGCAAAAGCAAATTGTACTGTATTAGCATCTATGGCTTTTCACATCTGCTGGGTTAAATCAGCAAATAGTGGCAACAGCCCATTCTGCAAATGGCCCAAATGTTTTCCGTCTGAGAATTTGCGTTTAACTTAGTAAGCAAAAGCCGTCAAAGCAATAGTATTGCGTGTTGGAGCACGTTTGCTACAAACTATTAAACCAATAACATTTGTGAAAACATTTATTTCATTCACTTACCCACTTGGAAAGCAGCACAGTAACTGTTTATAAGTACTTTGCTATAGAAGGAGTTTCCGTTGTACCAAAACATTCTGGGCTATAATTTTCTTTTTGTCTACACAGTTTGTTTTAATGAATTGTTTCACTTTTCTTAACTATGTAAAGGGATACAGATGCATATAAATAATTGCATAAATGAGAACTAGTATATCTGAAATTACAGTACAGAGCTTAATTAATTCTATATAAATATTATTTTCAGGTACAAATATGATGGCAGAAACTAGCACGGAGTTTGGCATTGCTAATCACCTTATAGTGTCAGTACCACTATGGGTGAATTATTGTATGATAAAGTAAGGTTTATAACAACTGTTATACATTTATTTAAGGTAATAGATTGGCTCATCGAGTGTTTCTGCATTTCTTCTGAAGGTAAGAGCACTTGCTCTGTCCCCTTAGGAAACCAAATATTTAACCTCATTGTGAATTGTTGTAATATTACTTTACCACATACAAAGCAGTGTATTTGCAGTGAAGTAAAAATGCCCTGGTGGTTCATGGGAAATCGAGATCTGTGACCACTGTTAGTGGTGGCAGTAAGGAGATGTTTTTAAATGCATAGGAATATCCTGCATTACATTATGCCATTAATTCTTTTTTTGGGGGCTGGTATTGATCCATTTTAGACTTCAGCATGAATATACAATACAACTACAGCCAGAAATGTAACAGAACTTACAAGAAACAGGCTTTGTTCATATAAGACTATTTTAAAAAAATATGCATACTAACAGACTTGCATGGTAAGTTCTCCTTGGGAGGCTGTAAGAGGCAGAAATGCCACTCTCTGTGTGAAGGCCGCTCCACATAGTTATTATCAAAGCCTACCAAAATCAGTGATATATTTAATGATGTATTCATAAGTCAAATCCAAGTAGGATATATTGTCAAAGTGTGTCCAGTAAAGGGTCTTTGAACTTGATTTAAACGTATGCTACAACTTTGAAGGTTTACATCTTATCCAGGAAATTTCTGGCTGCTTTAAACTGGAATGCCTAACATGCTAGCAGAACTCAAGTTGGTCTTTTTACTTATAAATACAATTTAAGTACCAGTGCTAAACAACCAAGTTCTGTGTTCCTAGTGCCACTGTCTGACTGTGCTCTTTTAGATGTCCCACATGAAAAGTACTTAATATTTAATACCAAACTTACTGGATGATATTTCTTGTTATACAGGATTTTGCAATAGCAGAGTGATACAGCAATATACTGAAATCACAACACAAGCACAATACAGCATGTATATTGCAATATACAGTTGGATCACAATATAAATGTGATTCCCATTACTGGTCTGTATATGCTCATTGTCACAATGATGAATGCTGGGTGTCACCATTTGCTGTGAAAGGCACATATAGGCTGAATTCAGCTCAAACCTGTTGGTCTCTTCAAAGTTTATTTTATTCCATGTTCAGGTTTTATACTCTATGTTGGACTGAGCCATATACACACTTCCCATATTCTGGTCTGTCTGGCTCAGGAGGACATTAGCAATCTTCTGATTAACTCAGGGAGAAACATTTACACAACCAGCCGATCCACCCAGCTGATATAGCCATTTACCTAAAACAAAGGCCACCCTCTGTTCCCCTTAATGTTGAGATAAATTTGGCTTCCTTTGCAATAGCTATGGCCAGTCATTCCTTAGATTCTTCCCTGAAATTCAAAAGCACAGAGCCCTTTGCTGTCCTCTGAGCCTTCTTCAGTTTCAGGTGTTTATTGATTGGTCACATGATGCATGGAACATTAAAGTGTAAATTAGAGGAACAGTGCCCTGATTTACATACAAAATACACCTCCATCATCAAGAAGATTTTCAGGAGACTGCCAGTGTTTTCTTAGGCAGAATGAAGGAGTTTCTGCTTAATAATAGGTTCTCTTCCACATATGAAATGCCCAAGATTTCTTCTGTCCTAGAAAATATTCATTGAGCATGGAGCTCCTATGAAGTGGTTCAAAGATAAGATGATCTTGGGTTTTTTTGTTTCTTTCTCTGCCATCATGGAATTCTTGAAACTCTGAATGATAATTTCATGTTTGTTTCCTTTGAGTAACACATCCTTGTTGATGAACCAAATCTTAGAAGGTCCCTTTGACTCTTTTTGATCACATGAGGGTGATGTGAAGTTTAATTTACAGCTGCAAAGGTAGGGGCTAGTTTGAAATTAGAGTTTATAATGCACACTTACAGTCATGTTTTTAACTTTACAAGGATGATAAGTTGTAGAAGTTCTACGATATTTAATTTTGTTTCCTGACTGTGATTGATCTGCCTTAGCTATCAGTTTTTGAGGTTATGTCTACATAGATGTTTCCAGTGGAGCAAGTACAAGTCTTTATTTTTCTTTCTTACGCAGTATCCTATTTTTTTAATCTTTATTTAAAAATTTAGTTTAATTGAATTTTTAGATGGTGCAAGATGTTGTGTAGACAGTCCTTTTTAATGTAAAAATGGTTTATTTTAGTGTAGGTTATTTAATTTTTATTTCATATAATTCCTCAGGCATGTCACATTCTAGATAGTAAAGGCTTCATGTGATAACCAGAGGATTTTCGTTTTTGCAATTAAAGTAAAGTTAGACCCTCTACTGTATTTTTATAGTTACGGAATTTTAATGCATCCTGAGAAAGTGTGCTGGATGGTTCTTCTCATAGTTTCACTTTGAAGAAGGGACTGAGCACATACATCTTTGTATAGTCAGCCTCTGAGCACAGTGTCTTATCTACTGAAGTTCTTCGGAGACAAACGGTCTCAGGAAAAGAGTGAGCTTGATTGTAAGGAAGTGAATCAGATAATTAAAGTTCTGTTGCATTGTTAAGCAATTCTGAATTCCTATAAGTAGCACTTATATTTAAGGTTAAGCATAACATTTACACTTGAACATGGTGTTGTGTGAGAAGGTGTTCTGCTAAAAAGATGTTTATTTTTGTAGCTTAAGTGATGGCCTCAATTTTTGGTACAATATTTGTTGCTATGGGATTAATTACTATATCTAAAGTAGAGTGTCATGATTCAGATGGAGATTAAACAGGGAACAGGTCAACTGAAGACTTTCAGGGTGGTTCTTTGAGTATTTGTCACTGTGCCTATGTGTTATGCAAGAGAGTTTGCAGTCTCTTGAACAGTGCTGTCACTTGAGCTCCAAAAGGATATTGAATTTCCTTGTCATGGCTAGCAGGTTCAACTCCATATTGTCTTTTATTACCTCTGACAGCAAAATGTATCGTCTACTCTATAGTTAAGTTGATTTGACATTTCTTTACCAAAGAATATCAAGAATGCATTATTCACTTTTGTCTTGATTAATTCTTAATTTTCAATCTAAGTTTATGCTGAAAAGCTGAAAAAAGCAAATGCCACATGAGAGTTCTCACCAGAGATTTCTGCTATGCACCTGTACAGAGTCCTGTTCATGCACTTACTGGCAGTGAACTGTGAGGAAGCATCAGTGATTTGAGCCAGGTTAGAGCAGACATAGAAGTCAAGATAGATTCCCTAGCTCCATTTCAAGTGTTGTACAAAGAATATGCTCTCCATAAACATAAGTTGTGTTTCATATCGCTGCATTGTCTGACCTGAATCTTTCAGATTGCCTGGCTTGGGCTGCTCTTAGAGCCAGGCCAGTTTATTGCAAAGAAGGTTTGCCTGAATAGTGGCGCATAACATTTTTATTGTTATATGTTTTATTGTGAGTATTGTTGGTTGGCAGCATTGCATAAGTGACTGTTCGTCAAAACTTGCTCTGTCAGAACTGAGACAACATTCTCAGGCTCTTACAGAAAAATGCCAGTACAGAAGGTTTTTAGTGAAACATCATGTCCATAGCACTTCATGAAACCTTATGTTACTGGTCTTGTAAAGTAGATGTGTGATTTTTGGAGAGCAACTTTTAATTCTCTTTCACTGTGGGAACTGGTGCTTCCGCCATGGTTTTTGCAGGTCTTGAGACTGGAAAATGGCACTGATATGTAGTTGAAGTAGAAAGTATGCCTGCTTATGAGAATGAAGCTTTTGAGATTTTTCACACAGTATGGACACCACACATTGTTCTCCATTCTTACTCTGAGAATCCTCAGTTAAGGTGGATTTTGAGTGGAGGTAACTGGAGGCTGCATTTGCCTTGTATCTTTTCTATCATTGCATCGAAGCAGATGAAGGTGCTGGGCACTTCCATACTTCTAACAGACATATCTGGTCAAAAAAAGACTGAGCTCACATGAGGCACCTGAATGTCTACCCTGAAACCACACATACAAACGTGAGTCAGGGAAGTAAATTTATTTTAAGCTAAGTCACTGATTGCTCTTCAGTTATGTAGTAAGTAATGAAAGGAGTCATTAAAAAGAATAACAGGAAGTGAGAAGTACTGGATAAATAAAAAAAAAAATATTCTGAAAATCCCTCAAGTTTTCCAAGTTTGGGGGGGACATAAATAGTACTGTGGAATTATCAAATGGATAATTGAAGAAAGGCTATAAAGTGTACCAGGATGGCAGTGTTTGTTACATCAAGGGATTATATACTCTATGCTTTCTCTCAAACAGTTTGAGAGCTGGTTTTTATTTCGTTGCCTGTTTTGGATAGTCAGATTCCTAGTTTTTATTTATGGCCCGTAATTTCTCTGACTTACGGAAACCAGGAAGTTAATTCCAACTCTACTGCCTGAGAAGCTGACCTGGAAATTCTTCCTGTCAGTGAAATTGGTGCATCTTGGAAAAAGCACACAAATTGAAACTACCCAAGTTCTACTGTTGTAGAATACTTACATAGAAGATTGCACATTCTACCTGGTGAGAAAATTGTTGAAGCCAGTGTTGTTGTCATACTCTGTAATAGGAGTCATGTAGTCTGCAATTTTTTTTTTTAAATATCAATTACTTTTGACATTTTATGATTTTAATGTGTGGGTGGGGGAATGTTGATTGTAAGGAGATGGACTAATATTTCTGAAGCCCCTGAAAGATGATAAATTAAGCCTAAGGTTGCCTAGGAAATTCTTGAAGAGAACTGAAATTCACAAGCCATACTGTAGTGATAACAGAGGATTAGACAAAGGTTATATCCCTTAGAGAATATCCATTCTATCTATTCTTAATTTTATATACTGTTAGTGTAACATTTCTTTAAGAAAGTACTGTGTTAACTAGTCTCCCTCTGAAAGGAGGAGGAATATTTTTCATTTCATGGCTGTCCTGGGCTTGTTATAGTGAAGAGTGTGAGATTGCAGGGTGTGATATGCAGGAGGATCGCATCAGAAAGCTTGGGTGCTGAAGTTCATGCAAAGACACTATGAGACTGCAGTAAGGAGCACTGAGAAGACAGTCATACCTCAAAGGAGATAGAATGCATGATTAGAGATATAGAGATCAGAGGCAAGTGAGGGAGGTTTGCTTCTAGTGAATAAGTAACTGGAAGTAGTTGCTCTAAACATAATGTAAAAGGGAAAATAAATTTATTAAAATAGTGGTAAAATTTTTGGAGGTTGCGGAAGATGCAGTCTGGTACATCTGCATATGACACTTTGTCCCTGGCTTCATTTGAAATGAAGTTTGAAAATAAATACAAAGCTTTTGAAAGCAACAAAATGTTGTAAGAGTACTGCCAGCTTTATTCCTGGCTCTTGCATTCTTTTCACTCCCTCGGTCTGGAAAGGATTTGTAAAGATCACACAAGAGGGAGCTGAAATTGTGGAGTTTATATGTAATTAAGATATAAATATTGTTCTCATCAAAAGCAGAAACAATATGGTCATGAACTCAGCAAATGTGCTAGAGGCGGTGGAAAACCAGAGCACTATGTGAGAGAGAACTAGAGCTGTCATCCTAAAATTGATTCCAGGACTGGAAATTCAAAGATAGATTTTTGACTAAAGAGGAGCATAATAGGCTGAAGTTCAGGGTGAAGACTTCAACCCTCATGGAAGAATTATTTAGCAGTGACAAGGAGTGGTGCAATCAAAGGATGTCAGTTTCACAGTGGATAATAGACATGGAAGATGTAAGTTACAAACCTTCACAGTAAATTTTGCGTTCTTCTTTGTTTTTTTCATCAGGCACAATCAAACCCTCAATTCCGTGTGAGGTCACAACTATAATGAAAATATTTAAAATAATGGCAGTATAAGCTCCTGAAGGAAAATAATGTCAAAGAAAGAATTTTGAAAATAAGTTAGCAAAGATGAAGCCACTTGTGAGACCGTTCTTTAAGGCAAAATTTAAGTAGATAGAAATGGAACCAGAGGCATAGATTTCAGAGCTATTTATTTTATGGTTTTGGAAAATTGCATGCAATAGAAAAAATATGATTGGACAGAATGTTTTTAACTAAAAGCTTAGTTAGGCTTTTAGCTTAAAAAATAAGTAATTCAGGAAGCTATGAAAGTGTTGCCAGCATTTTATATTTTCATTTCTTCCTTGTGTTCAGCTATTTCTTCACTGCTATTCTACAGCTGTGTTATCCACCATAAAGCTCTGCTGCTGAATATTGACTTGGTGACAGCTTTTTTTCAGATGTTTTGTATTTGTGCTTCTACCTGGATTATTGGCAAATGTTTATTGAATTGATATTAGTTCTCTTGAGAAACTGTAAAAAATGAAATAAAATGTACATGCAGGATATATTAATTAATTTATTTTTGCTACATTTGGCTTGCCTGTAGACAAATATTTTAATTCATATTTTATTCAACACCGATAAAAATGCTATCAGCCTTATAGTGGTTTTGTAGCAATGCATGACAATTTATCATAGGAGAAGACCTATAAAGCCTCTGCTTTTGCATAAAGTGGAAGGCAGTCATGGGCTGAAGGAATGTGATGATTCAGCTTATTGTACTTCATTAAACATCTCTCTGTTGTTGGAATTTTCTTCTTCTGAAATAAACAATTTTTCTTAAATACATCATTAGAAAAGGACTGCATACTATAGACCTTTGTTTGTTATCTGAAAGTTCTATTCAATAACTTTCCACATTTTCCTTCCTACAATCACATTATTCTAATTATTCTAATTGACACCTACATGCCTTCTCATTGATCAAGAAAGATTTAATAGGCTCTCTCCACTTGAATGAACAGAACCACAGACCTCATCATTAATCAGAGCAGTGTATAAGGACCCAATCCCGAAAAAAATACTTAACATCTGTCATCAATGCTTTCCTTTCAAGAATGAAAAGACATTTTCCTCCTCATAATCTATGTATTTCGCAGGTGGCAAAGTGACTAGGTTGCCTGTGAAGATACCTTGAGGTTTCCAGGCAGCTCAAACATGTGACTAGGCTGAAATTCTGGTGTTAATTGGATTGTTAATAATTCTGCTATCGATTTCACTGGGGCAAGGGTTTTACACCCAGTCTCTTTTTCACAGCTTTCCCTTTTCCACGTCTTTCTTAATAGCAAATGATTACATTTTTAGATTTCTCCTATTGAATAAACTATTTCTCTTTGAGTTTCAGTCTAATTTTATTTCTCAGCTTTTGTAGAGCTGTTTAATTTCATGAAGTCACCTTTATAGAGTCCTGCATGGAAACACTGCTAATAAGTAAACCAAACTTCTGCAACATCCAGAACAAATCACTGTTATTACCAAATAATTTTTTCCTGTAGTGGCATCCAGCATGCACACCCAGCTGCATCTGAGATCCGATTGTTCCCCATTAATCCCTGGCTATAACATTTGTCTCTTTTTACCTTTGGAAAATGAGTGTCATTTTCCATAAAGAGTTGAGAGGTGCCAGTGTGAGTGAATGGAGTGATTTGTCTGGTGCTGCTTGGCAGGATGCAGCGTGTTCCATCTGAAAGGAACTTAGGGCAGAGCGCATAGAGGGTTATGGGGTAGAGGTTGGAGGAATTAAGGAGTGGGAGAGTGAGATGTAATGTGGATATTAATACAAATTGTAAACAGTAGAACTAGTGACGTACTTTCTTATGCTCTGTGTGGGGCAGTCAGCTCATGACACAGGTGTCGAAGTGCTTTTTTGTATTGCTTGTCCTGATGCATAATTCTTTCAGACTTCTGCAGTTGTTTTTACACGCAGACTTCTTATAGCATTGTTTTTTCTTCATTGTTAGCACACTTGGCCAGATCATTGTTTTTTGTCTTCATTCCAAGGCTACAATGTAACCAATTGTGTTTTTTTTTTTTCTTTAAGAACTGCCTGAGACTACCTTAATTGAAGAGGAAGTTCAAGAGACGGAGACTTGGGCCAGGCCTCTGGTCTACCTTTGGCAGACGAGAGTGCCCAATTTCAATGCTGAAAAAGAATACAATGCAGCTTGTGCAAAAAAGGAACCGCACTGTGCCATTTGCACTCTCCTCATGCCATACTACAAGGTGAGCAAGATCCTAACAGCTCCACCTCTGGGTGAAGCGTGAACTAGCTGCCTAGCTACTTCATTTCCAGTAAACTAGAACTAAGATAAGCTTATGCATTTTATTTGTATGAGAAGTAAATAAACTCAGTATTGATACAATTAGAACTGATACTCTGTTCACCTGCGTTTATCCTTGGTTGCAGACAGTGTATGCCTTCTGCTAGGGTTTATGTAGGAGTGGTGTTCATGTATGTGTGGTTGCCCTTGAAATTACACTTTTGGAGGTGTTGAATCCACATAGGTTTGTATCTTTTAGCTGTTCCCTTATATGTCCATCTTCAAATGCATTTTTTCAGAGGCTCTTCTACGTTTCCTTCCCACAGTGCTGAAGAAATAAGGTTTTTCACAGTACTTAGGTCTTCTCGGGAATCATATTCCCATAGAAACAGTCTAATGTACTGTTTGATACTGGCTTGTGGAATTCCTGTGTCAAATGTCAGCTGAAAATGCTGTCGTAGTACTATGGTGCTAATTCTGAAGCTGCTAAACTGGAATCCCCTCAGCGTGGGAACTAGGAAGAAAACTTTTATTGCACTGGACCCAGTTAAAGGGCTCAAAGGGAGACAGAGGTACAGTATCATTGAACACAGCTGCAATAACACTAATTTGCAGGCTGAGTGCTAGTCTAGATTTCGCATTTATTTGAACAATCAAGGAACTATAGAATGACTGTGATAGATGCCTAGAAGCAGTTAATTTTCTCACAGAACTGTTACATTTTTAGTGCAAGAGCTGGGAGGGGAAAAGTCATTTCATCAGTGACAAAAGGGAGAGTACGACTGACTGTCCTCTCTTTTACTTAAATATAAATTTTGTTTATTTTCCAGCCAGACAATCATGATGAAGAAAGTCCTACTTTCGGGGAAGCAAACTCAGCAGAAACATTGATGGCTGAAAATGAAAAGACTAAACCTCTTATTCCAGAGATGTGTTTTATTTATAGTGAAGAAAACACTGAAAACTATCCATCAAATGCCTTTATCGAAGAAGATGGAACAAGTCTTCTGATTTCCTGTGCAAAGTGTTCTGTACAGGTTCATGCAAGTAAATAAACTAATTGTTCAGTTGGCAGAAATGTAGTTTCAAATTTTGTTTTATTGATAAGCAATAGTTAGCTAGGCTTCTGGTATGTCTTTAAAAGTACTTGAAGAACATTTCCGTATGTATTACTTCAATCACTGGCTAAATTTTTTAAGAAACTACGTTACATTTTCTATTACATGTAAATGATTGCTGTGAAAATAGTGAAGAATTAACTTTTCTGTAAACTTTCAGTAATCACAAACTTCTGATTCTTGTTTCAATTCTGAGCTGTTAAATTCCTCTTTGACTTCTCATATTTTAAACCGCTCTGTGATGTTAGCATGTCCTTATTAACTAGTCAGGGTGAAATCCTGGTGGATTTGAGGACTTGTGAATGTTGCTGTTGACTTTAGCTACGCAGTTATTTCCTTCATCTTGCATTCTTTTTTTGTTTCAAGAGTGACTCATGAATGCATGGATTTTCTACAGTCTCTTCTCTAGACAGTAGGGATTGAAGAGTTAAGAAGTCCATGTAAAATTCTTACATGGAAGTACGGTATAATTGCATAGAATGAATGCCAGTGGATTAATTAAAATTGTACATTTTTTTCTGCATGAAGAATTGTTGATTTGCTATTGAACTGCAAGAAAATAAGAAATTCCCTAGAGTTTGGGTGTTTGGGGTGTTTTTTTGTTTGTTTGTTTTGATTTGCAGTTTGGTTTGGGTTTTTTTTGAGGGTGGTAGTTTTTTTTGAGTTTTGGGAAGAGTTCGTGTATGTCTGATTTATATATTTCATAGATTATGGAACTAGCAGTAAGCTGAGACTTGAAAAGTCTCCTTGATTACAGCAAATGTGTTTTACTAGTGTTTATACACAGTTGAATTGTGTGACATCAGAGATAGAAATGCAGAATGCCTTAATCAATCCATCTCTCTTTTATTCTAGGTTGCTACGGTGTTCCTTCTTATGAAATCCACAATGAATGGTTGTGTTCTCGATGCAGAAAAGAAGCCTGGACAGCTGTAAGTTTCACACGTTGCTCAGTTATCTAAAACATTAGAGATTAAGGAAAAGCAAAAAGAAGCATGTGCATGATTGCATGTGAAATGTACCCTGTGTATTTTTTTCTGAACACACATTTGCTGGGAAGAAATTATTTGTAAAATATGATTAGATTTCAATGTAAATTGTAATAGTACTTTGATAGACAAACTTGGAGTAGGTTTGTACTCTCAAGAAAAGTATTGAATAACAGAATATAGTTGTGTGTAAAACATTCAAGGAAACAACCGAAAATTTAAATGCACATAAGAGAAAAAAAGAGATTTCTAAATATTTTATACTGTTGGTATGTATGTGTGAGAAGCTGGAGAACAGAGAAAGGGAAAGAGAATAATAAATTACAGTCAAGAATGAAATTGTTCTTTTACAGCATTTAAGGTTTACTGCCCTGTATAAGCATAAAAATGTTTCAATTGTGAACCCCCTAAATGCCTATTATTTTACTTAAAAAAAATATAAAATAGTGTTATACAGCAAGTAATGAATAGATAAGCAATTAATAGTATCCCAAAACATATACTCATTTAAAAAAATCCCAAACACACAAAGATTTTACATGTCAACAATCTATCAGTTGCCCTGTTAGGTCATCTAATATTTGTTTTCCTTAAAACAGCTTGAGGAAATGTGATGAGCAGTTTTGATGTCAATACAGCTTTTCTTCATTCAGTTGTTTAATTAACAGCAGATTTTTCAGGTGCTTTAAAAATGTAAATCCTTAAATGACATCATAAAATTTTGAGATATGTTGAAAACAAAACGACTGCAAAATACAATATTCCTTTCTCAAACATCACTTCTTGCAATTATGGAAGTCAGCTATTAGAAATTCACAGTCTTAGTATTAGCAAGCTGAAAGTAACAATAAATGTAAAGAACTTGATTTTCCGTTTACACTGACAACATTTTAAGATTCTTTTGTGAATGCTAAGAATGCTTAAGGAAACAAGAGAGAACTGATATTTTGAATCCCCATATTACCTAAACTGGGGAAAACAAAAGGAAAAAAGTGACTTAGAACTGTTCATTACAAAAATATGGTCCATCTATAATGTTTAGTGTTCTCTCAGTGAATAGCTATTAAAATATTTATTGAATCAATTTCTGTCTCTGTAATGTGTTCTCATTTTAGTCGGAAAGGCATTCTTACTAGGTAAAATCCAATTTTCATAGAATCATAGAATAGTTTGGGTTGGAAGGGACCTTTAAAGGTCATCTAGTCCAACACCCAAGCAATGAGCAGAGACATCTTCAACTGGATCAGGTTGCTCAGAGCCCCGTCCAACCTGACCTTGAACTGGGCAACCTGTTGCACTGCTTCACCACCCTCATTGTAAGAAATTTCTTCCTTATATCCAGCCTAAATCTACCCTCTTTTAGTTTAAAACCATTAGCCCTTGTCCTGTCTGCAACAGGCCCTGCTAAAAAGTTTGTCCCCATATATGTTACAAGCCCCCCTTCAGTACTGAAAGGCTGCAGTAAGGTCTCCCTGGAGCCTTCTCTTCTCCAGGCTGAACAACCCCAACTCTCTCAACCTGTCTTGCTAGGATAGGTGCTCCAGCCCTCTAATATTTTTTGTGGTCCTCCTCTGGACCGCTCCAACAGGTCCACGTCTTTCCTATGTTGAGGGTCCCAGAGCTGGATGCAGTGTTCCAGGTGGGATCTTGTCAGAGTGGAGCAGAGGGGCAGAATCACCTCCCTCAACCTGCTGGTCATGCTTCTTTTGATGCAGCCCAGGGCACATTGTTGGCTCATGTCAAGCTTTTCATCCACCAGTACCATCAAGTCCTTAGCAGTGCTACTCTCAATCATTTCATCTCCCAGTCTGTGTTAATACCGGAGTTGCCCTGAGCCATGTGCAGGACCCTGCACTTGTCCTTGTTAAACTTCATGAGACTCACATGGGCCCGCTTCTCAAGCTTGCCCAGGTCCCTCTGGATGGCATCCCATCCCTCAGGCATGTCAACCACACAGCTTGGTGTCGTCAGCAAATCTGAGGGTGCATTGATCCCACAGTCTGTGTTGTTGATGAAGATATTGAACAGTACTGGTCTCAATACGGACCCCTGAGGGACATGACTTGTCACTGATCTCCATGTGGACATTGAGTCATTGACCGCTACTCTCTGGATGTGACCATCCAATCAATTCCTCATCCACCAAACAGTCCACACATCAAATCCATACCTCTTCAATTTAGAGAGCAGGATGTTGTAGGGGACCGTGTCAAATGCCTTACAGAAGCCCAGATAGATGACATCTGTAGCTCTTCCCTGTCCAGTGATGTACTCCATCACAGATGGCCACTAGGTTGGTCAGGCAGGACTTGCCCTTGGTGAAGCCATGTTGACTTTCTCGAATCACCTCCCTGTCCTCCATGTGTCTTCACGTAGCTTCTAGGAGGATCTGTTCCATGATCTTCACAGGCAAAGGGGTGAGGCTGACAGGCTGGTAGTTCCCAGGGTCCTCCTTTCTATCCTTTGTAAAAATGGGTGCGATGTTTCCCTTTTTTGAGTCACTGGGGACTTCACCAGACTGCCATGATTTTTCAAATATGATGGAGAGCGGCTTCGCAGCTACATCAGCCAATTTCCTCAGGACTCTGGGGTGCATCTTGTCAGGTCTCATAGACTTATGTTTGTTCAGGTTCCTCAGGTGGTCACCAACCTGATCTTCTCTTATGGCAGGAGGGATTTTTGCTGCCCCAGTCCCTGCCTTGTGTTCCATCCACTCAAGAGGTTTGGGAAGAGAGGTTGCCAGTAAGACTACTTCTTGTTATTCATTGTGTCCCTTGCCAAGTTCAACTCCAGCTGTGCCTTGGTCATCTTGACCCCATCTTTACACAACCAGGCAGTGTCCCTATACTCTTCCCAGCATACCTGTCCCTACTTCCACTGCCTGTGCATTTCATTCTTGCCCTTCCATCTTTCATTGGTAACCAGAAAACGTTGTTATAGGTTCCTTATCAGACAATCATGAGTTTCAGGATGCCTTGAACTACCTTTGTGACTACTGTTCTAGGGTCAGGGGAAGGTTGAAGGGAATAGCGTACGTCTCTTCTAGGAAGTGACAGGTTGCCATTAACTCAGAATCTAATTATCGGTTAAACAAACAGGATTAGAAAGTCTTTCTGCTCTATCAAAAAGTTTTATTAATTCTTTTCCGGAGAGATACAGCTATGACGTGCAAATATGGGACTTCTAAGGAGAACATTCTTATTCAAGAAATACTGTGTATGACAGCAGTAGGACCAAATAAGGTGTTTTTGTTAAAAACACTGAAAAATTTAGAACATTGCCTTGGAATCTGATGTTAACTGCAATATAACAGTAACACATTTGAAGAGAAATTTGGAGATAGACTTTGTCTTTTGAACGTAGTGCACTTTTTAAAATCAGAAGTCACTGAAAAATAGAAAAACAAAGATCAGTCTTATAATTTGTTAATGCAGGGTTGTAGAAAGGATTCTAAAATTATTCTGGGGTTTTAAGGTTTTTTTCCAAATGTTCTTGAAGTGAAGAGGACATTCAGATAGCGCAGCAGTAGGGGAAAGAACAAAAATAGTGACACAATGACTGGCTTGACTTATATGTTCACTATGGGGCAATAAAGGGGGAACAGGATAATAGTGACTTGACTGGGATTTTTCTTTGAGAAACTTTTAGGGGAAAAATTTGCACCCAAGGACGGCATGCAAGAAGAATTATGGACATATAACTGAATACGTTTAATTTTATTTTGTTATGATGCATATAAGTTTCTGAAAATAAGGAAGATCTGATTTTTAGGGAAACTACTTTTTGGCCAAATTATTTAAGGAGATGAGATGAAGCAGTGGAAGAGATATCAAAAACATACAGAAAATAGCTGAATGGAAATTTTGTCTGAAGAGGTTTTAGTATTGGATTTTTGCAAAAACACACTCTAGGAGCTGGAGAAAAGACTCAGTGGATTTCTGGAATTTTATGTGTTAGGTAACAAGAAGGTGATAGGAGTGAAATGGAGCACCATTTTCACTGGGCAAAGGCTGGACAATATGTGTTGCCTACTTGGACAATTAATTTAGTGTAAGCTTTGGCTGTTAAATATTTAACTGAATTGCTGTGATTTTGTATGTGTATTGATCGCTGTACAGCTAAATTGTTAGTACTGACAACTTCATCTTTCTATAGCTCTGATTTGGTGATCTCAGTGAAATGAATGTATGCCCCAAGAGAACTCTTCATTTAGATATGTTTGTGGAATAAAATTAGCATTCTTAATGTCATAAGATGTCATTCAGTTGGGAAGTTTTAATGAAATGTTGAAGATTGAAGAGATCTCACTAGTATTAAATTTACTTAAAACTTGTCCTCTATAGTCTGCTATGTTGTATTTTTTGTTATTGCATGTTGTTCACATGTCAGTGTGAACTACTCATTGTTAGCTGAAAGATGTAGGAGTGACAGATAATAGGCATCTGCAACCTGAATTAAATAGCAAAAATCTAACAGTTGCAAGGATATGAATAACGCTCTGTTATTTACCCATACGTGAATGATACCCAGTTCACTCTTTTAATAGCAAGGTCTTTCAAAACTCTTGAAATGCTGAAGCAATCTCAGAACTATTAGTGATTATCTCTGGGAGTTTGAAGAGCTTAGGTGAGGTGGCAGCAGCCTGGAAAATTTCGTGTTGCTTTTTGAAAAGGCAGGAACTGGGTGACCCGAGGAATTATGTGGCAGTCAACCTATCTTGGATTCCAAGAGAATTATTAAACAAATGATGAATCTATCAATTTCTAAACACCTAGAAAATAGATATGTATTTAAGAGCAAGCCAACTGATTTTTGCTGTGACAGCTCATGGGAATAAGAAATAAGCAAAAGATTTCATGCATCCTAACTTTCATAGGCTTTTGGTAGTGTTTGAAATTCTGATATCCAAGTGAAGAAGAGGTAGGATGTAAATCAATAGTTGCCAAACATACAGGAATATGGATTTGCTTTCAACCCTCAGTATCTCAGGCCACCAGCCATCATTGTCATCAGACTCTTAGAATCACTGAGAGTGATAAAGTTCTGTGCCTCGTTTGCTTATTACTTTTCATGTCCTTATGGAACATACATGGAAATCTAGACTGGTCCACTTTGAGTTATTTCAGATAATTGCACAGGAGATAGGGGAGTTTATTTCATGTCGGGATACCAAGGTGTTAAACTTACAGAATATATCAAAGGCTTTTTCACAACTTTTTCACAACACAAGTGTGTTTCAGGTATTACTCAAAATACTATTTTCTTCAGTTATTTCAATATTTCAGGGAAGGGAATGGATTAATAAGAAACATTCCTGATGCATTTTCTGTCAGTACCAAGGGCCTTGGACATTTTGTAGGCTGAGGTTTACTAATTTGGGTTAGTATTGCTGTTTTGGATTGGATCCAATTACTAATTTGGATTGGATCCTACTATTTTGTAGGACAATAATAATATTACTATATTGAAGAAATGGCATAAAATCATATGGAATTCAACAGAGATGGGTGCAATACTTAGAGAGGAGTTATCAGTTAGGCACTTCCATCTTATGTATTTATAACTGAGCAGTAGCTCCTGCTGCCAATTGCAGTTGTGACCGCTCTGGTCACAAACTGAACATGTCACCAGTTCTATAGAACCTGAAACATCACAAAAGGGTGTTTAAGCCTCATACTGGAAGTAAAGCCTGAAAAACACATGGAACAATCTTTCTGCTCTCTTCAGCTTTGATAAGAGCTGAAGAAGTGTGTCTAACAATGAACACAGTTAAAAGAACATGAGCCTGAATGGGATAGAAGAAAACAAGAGGTACAATTGAAATTGCAAAATTGCAAAAAACCAAACCCAAAATTCTTTTAATCATTTCTGATAGACCTCAATCATTCCATAAGCGAGGACTGAGAAGAATTAACCTTCTTAGTATAGCCAAGAGAAGACAGAAAAGAAATAAGTAACATTCTCTCATGTAAAATTATATGCGTATGGCAAAGATGAGCACAATCAATTGCTGTTCTCTCATTTTAGGGACAAGATGACTTGTAGCAGCCTTAAACTTCATCAGCAGAAGTTTATGTTAATACCAGGAAATTTAGCGAATTTTATTTCTAAAATAGTGAACTACTGGAATAGGATATATAGAGATTTTGTAGAATCTACTCCTTCATGATTTTTAAAAACATCTTGGCAGGAATAGTTGAAGGAGACTTGATGGTGGGTTGAGGTAGAAGGATAAAATAGACAGTGACGTTTCTTTTTTCTATGGTTCTCTTTGGTCTATTTGAATAGTATTATTCATTGCAAAGCAACATGATGGTAGTTCTTATTGGAGAAAAAATTATCAGTTTGATATACAACTTAAATTTATTAGTGTATTTTTCCTTATATGGAACCTCATGGCTGACATCAGCATGATTAAGAATTGCTGATACTTCTTTTGATCCTATTTGTCATTTTACAAGCATGTTTCTGTCTCTTCAGAGTTTGGACAATAACCTTAGATTATCCTAACAGCTTTCACTTCAAAATAGTACAATACTTCTACTGAATCTTAGGATTATACTTAAGATAAATGTGGTTCTCTTTTAAACAATCTTCTCTATATCTTTAAAAAAGACAACTTAATTGAATATACTGCTGCCCAGAGTACTATTTCCCTTTTAAAAATCTGCAATTTATGTTAGTCTTGCCAACCTGCAGCTGAAAGTTTTATGCTACCTTTGAAATATATGCATATATTTCTATTTTGAATCAGTTTTTTAATTTTTTTTTTCCTATATCTGTTGTTATAATATTTGAATTGTTTTTCAAATTGCTGTGTAGTACCATAAGTTTCTCTGAAGTGGAAGATATAATTAAAGAACATTACTTATATGCATGACTTTTACTGTAGGGAACATAGAGTGAGTGTATTTTAAATTCCAACTAACATGGTTCAGACTTCAAGTTTCTACATGAAACAAATTTAAAAAATCCTGTTAATCTAAATTCTTGTTCAGGATAAGCATTCCTAAAAACTGCAGCTGTTGCAGAAGGTGTGAAACTGTGATTTGACTCACTGTGGGAATTATATATCCACATGTCGTTAAAAATTCAATTCTTGCATTGGAAAAGTGCATAAAATGCACTAATCTAATTATCAGAAAAATACCTATTCTCTGAAACTTCATCTTCCTGAATGTCTGAAATTGTTTTCCTTCCTCTTCACATTGGTTCCTAGAAGGAGGAGATTTGGCTGAGGAATTCCCTTCTGGGTAAGGCTTTAAATCCTGAAGGGAAGGTTGATTGGAAAACAAGAAGAAAGAAAAGTTTTGTGCAGTGGAGAATAAAGTGGAAGTTATGAAACACTGGTACAAACATTGGTTCAATGTCCTCTCCTTACACAATTAAGTATTGGTTTTAGTTCTGTTAAGTGATACTTTCTTAAACTCCCAGGAGTTATGTTAACTTTATAGAAAATTTGCTCTCTACTAGGTTTTTGTGTATTGGTATGATTTTGCAAAACGTTGAAGTATGATAGCACTATAAAAATGAGAGTGGTATTAATAGCTGAATGAAATGGTATTATGTGTGAATTCCAACTACGCACATCATTAAAATATGGAAATAGAAAAATGTCTAAGTGGACTCGGATTTACAGAGCCAGACTTTTCTCATGGAGATTCTATTTTATATATTATCAGGGGAAACTGCTGTTGAGATTCAGAAGCATACTGTTTTCTAGCAGTTGCAGTGTCTCTAAGTAGCTGAAGTAATATGCTTTACAATATTTTATGTAAAATTTTCACCTTCCAGGATGCACTTGGATCCATGATAACATAGCGTATCTTCGTATTCTACTAGGCAGTAGTTCCTGTTTGATAATGATTATTGACAAAAAAGAAGGGTGATACCAAATTTGTCTATGCTAATGGACAAAAAAGCGCCATAAATCAATCCCCCAAAACAATTAAAAAATCAAATAATATTAAATAAGTCATCTGTGTGGCTCCTGAAAGTGTAACTGTATTCATACAAAGTGCCTTGATTGAGAACAAATGCCTCATTAATCTTAAATGCTTCAGCTAAAGAAAGCTAGTGAAGTCAGGAAGAGTAATGACTGGCATTATAGAGAATGCAACGTACTGTACAATGTGCAAGGATGTGGTCACCTAGTAGCTATAGTACATAAACATAAGTACTTTTTGTTATTTAGAGGACAAAAGGATTTGGGACAGGAAAGAGAAAGAAGAGCAAGTAAGGAAACGGGTAAATGCACTTCAATGCCTTACTTCATAGTAAGTTAGCTGTTACTAAAACTACTAAGGAAGCAGCGTGACTTTTCACACGTTATTCTAACCCTCTATAGTGCTACAGAAATAGTTCAACACCTAATCTGGTCAGTTGGCACTGATTTTGAGAACAGATCCTATGTTGAATAGCAAGTGTTAGGCAGCTTAGCAGAATTGTTTTTTCTGTAAATGAGCTTTTTCATGCTTTGTATTTCACTATTGATATCGGACTCTTTTGAGTTGTTTATATTTTGTGTTTAGAGTAGCCCATTACATCAGTTGAAGGATTTTTTTTTTGTTGTTTTTTGCAAGGCGTCAGAAAAGTGGCACATAAAAGCTTTCTGCATTCCAGCTCAGAAACTGCCCTATTTCGCCCTACTGAAAATAATGATTTTGAACAATCTTTTTATAGTGGTGCTTTTCTCACTGGTACAGTGTCAGCATTTCCATTATAAACTCCTGTTTTCAGAGCCTGATAACTGCCAAAATTAACTCTCTACATGTGAGTTGGTATACAGTGTCTTAATTTTCAATCTGATTTTGCTACCAAGCTTTAAAAACACTTGGATATTGTTTATAAAAAGAAATTATTTGGCATAAAAATCTAGCTATAGCAGGAATGGTTAAAACCTTAAGTTTTCTGTGTTTTCCTCCTTTTTTTTTTTTTTTTTCCAGAAAAGTAAGGCCTCATTATTTTTTTTATTTTATTTTTTTACAAATCTGGATTTTCCCAGACCACCTCTGCAGAAAGGTGACTTATTGTGGGAATTAATTATAAATGCTGATGGTAACCATGTGTAGACTCGGAGGTGGGGACCATGATATTTCTTTCTGGTTTTAGTATTAGTCCAGTAGCAGGATATGCGTTGCTTGTAAAAAAGAGTCTTTGATACCACGTATTTTAACAGGTTTGTAAATACTGAGTTTCCCTGATGCTGTCACAGAAACTGAATTGAAGACAGTTAAAACTGGAAAATACCTTTTTAACCTAAGTGCCTTAATACTCAGACTCAAAGTCCATTTTGACCTTGGGTTCCCTTCATTGCATTTCGCCAAGTCAACCTTTGCTGCTGATATGCATGTAAAAAGTCTTGATAGCTTTGGGCACCTCCAGGTGTGTGGGTATTCTCATCTTACCAAGGAAGGGGTTGTGCATTCCCTGCAGGGTGAAGCAGGATTTCAGTCAGATGCAGCTTTGGTTGGAGCTGGAATTGGACCAGAGAACCTGCACCAACCTCGTCCAATCTAAATTTGCCCTCACAGACCATATCTGATCTCCAGGAGTACTGCTGCAAAATCACTGAAGTGAAAGAAAGAGGTGGCAATAGCCAGTAACAGGATATCCTGCCCTGTGTAGCTGGTGCTAGACTGCTTTCTTGAAGATACAATTTTCATCTAAAGATGTTTAGGTTTAAATCTAGTATTTACTGTCACTTCCAACCATTGTCTTACAATAATTGGAATAATCCTGCATATTTTTTATCAGTAGAAATATCATCATTCCATTTTTGTTTGTGTGTTTGCTAAGTGTTTAGCCTCAGTGTTATCCTCTGGCAGTGGTTTTCACAGTCTCATTATATTTTGCAGGAAGAATGATCAGTTTTGTATTTTGTACCTAATTTCAATACTTATTTATTTTTTTAACACAGCTAATCTCAGTCCTTTGGACTTCTCTTCAAAGGGGAAGTTGTCTGTAATCTTTCTTCAGATGCTTGGGAACAGTTGCTTTTTCTACTGTAAACGTTTTCTAAATCTTAATGACCAATAACCACTATTGCACAAATATTTCATATTAGCTATGTAACAGTATTCATTTCACACTTTATACATGTATTTTACTGCAGCTATGCACATTCTAGTGAGAAAGGACACATAGGTGTGGTAGCATCTACCAACTCTGTTCAGAAATGGTGCTCCCAGACAGGAAAGTGAATCCTTTTACCAGACAACCCTCAATTTGTCTGCAATTTATTATTTTTAGGAATATTTCGTCTATAAAAAAAGTAAGTTTGTCTCCAAAAAGCTAATTTTAAGGTAATAGCTTGAAGTAGATACAGTAATGGCCTCTCAATTGAAATTATATAATCTCAAAAGCTATTTTCTGTGTGAAAATTATTCCCCTGGTGTGGAAAGATTAAAATATTCATTAGTGGACTGTTTCTGAAAATGGCGTTTTCAAATACGTTAAGAGAAACACCAACCCTTTTTTCTTTACACAAGGATAAATACAGACACAAATATAAATAAGCTGGGGAAATGAGATGGCTGAAAAGGCAGCAATGCCATATCCAGATGGACATCTGTGTTAATACTATTAGGAAGCGTGACCTTGGGCATTACAAGGCAATTGAGAGAGAAGATGGAAGACTAAGGGTACCTGTTTTCAGTTCAAGGGTTCATCTAAAAAACCCACCAGAGTAGCTTGAAGAAAACAAAAGATGTTTATCAGCCTTAGCTGTACAATTTATATCTATTTGACTTAGCTGTAGCAGAGTTCATTAGATTTGTGTTTTGATTAGTTACAGTTTTCTGTGAACCAGCTACTTTTAAATGAGCCCAGTAAGTGAGGTCGAGAGCACCCTCAGCAAGTTTGCCGATGATACCAAGCNAATCTGGTCTAGTGGGAGGTGTCCCTGCCTATGGCAGGGGGGTTGGAACTCGATGATCTTCAAGGTCCTTTCCAACCTAAACCATTCTATGATTCTATGATTCTATGATTATTGTGACATAGCTTTGTAGCAGTTGACTCTAAAAACTGAAAACAACTGTTCTGACTTCTTATTAGAAATATTTGGGAAAAAAAACCACTATCCTAACCATTTATCTGATTTTGGAGTGCTTTTAGACACTAGTCTAAAAGACACACAGGGAAAATAGTTGATGAAAAAAAGTGCAAATACATTGTTAACTGGAAAAATAGTGTCCTATTTAGTGCTGAAGACGCTGTCAACACTTGCAGTGCTTCAGACCACTAACCAAAATGTATGCTTACTTGAATGGATTTGTTCTGGTATCATTGCTAAATACAGCTGTGATAATAAAGTTATCAAAATACCTTTATTACAATAATAAGATAATAATAAAGTTTGGTGAATGCATTCTGTTTGTTTTTCAGAATCACAAACCTTACAAACGCATGAAAATTAGATTAAATGTATCTTATAGATAATGTATATTGCAGTGCATACTTACCAATGCCAAGTAACAGGATTTTCGTAATATCTAAGTATCTTTTCTAAAACATTTTAAAATGTATTTTGTAAAGCTTTAAAATGTCAGGTTACATAGAATAGTAAGATGAATTAAACCGGTCTATTCTGCCCTGTTATCCTCTCTCTAGCACAGCCAGAAATGAATACCTGGGGAAGAATATAAGTCTTGGGCAAGCATTCCCTAATGCTCTCTCAATCTTCTGCAATATGCAAATAAGAAACTGCCTTAGCCAAAGACAGTATCTTTGTGTTTACTATGTAAAAGGTAACCTTTGCTGGATTTCTCGTTCATGAACTTATGCAGCTTCTTTTTCAAGTGGTGTTAAATTGTATCATCCACATCTGGCAAACCGTCATATACTCTGTGAAGAACATTAATCATAGAATCATAGAATGGTTTAGGTTGGAAAGGACCTTGAAGATCATCGAGTTCCAACCCCCCTGCCATAGGCAGGGACACCTCCCACTAGAGGTGGTAAAATCAAACATTGATTTGTTTTGTTTTGAATCTGCTGCTTTCTGTTTTTCTTTGATAGCAGCCACCTAGTTATTGTATTGGAGTAATTAGTCCAGCCCTTTTCCAAGTCCTCATAACGGCATCTCTCAGACACCATACTGTCTTCTCTTCCCTGGCCTGACCAACAGCAGCCTGCGTAGTTATCCCTTGTGCAGAAGAAGCTGTTGCAGCTGATGTTAGCTGAATACAAGCTCTTTTTTTTTTTAATGAGGCCTGTGAAGTAAAGTTAGTCAGAAATGAACAAGATCTTGATAAATTATTGAGATATTCTGGAAAACAGGATGCAATTAAATAGGGAAAGTACAAGATGATGAAGCTAGAACACAGACAAAGGAATGGGGAGCAATGATACCAGCCACTGCTGTAGAAGAGGTCCTGAAGTTATAGTGCATGAGCTTAGCAAGTCACTGCAGAACAAAGGTTAACACTGCGTGAACACATCTCCCTTGATGTTGGATGCAAGATGTATCAACTAAACATGTTTTGCCTGACATCACTAAGGCTTTGCCCTCATTGCATTTCAGAGGGGAAAACATGGCTGCAGATGAAGACAGTAGGTGAAAAGGTTGCAGTTGTTTAACCTACTAAGGGGTTGCAGATGGAAAATGGCAAAAATGAGAGGAACAATCTGTTTTTCACGTTTACGATGCATTAAGTAAAAAGAAAAAGGCTTAAGCTACAGCAGGGAATCTTCAGGTTAGCTGTTAAAAAAAGTTTCATAATGGCAGGGATGTCAAAGAGCTGCAAGAGATTGTTAGTTTGATTATGGAGAGTACGTTTTACAAGGAAGCTGTTGAAAATGTGTCAGACAAAATTCGTTAGGAATAACATACGCTTTATTTTACCCTGTCTCCTTCCACTGACATCAGTTACATATTTAATTTAACTGGATAAATATAATTCTTTGGAGATGCCATTGTAATTTACAGGGTCTTAGAGGAAAGGAGAAACAGCAGTTTAACAAGAAAGGGGATCATGTGGGGCGTGTTCATAGTTGTCCATAAGAATAACCATTATAAGGCTTACTATATATATCTCTGCTATGGCTTGGCTGAACTGTGTTGCCTTGCTGTGTCAGACAGCTTCCTGTTTCATACAGAATACTATTGCTGATGAAGTAAATATGCAAATATGGAAGTGTGAAAACTGCTTTTTATAAGCTTCACTGTCAATATGACTTTGAATTTTGGCAGTGTAAAAAAAATACTCAAAGACAACCAAATGCATTCATTTTAAAATACAAATGAGTGTGAACAGGCTTGTTTTGTGTGTAGTATTTATCCGTGCAACAATAATTAATATGCAGCTATGCCTGAGTAGTGGCATATCATTCCAAAAAAAGTGATCTGTCTTTTGGATATATGTACCAAACTAAGCATGGTTAATTCACATTGACTTCAGGCTTTTGCTGCAGTTTCTAGCAGTGGCTGAAACAGAGAAATGAAAAATAAACCAGATTAGGAACGCTGGTTGCAAAATGCAGTTTCATTGTAAGCAAGGGGAAGTGTTTAGTCCAGAAACTGTGGATATGATCTACATTGTTGTGAAAAAAATGCATCATCTCCACTAAAAAGCTAAAAGATGAGGTGAACGTTAGTGTGCTAAACCGTGTGAATTATATGGAAACATCTTACTTTATACAGACACTGGAAGAGAGAGTTTTCTTTTGTAATTCTGGAATGCTATGGAGATTTTTTTTAAGAAGATGAGCAATTGAAAATGGTCTAAGATTTAATTTAGATAAGTGTAAAATAATATGCTTAAGAAATTATTACATAATGCAAATAAAAATGACAAAATTACTTGTTTAAAGGATTTGCAAAGCAATAGCAAATCAGAGATTGGATACATTATAAGGTGGTGCTCTACAATGAAGTCCGTTCCTGTCCTGATTTTTACACACAGGCTGACAGCAGGCATACATGGATGCACAAACACTCTCTCTCCTGAGAACATGGATAGTTATTGCTAATGTACGTGTGATTTCACTGCCATCCATGGCAGGTACACCTGTATTAGGAATATCAGTCTATCTTAATATCAGGTTACCTGTGTTTTCATTGCTTGCAGTATGTTGAAACTGGAGGTAAAGTAACAGCCATGTCACATGGATATAGGACAATATATTGCAATTAAGGTATGATTTACGAAATGGATTTAATGGGCTTTAAGGCTAATGGTCCTTCCTGCCCAGGTCTGCTATGAACACTGGTGAAATATTCTATGGGCCTAAGTTGTTATCGCCTGTATCCAGGAGACAGTGAACAGTTATTACCCACCACCACTGTTTGTGATTTGTACAGGTGGTTTTTGAGAAGGGGTTAAATTTGGTTGCTACAGGTCCTGCATAGGTGGAATCTTTTTCTAGCTGGTCATAAGGATATTTACAGCCACCTTCTCTTTTCTCTGGGCTGCCTCCCCCTTCCCCCTTTCTCTTTGTTTTTTTCTTTTGTTTAAATTTATTTTTTTTAACCTAGTGTGAAAGCCCTGTAGCTAGTAGGTAAGGATTATGACTCCTGTCTCTTGCAGTGTCTAATTCACAATTCTTTGTTTTTACAGTGGTAAAGAGGCAGTAAACCTTCAGAAGAAATTTGTTGGCAACATCTTCTTATGTATTTTAGCTTAATTTATTTGTGAAACTTCTTTAGGGGCCTGGACTCTCTAGTTACATTAATAAGTTATACAGCAGATGATCAGATTAATCAGCAGATTAAAGTTTTCCTTAAAAGTAAAAAAACCCCTACCTGTTAGAAGCAACAAAAGTTCATCATTATTCTAGTAATGAATTTCAAAGTAAGCTGGCATAAGAACATCAAAGCTTGTAAAATAGGGGCGAACGAACTGTTACTTTGCAGAACAGAGAAGCAGTCAGTTAAAGGATTTTTAGGGCAAATATGAGAAAGTGCTTCAATTTAAAAAAGAATTGTGAGGGATCCACAGGTCCGGCATCCACTGAACTTTTAAACTTGCAAATGGAGAATGAAGCTTTCCCCCCCTGGCCAAAGACTTCTATTGAGTCAGACTCATGCTCTCTTTCCCAGTCTGCAGATGTTATTCTACCTCTACATTGTAAGCTTCATGCTCTGCAAATGAGTTGGGAATCAGACCGTCAAGAAGTCCTGCACAGCTCCTTTTTTAGGAGATCATGTTATTTGCCTCTTCCTGAATGGCTGTTTCATTTCAAGTACTATTTTCCATGCTGCTTGTCTCATTTATTTTGTTACTTTCATGTGGTCATGGAGATGTGTGCCCATTTTACTGATTTTATCTTACACCTCCAACTGTCATATATAAAACTAATAGGTTGGACCCGAACTGTTGGTCTTTATCTCACTATGATGATGGCCAAGCTCTGTTTATAAACAACACTGATAGCAGAAAAGATGACCCATTCCCTCAGAGTGTCGACAGCACTCAAAGTAGGAGCTGAAGAAATAGATCTTTGCTGATTTGTAAGCCAGATTCTAAGGTGAATCAAACTGAAGAGGATGCAGTGCTGTAGGATTACTCTGTGGTTGTGCTAAGGTAGTCCTCAGGATTCCCAGATAGGTTTAAAGAATCTGCAGACTGTTTCACGCTGTAGTTTTCACATGTAAGTGCTTGCGTTTGAGAACTGAATGCCAATTAGAAGCAAATTTCCCATGACTGAAATAGTACTTTACTGGAAACAGTGCACGGTGCTCATTAACTGTTTAGTGGAATTTTTGTCGTATTATTTCAGAATAATTTCAGCATGGTGAATCAAGGTGTATAAAGCCTTAATAACATGATTCCTTCGCATCTAGTTGAGGAAAGTCTTTATGTCATGCCTATGTAGTTCAATAAATTTTCCAAGTGAGGTTTTTGTGAAACCAAAATATATTCAGGATAAGAAAGATAGTAATGGTTCTTTGCCTAGCTTGAGAGTATACCTATGTAGATGGCAGGACCTCATTGTCCTAATGACATCCGAAGAAGGGGCAACAGACAGAAAGAGAATGTGAAGATGATTTGAATCACCTCTGAGAGTAGTTAAGGGAATTTAATATATATAGCTTGGCAAAAAATATACCAAGAGGCTAGGATATTGTAAGAATCTACAAATATTTGGAAGATAATTACATATAGGAAAGAAAGGGGTGATTATGTACAGTAGTTCAACAGCATTGCAAAGGGTAGTGATTTGGAACTAAAATATGAGGTGGTACGTTAAACTGAGTTTAGCACGTGAATCTAGAATGGCATGAAGTCTGTTGACTTATCTCTCTTTGACAGAGAAGTTTTTTGTTTTGTTTGTTTTTCCCCTGCAAGGACAACTTAAATTTAGAGGTTTAGCAGACAAGCTCTCTTTCTGAGTATAGATATACAAGTCACAGGATATCTTGACTTCATTTTGTGCATTTGGTTCTTTGTAGAGACCAGAAAAATGGAGACAGGAAGAAAAACAGTTAACACTGGAAACACTTTCTCATCTCTTCCTGTGACAGGACAAGGAAAAAAAGGGAAAGGATAGATTCAGAAAAGGAGAGAGCGAAGGATTGGAAAGAGAGGGAGAAGGGTTGGAAAGTAGAAAAGCCTGTGTGTCTGTTTAAAGGCAGAGTTTTAAGTAGAGGTAGGAATAGCCCTATTTGTTTGGCATATTATCTGGGAACCGCTGAAATATGCCTTGCTGAGTGCCCTGAAAGCAGATGGAGTTGTGCTGAAGATCGAGGCAGTGAAGGTGTGCTGCAGCAAAGGGAACTCTTGCAAAAAGCATAACCTGCCCATATTCTGGAGGTTTATAAATTTGAGAACTGTCAGGATCAAGCATATTTTGCAAATACTTGAGTTGGATCAATGGCTTGTAAGTCAGTTTCTCAGTAACTTCCATTGAAGTAATTATGGGTCATTTTACTTTGTTTTATCTTAGTAAGCTGCATGGCAATTCCAGCCTTTCTGTGGCAGTACCGATTAAGTGCCTTTTTATTTGGTGTCACTTTCAAAGTGATTCTGTCACTTTGTTTAAGAGTAATACTCAAAACTTATTTCTCTTTAGCTTTTTTGAGTTGTTTCTCTTTTCATTATTGTATTCTGTTTTTCCTGTAAGGAGATGCAATGCTTATCTGTCAGGTTGTAACCCAGTAATTAATTGCATTAGTAATTTACATATCCTTAAGATCAGCTGAATAAAACTGATTTCTAACCAGCCAATAAAGCTCACTTTTTTCTACATTATTTTTAATTTTAGGAATGCTGTCTCTGCAATTTGAGAGGTGGTGCATTAAAGCAAACTACTGACAAGAAGTAAGTAATACATACTTTGTGACTGCATGTGCTTGTTTTAAACTTTATTCCCAGTCCATTCCCATGTACAAAGCATTTTTAAACCTAATTACTTGACAGTGTCCCTTTAAGCTGAACTGTTGCAGAATTGAAATTATTCCTGGTTGAAATGTGCCACTGGCATTTTGTGAAATAGTTAGATGCTAAAATGTACATTTGTTTTATTATTTGCATACACTTACTTGTTCCAAATTCTATTCTGCTGGCCTTTGTGTAAAGAAAGTAAATGACAGCTCATTTGTTATTGTTTGCATGGGCAAGTCTTATCAAACAGCAAAGTGTATTTTCTTCTTTGGTCCTGGAAATTTGTGATTACAGAATTTAATACAGTATATTTGAACTTCTAGAAAAAAATATTTTTAATTAATTAATTTTAATCATATTAAAAATTCAGATTTTGAAGTGTTTTTTAAAAATACAGTTCTATCATACGCTTTCAAAAATAGTATTGTTGCTGACATCGTGCTATAAACAGCATCGGTATTTTTCTCTGTGTTTGGATGACAGAACACTATAGCAAGTAACCTTAACAGATAAAATGGAAAATGTTGCAGCTTAGTATTTTTTCAAGCCCAATAATGGAACAGTCATTATGCATTTTGAATCTTCTTATAGTTAAATAAATTGTTTTAGTAACTTAGCAATATCATGTAGATCTCTTTCTTTAACCCTTTGGAATGCAGTGGTAAGAGATGATCTAGCCGCAACATTCTTTTCCACTTACCAGGCAAGAATTTATTTATCAGTGATTTGCGATTGGTCACATGACCCTTGTAAACTGTCCAGTTAGGAGAAGGTTTTACGAGAAACTTACAGGCCAGATCTTACCTTCAGAAAGCATTAATATTGTAACTGTTTTAATGGAGGGTTTGACCAATACATGAAAATACTCAGCTGCTTTTTAGTTCTATTTTAAACTACCCTAAATTTGCTGCTTGGTTTTCTTACTAAAAAAAAAATAAAATTACAAAAGTGTTATTTGAGTAGAATTTCTCATGCCCTTTTGATATTTGCTGCTGATAGATTGCACGTTGCAAATTTGAAAATACATACATCTTTTTTTGTAGATCAATTAAAATGATTTAGAAGTGTTTTGTAAGATTTATTCATAGAAAGAAAAATCCACAGAGGTTTGCAGAAAGTGACTTTTTCCACATAACTATACCTAAAGTCTTTGGTTTTGCATTATATCCCTCTATAGGTTTCTGTTACGGATTTATGAAAGGAGAGTTCTGTAAAAGTAGTTTAACTCCTGTTTTCCTGTTTCTGTAACACCTTACAGTTGCTACACATTCTTGAGTCTTTCATCTATCTATCAGCATTAGCTACCAGTCCAAACTTTTGAGAGTTTTTGGAATAGTATGTTCCAATTATGTCTTTTTTTCTCCAACAAGTGTAAAATTCAACACGTGCATTCCCCTCCCTCCTTCTTTCTCTCTCACATACTAATTAGAGATGCAGGATGAGCATTACTTAGATTTAAAAGTTAATGAATCAAACACAGGTGGTGGTAGGGGAGGTAAACATTTGCTACATAGGAGAGCTGAGATTCCTTCCTTTCAGCAGAACATAGCAATTGTTTTGAGTCCTGTTAGGTTGAGAGATGTCAGAGTATAAAGGTTTGAGTGAGGATTTATGGAAGAGGCATTTTATTTATAGCATTTCTGTCCCATAAATCTTAGATGGTAAGACAATGTAGTTTTGCAGGTGGGCAGGCAGCAATGAAAAGAAAAAAGGTGTTACTAAAAGTTAAAAAGAAAAAGTCTCAAAGCAAGACTTTTTTTCTGTAAGTTAGAAGATAAAGAAAACTGGCACCATAATAAATGATAGATCTGCAAGCCTTATCTGCTTTCATTTGGGCTGAACTGTATAATGTGCTAATTGATATGTCATCTTTACATACAGCTCTTATCTCACACTTTGGCCAATACAACTTTAATGTCACGTGACAACAGTTTGTTTATGCCCTATATATTTTATTATACTTTTCCAGATATTTTTGTCAAAAATAAGTGTTGAATTATCACCACTCTATTGCAGGGAAGAGAAATTATTTCTATTCTTCTGCATCACCCTCTATCTCTTTTAGTTCCAGCCCACATTTGTGTTAATCTGCTAAGATGCCCATGTAATGTGTATCCTTGGAGATGTACAGAAAGTGGAGTGAGGCAAGCATTCAGGGCTTACAAAAAAGAGCAAATCGCGTAATCAGAAAAGATGTACAATGAATGACTGAGAATACGGCAAATACGAGTCAAGGAATGGAAATGATTCCCTTTCTTCAGCTTTACTAGTTGTCCACCCCCAAAAAAGATTTTAGAAGTAGTCTCAGAAGGTTGCTCTTGGTTAATATTTTTTTTTGTCTTTTACTTCATATAATATGCACTTCTAATATTAATTTCAGACTTTTTTTTAGTTTCATTTTGCCTTTCTTATTTTGAGATTTATGTATTGAACCAGCATTTGGAGGATATAGGAGTGCTTTCTGATGAGTATAGAAAGTGCATAGCATCATCTTGACACATCTGACACATTTCCTGAAGTTGCACTGAAGTCTTACATGCCCTAGGCACTTGACAGGTGCTTTCACTGCCAAAGGGGATCCAGTTCATGTTGGGCATTACAGTAGTAGCCTGATCAGTTTGCTACTTCTATGCATTTGTGTCTGTAAACAGAAGGTCTTGATAATAAAACTTTGTTTTACAGTTTGATAGATACATGACTGTGATCATGTGCGTTGCCTAAGAATAGTTATTCAGGTCTGAGTAGTGTTAATCCAAAATGCTGTAGGTGGTAAATTGCACATGAATCAAATAATGTGATCTCCTACATATGCACCTGGATAGCACAACTACAAAACATTTGCACTTAACAAATTGAATATGAAAGATGCTTAAAAAAATGTTGCAATAAAACCCTAGACTGAAATGATATTTACACAAAGTGGTAGTGTTGTAAGTTTTTTCAAATATGTTTCAAAAAAGCTTAGGAAATCCTAATAAGGCAATATCCAGAGATGGTTGACTTTTAAGAAAAGATGCACAGCAGGTAATTAAACCTCTTAAACATCTTATGTCTGTGGTTATTTTGGTGGTATTCTTGACTTGCCACTTTTCACAGGTGGGCACATGTAATATGTGCAATTGCCATCCCAGAAGTCAGATTTGTTAATGTCACAGAACGCACACCGATAGACACTAGCAGAATACCTTTGCAAAGATTAAAATTGGTGAGTAGTATATTCATATATGCTTCATATATTCTTTGCTATTAAGGTGTTCCAATATTTGAAATGTATTAAAAATCTCAATTGTGATGACTATTGCCAGGTACAGAGCAGTAAACTATGTTTAAGGTAAGAAATAAATAACTAGGGTTTTATCAAGATGGGCTTTTTAACATATAATGATAATTCGTTAACGCTGTTAACAGCCTTTTGTATTTTATTAAAAGGAGTTCGAACCTGCCCTCCCCCAAAAGAAAAATAACAAACTCGACCAGTGTCAACTGTGGAAGTTTCAGTTTTGGAACTGTATTAGTGATGAAAGTGTTGAAACCCAAACAGACTGGGAGTATCACACAGTACACGTTTGTGAGGTCTTTTTTTATGTATTTTTGCCTGAAGGAACTATTTATGCAGGTAAAAGGATGTAAGATCTGTTTGCTATGTGGTATCTCTACCATCTAAGTGTTGAAAAATGTGCACAAAAGAGATCACATGTTATATTGGATAAAAAAAACAACCCTGTTTTCCAAGGAATTTCAAAAGCTGGTGGAAAACATAAATAAAAGTGCATCAGCTACTACCGGTTATACCCTGTGTTACATCCCAAATAAGTGTCATTCAAGAAGGATGATGTACACAAGCAGAAGGTATGCATAATTGCAATATAAGAGTATTTTCCTTGATGTGTTACATGAGAATTACTTAATTTGTCAGTGTGTGCATTACGTTAGAAAGAAAGTGATTAGTGGCCCATTCAAAATCTTAAAAGATACTATCAGTTTTCTGGATCTGCCCCACACTATTTCCAAAGTGGTTCTTGGTCTACCTGACCTGAATACTTGCACATTTTGAACTGTTAATCTTTTAAGTACATTTTCATTTAATTTCATTCATTAATTTTTGTGTTTTGTAGCTGTATTTCTAAATATGGACATGCAACTTTGAGTAGTTTAAATTGATAGCCTGTCCTTCAAATGGTAATCCATTCTAAATTTTTGGTGAAAATTTTTAAGTTCTGTTTTCCATGTGTCCTTTTAAAAATAACATAAAACACATTTCTAAAGAGTATATATAACTTACTATAAAAATGTGCGTCCTGATTAATTGGGTATGTTCAGTCCTATTTTTTTCAGGATCTTAAACAGTCACAGGCATGTGTCTGGTTGGAAATTGTTAATTCAGGGGTTGAAAACACAGAAATGTTTAATTTACCAGATGCTGAAATTCATTTTCTGGGCTGTCCATGACTTGAACTGTAGAAGAGTAATAGGAGCCGTTTGGACAAGGCTTGAATTAATTTTAAATTATTGATTATGAAGGTATGGAGCCAAAATTTGTGAAGTTACATGACTTACAATTCCTAGGTAATTTCTGCTAAATATGAAGCAATTATGTTAATCAGTTATTTGTAACTGAGAGCCCTTTCTTCTATTCTTTCCTTCATTTGATAGAAGGTTGCTTGTAGTCCTTAGTGTTTTTTCAGTTCTTGAAGCCTCCTTCAATGTAAAATGACATTAAAGCACTACAGATTGTATTAAGCTGTATATACCCGTTTGGTCTCCTGTGAGTCCCTGAATGTTTAGAAATATAGTATTTGCTTCCCTTAATGCTGTTTTTTTAAAGTAAAAGAGTTTGTATATTTGAGTGGAATGAACGTTGTGATGAAAGAACTCAGCTGAATACAATAAAAATGAGAGGCAGGGTACTTTATAACAGCCATAAACGTAGTATTGCTGCAGGTAGTGGACAGCCTTACCGTGAGGGAAGGAAGCACTATAATCCTGGTTCGGCTCATTAAACCTTACTTTTCCAAGACTTAGTTTCTGACATCGAATTTATAATGAAATAGCTAGGATTCTACTAATTTAAGGGAGGTAGGCAGTTTGACCATTTCAAAAGGCTCTGTAATGATTTAATGTCAATAGACCAATAAAATGCTGCTCCTTGGGTAAAGGAGCAGAGAAAAATCTGCTCTAAAACCACCAGCAGTCTGTATGATTTAAATTTTCGCTTTTGTTGCAAATAAGTTGCTGTATCTGATTGTTTTACCCAGCTTTGTTTCACACTGAACACTGGCTCCTGAATAACTCCTGAATAACATCATCATGTTCTGTATTTAAAAAAAGACTAAAAAATAGATATTATGCAGAATCGCATGGATACTTTATATATTCTCTAAACCCCTGTGCATTAGATACATTCTGTGAATTATTTCTCATTTCCTGAAACATGGGGTTCCTACTTCTCTAAAGAGGTTGCTGTCAATAACCTTGTGTATATATGCCATGTAATTCTCAAATCAAATGTGATCCTTACATTAGTCTTCCCTTCCTGACTGTTGATGCTACAAAATAACAATTATGCTCTTATACCCCCTGACGTTAGGTTCTCTGCCTTGGGGGAACCTCAGGAGTTATATCCAAATTAATTCTGTTTCTTTCCCTAGGAATTCCTGTCCCTTCTTCCCCCCACTCGGCCCCACTCCATTCTTATCTTTCATTCCTCTCTGTTATCATATATACTCTATACTTTGGAGTAGACATCTGATACCATCTGTCTTGCTGTTAACTCCTGTAAAAGGATAGAGCGGTTCACACTTCGATGTTAGCTCTGGGAATCTGCGAGCAATTGATTTGGACCAGTCTTCCCCTTTGTAATTGTAGGGATGGCCAATAATGCTCCTCAGCAGCCAATTCCTGCTTCACAGCTATCCTATTTGTTAGGTTAAGGGTATCTTTGTTCATCAGTCTCTATCACTCAAAGTCAGAGAGTGTTCATTGTATAAGCAAAGGCAAGTTTTGTACATTGTTGATATTGAGCCTTCATAAGCAATACATTTTTTAAAAATACATTTTTGGGCCTACCTTATAATGCTGTTTATGTTAAAGCATGGGATAGCTAATAAACCTGAGCTGTCCTACTATGTCATCTCTGCTTTATAAAATTTGGGATGTGTTTTGTTGAATTTTTTTAAATGAGCAGAAAACAATGGGAAACAAATATTGAAAGGGTAGATGACATTCTAGCATGCAGGCAAACTGGAACTAGATCTTACAATGCAGGAGCAAATAGTTCTAGTTGTTTTAAACATTTCCTTTTCTATCCTCATCCTCTCCCTTCCTCCCTCCCCTCCATCTTTCCTCCTCCTCCCCCTTCACATCTCTCTGAAGTAGTGAGAAGCCCAAACAAGCAGAACATTTACTGTTTTCAGAGATCTGTAGAGGCTGAGCTGACATTTTCTTTAATGTAGCATCTACAGAGGAATATCAAAGGAAATATAAAGTCAATGTTTTATTTTTGACAAATAACATCTGTGCAAACATGAACATATTGGTAGGCTGTTTTTCATTGCTTTACTAGTATGTATAGTGATTGCTGTTAAATAGTTTTAATTCGCTAGACATTTTGGGTTGGAATCAGTGTGTTTCCGATCACTCTTTCTGTTATTAAATATTTAGTATATAATCATTTCTTCCGAAGTAAAAATCAATATTTGTATTATGCTTATAGTAGCTCATAGCTTTAAAATTGTTTTATGCAACTGTTTTGTGTTTGCAGCTTAGTGGATTTTTATGGAATGCAAAAATATTTTCATATTTCCCTAGCTTTTTTCAATGGGTTATGTGCCATGTTCCATCATTGCTGAAAATTTATATGACACAGTGAAATGTTCATTAAAAATTAAATCTTTTGAAAATTATGCCTTGATGCTGGTGAATGAACACAGTCTAAATCAATACTAATAGAAAATTTTGTGCTTTGTCTTTCATAGGGGAATGTGAAAGAAAAGAATGTGATACATCCTGTGTTGAAATAAAACAGGTTGTATCATCACTTACATTTTAGGGGTGTACACCAATGATATTTACAGACTAGTTGATTTTCATGTGAAAGCAAAAGGCCTCCCAGGCAACCTCAGTGTAGAAAGCATCCCACAAAGATGCTATAACCTGTCATTTCACCATTTTACTTCTCTATGACTATACCTATTCTCTTTTTTTGAAACATGCAAATGAGAAAATGAGATTGTCCTGGACACTTTTGTCAGAGAGTCAGGCTTACTTCTTTTATTATAGATTCAGCCTGGATGGTCACATCCATCAGACACTTTGAGTTCCAGTAGCCACGTGGAATGACAATTTGTGATTATCAAGCTAGGAAACAAGTATGTTGAATTCAGATGTTTATGCACAGGTTCTAAAATGAAATGGCTGGAGGGGTATACCTTACCACGTCACATATTTTAAAACAATATTTTACGTAAACTACGGTATGCTAGCTGCTTTGTAGACACTTAGTTCAGATGGTTTCTGTTCCAGTAGTCTCCTAGTTTAACAGCAGACATATGAGCAAGCATGAAAAGACAGCAAAAACACAAATGTCAACTTAGATTTCGTTTAATCACAGTGAAAATGTTAGGAGCAGATAAAAGGAAGGCAAGGTTAGTAAGAAGTGATGGCATGGAGGGGTACCACATGAAATTTGTCTAAAAGTATATGCAAAGTTTCAGTTGGTGACAATTTGGAACAAGTGTGTGATTTGGAGCAAAGTTTTTGCCATGAATGAGTGTCATGTCAGCTTCCATCCCAACACAGTTTAACAGCATCTAACAGTTTACCCAAAGCAGATAAAGCTTAGGTTTCTAGCTGAGTTGAGCTTTATTTTTATTTATTTGATTTATTTTTGCCTTGTTCCATTTGTCCTTAAGACAAGCTAAGAGAAGCTTGGGTGTAAATTCCTGCTTCTGAAAACTTGTTTTCCTTGACTATTTATATGTATGAGGCTTTGGGTCATAGAAAACAGACTGTGGATTCCTGCGTGTGTCAACCTCAATGATAAAATTCAGTTTTACTTTGGGAAGGGAAACGCTTTTCCCCAAGTACCTAGACAGTCTTTGTTTTTGAAAGAGTGTTAATTACTCAGCTCTAATTATAAATATGAACTATAGCTGCTTGAAAAAGTCTCTGGAGATGAAAAGATCAGACTCAAATCTATCGAACATAAACTCAGCCTTTAAAAGAAAGAATAAGTATTCTCTTGTCTGTCATTCTATTTTAATAAAACATAGCACTTAAAAATAGATTTAAATAAAAACACTCACTATTATATGGCCAAGGAATCCAAGCCAACAGGGGTATTGAGCCTAGTGTCATTTACCCTTGTCAGACATGTGACTTATAATGAACAGTAGACATTGTTAATGAGACTGTTTAAATGTTTCATCTGTTACAAAAAGAAACATTTAAATAGAATCATCACCATCTGATCCTAAACATATATATTTAAGATGTCATCTCTAAAATCACGTTTTGAATAGAATATGTATCAACTCAATTGCAAAATACATTATCTGCTTCTGATATTTTTGGTGTTTTAAAATGCTTGGGTATGGGATTGACTTTGTCCTTACAGGCAGTCAGTGCAACACTGTACTGAAACATGCACATAATATGCCTTTGTTTCTTTATCTGTAGAGTTTCCTATTATTTTTACATTCGAAATCCTATTTCTCCAACAAAATAGAGGTAGAAAATGAGTTTTGGAATAGCTGAAGTTGCCCTGAAGCTTTTGATGACCTCAAATTTGTATTTGACAAGTGAACCGAGTATAAGCACAAGTGTACTCTGAGTGAGGAACATTATTTTGAAAAGAAATTTACACTGTGATGATGACTGATCTACAAGCCTTTCAGTATCTGGCTGAAGCCATAAAGTTCTTTTTAGAAGCCTATACACTTTAAAATTTGCACCTGAAGGCAAATAATAGTGAGCTTGAAAGCCAAAGATTATAGTTTTGAAAGGTACATCAATTCTGAAAATACAGAGGTTTCTCTGTGGTATGCCACTGAAGAATGGAATCAAAGCGAAAATGTGTATGAGCTTTTAAAAGAATGAGCAAATATTCTTCTGCCTGTCATTCTCTTTTAATGATGTATGAAACCTAAAAAAGGATTAAAGACATTTGAGGACACTGCCTATCTTCTGTGTTCTAATTTGTAATGAAATTAATTTGTTAAACTACAGTGGGGCAGTTCAACTATTGCAGCTGTGTTTGTGGAAGAGTAAAGAAACACTTGCAATGATGTATACCAGTGTCGCTATGCATTTCTGGTAGTACAAAGAGGTATTGATTCCCTTTAAACGCTTCCAAAAATATTGCTGGAAGGACAATTGAGGAGAATCATTATACCACACATAAATTCATGCAGTAACTAACTCATTGCACACATTCACAGGCAATGAGAGCAAAATAGACAGAAATCTTGAGACAGATTTTAAAATATTTCCAATTGTTTTAAAATTGTTAATGAAATAGCTTTAAATAACACATTTTTTATTTTAAAAAAAGTTAAACTAAAAATGATGCAACAATTGATTACTGCAATATATAATTTATTAAAAATTTAGTGACTCGTTGTAAAATACAATTTAGCGTACATGCTTTAGTCACAGTGTTCATAAGATTTTTAATGTGTATGTTAGAAGAATGTACACTGCTGGCTGTATAGTACTTACTTTCGGAATAATTTGCTACAATGAGCAGATCCTACTGCAAACTGCCAAATTTGTATCTTGCAGCAGTACCATACTATAAAGTCTTATGAAAAATATGAAAAATGTTAGATATGTGTGACTCTAAATAATGTTTGAAGACGTGGACACGTCTGTAAGAATTAAAGCAGTGTTAAAAATGTTAACTAGTCCTCTGAATTTCTTTTTACTTGCAGAGAGGACTTTATGAGCAAGAAAAATTATTTTTTCCTATAAAAGTCCTTCAAAATTTTTAAAGTTCCGAATGATTAATAGCTTATAATAAGATGTGTAGGTCTGATAGAGAGAGTCAGGTCTATGTTTTGAAGTTCATCTCTGTCTGTACAGTATGCATTTGTGTATAAGGGAGATCATGTATGTGTGGGTTTTGTGTCCACACACAAATGGACAGTAATGCAACAAGTGTATGAGAAAGGTAACTCGTAAGTTAAACAGCTAGATGTCCAGAAGTGAATGTCATTGAAGAGCTAAATTAAATACTGAGTTTTGAATTGAATAATAAGGTTGGGAATGAGGGAATAACTTTCTAAGCTCTAATAATATGATGACAGCAAAGTAGCAAGTGAATAACATGAGGATCATGAGTTCTCTAAATGGTTTTACTCTGCAGCAGTTAAAAAATATTTTTATAACATTCTAAATTGTTTTAAAAATATAAACCTGCTGAATTTATTTACTTTTCTTTTGGCTTACACTTATTTAAATCTTCTGGTAAAGCTTCCAAAAGTGTTTACATGATTTAAAGATCACAGTCCACTTGCAAATACGATTTGAGTATTTGGGAACAATAATACTTTTTATCCAAAAGAGCAAAAGGGCTTGTGATTGTATCTCATTCAAAGCTTAATTTTTTACTGGTATTCGTTTGAAAGATTTTCTAATTGGACCAATGAAGTAGCAAATCCTATCAGAATCTCCTTCTGTGGTTAGTCATCTGAACTTTGCACACACTGTAATGTAATATTTAATATATAAGGAAAAAGAAAAAGTGTGAGAATCAAAACAGCCAGGAAAGGGACAGAAACATCTGCTGACGTAAGTGTAGTAAACTGGCAAGGATTAAATGTGTCCAGTGTATGTAGAATTTAAGTAATGTTTTAGAAGAGTGGGAGAAAGAAAACTGACACCAGGATTATATCTGTAAGAAAAGAATTTGCAGACACCATAATCCAGGAGAGTTTATCTCTGATCACCACGTGCACAAGGTATAGAGGCAGTTTTATTGGTTTTGGTTTTGTTGTTTCTGGTGTTGTTTTTGTTGTGATTGAATACACATGAAACCAAGGTATTTTTCAATGTAAATTTGAAAGAGAAAAAATTTCTTCCATAATCTTGCATCATTTCTGTGTCCAGGGTAAGCTATTTTAAAATGGAGCATCACTGCATTTATTACCAGTTTGATTTATGAGACCATAAAGATGTATTGTTTAATCTTCTAGGAATGTACCTTTTTATTATCCATAAGTCTTAGGCAGTTTTGAATAAATTTTGCTGTGCTATTGGCTATATAAACATTACATACATTTTAAAAAAACAAGACTCCTCACCAACAGCGGTGGGTGCTTCTATATCACTCCATTATAATTTTATTCTTTTACAGTCCCCACTGTTTTATGTCCTCTAGAGTCATAGAATCATAGAATGGTGTAGGTTGGAAGGGACCTTTAAAGATTATCTAGTCAAACTCCCTGCCATGGGCAGGGACATCTTTCAGTAGATGTGATTGCTCAAAGCCCCATCCAACCTGACTAGCAACATTTTCCATGATGGGGCATCCACAGCTTCTCTGGGCAACCTGTTCCAGTATCACACCATACTCGTTCAAAAAATTTCTTTCTTATATCCAATCTAAATCTACCCTCTTTTGGTTTAAAACTGTTGCTCCTTGTCCTGTTGCTACATGCCCAGGTAAAAAGTCTTACCCTGTCTTTCTTATAAGCCCCCTTTAAGTATTGAAAGGCTGCAATAAGGTCGCCCTGGAGCCTTCTCCCGGCTGAACAGCCCCGACTGTCTCAGCCTGTCTTCCTAGGAGAGGTGCTCCAGCCCCCTTATCATTTTTGTCTTGGACCTGCTGTAACAGGTTCATGTCTTTCTTGTGCTGGGGACCCCAGAGCTTGATGCAGTACTCCAGGTGGGAGTACTTTAATGAGAACAGAGTAGAAGGGGACAATCATGTTCCTTGACCTGCTGGCCACACTTCTTTTGATGCAGCCCAGGATGTGATTGGCTTTCTGGGCTGCAAGCAGACATTGCTGGCCCATGCCCAATTTTTCATCCACCAGTACCCCCAAATCCTTCTCTACAGAGCTGCTCTCAATGGGTTCATCTCCCAGTCTGTATTGATACTGGGGATTGTCCTGACCCAGGTGCAGGACCTTGCACTTGGCCTTGTTGAATTTCATTAGGTTCACAGGGGTGTACTTCTAAGCCTGTCAAGGTCCCTCTGGATGGCATCCCTTCCCTCAAGCACAGCAGCTGCACCACTCAGCTTGGTGTCATCTTCAAACTTGCTGAGGGTACACTCAATCCCACTATCTCTGTCATAGAAGAAGATATTAAATAGTACTTGTCCCAGTATGGACCCTTGAGGAACACCACTCAGTACTGGTTTCCACTTGGACATTGAGCCATAGATGTAACACTTTGGTTGTGGCATCCAGCCAATTCCTTATCCGTCTAATAGTTCATCCACTAAACCCATATGTCTCCAATTTAGCAGCAAGAGGGTTGTGGAGGACCGTATCAAAGGCCTTACAGAAGTCCAGGCAGATGACATCCGTAGTGCTTCCCTTGTCCACTCATGCAGTCAGTCCATTGTTAGTGAAGGTCACTTGATTAGTCAAGCAGGATTTGCTCTTGGTGTAGCCATGTTAGCTATCTCCTGTCACCTCCCTATCTTCCATATGTTTCAACATAAATTCCGGCAGTCCATGTTCTGTGATCACACTGGGCACTGAGGTGAGACTGGTTGGTAATTCTCAGGGTTTTCCTTTTTACCCTTTTAAAAAAAGGGTGAAATATTCCCTTTCCTGCAGTCACTGGGGACTTTCCCTGACTGCCATGACTTTTCAAATGTGGTGGAGAGTGGCTTAGCAACTACATCAGCCAATTCTCTCAGGACTCTGGGATGCCTCTGATTGGGTCCCGTGGACTTGTGTATGTTCACATTCCTCAGATGGTCTTGAACCTGATCTTCTCCTGCAGTGGGAGGGCCTTCATTCCTCCAGTCCCTGTCTTGAAGTTCAGGTACTTGAGAGATGTGGGAAGAGTGATTACCAGAGAAAACTGAGGCAAAAAATGTTGCTGAGTACCTCAGCCTTCTCTATGTTGGTTGTCACTAGTTCTGTCTAATATATTGGGGGGGGGTGAGGGGCGGAGGGTGTACATTTTCTTTAATCTTCCTTGTCTGACCAACATATTTATATAAGCCATTCTTCTTATTCTTTGCATCTTTTGCCAAATCCAGCTCCAACTGTGCCTTATGTTTCCTGATCCAATCCGTACACATCCAGGCAGTGCCCCTATATTCTTGCCAGGATACATGTCCCTGGTTCCGCTGCCTGTGAATTTCTTTCTTATGCTTCAGTTTGACCAGGAGGTCCTTACTCAGCCGTGCTGGTCTCCTGCCCGTCTTCACTGATTGCTTACACATGGGAATTGTGAGCTCTTGTGCTCTAAGAAAAATGTCCTTAAAGATCTTCCAGCTCTGTTCTGATCCTTTATCCCTGATGGCAGTTTCCCAGGGAGTCCCATACTGTGATTCCCTAAATAATTGAAAGTTCGCTGTCCTGAAATTCAGCATCTTGACTTTACTCTTCACCTGGCCCATGTCCCTCAAGACTGTGAACTCCGCCAAGGCACAATCACTGCAGCCCAGGCTGCCACTCATCTTGACCTCTTTAATTAGTTCAACTGTGTTGGTGAGGAACAGGTCCAGTAATGTTTCTCATCTGTTTGGGCTGTCTATCACTTGGGTTAAGAAATTACCCTCGACACTCTCCAAGAGTCTCCTGGAGTGCTTACAGCTTGCTGTGCTGCTTTTCTAGTAGATGTCAGGGTGACTGAAGTCCCCCAGCTGGATCAGAGCCTGCAAGCGTGATGCTTCCTGTAGTTGAAGAACACTTCATCAATAGGGTCCTCCTGACTGGGTGGAGGGTGGTAAGCACCAACCATGATGTTTCCTTTGTTGACTTGGCCCCTGATTTTTACTCATAAGCTCTTAACCTGTTCATCACTGCTTTTCAAAGACAGCTCTGTGCAATCAGTCCACAGAGGACAAATCACCCACCCCTCCTTCCTTGCCTGTCCCTCCTGAACAGTTTATAGCCATTGATTGCAGCGCTCCAGTTATGCAATTCATCCCACCAGGTTTCAGTGATAGTGATTAGATCACAGCTTTCCAGCTGCAGCGTCACTTCCAACTCCTCCTACTTGTTACTTATCCTACATGCTGTTTTATGGATTTGGTATGTTTTAAGGACAGAATGATGACTAATTGCTAAATTAATTATTTGGACATAATTGGAAATAGTTGGAAACTCAGTTCAGTGAGAATGTTTAGCTTTCAGAGTTTAAGTTTGGATTTTTAGTACTTTAAGCCATTTTTTTTCTGTAATTTTCTCATTTAAAGTTCTGTGCCACAAGGCATTGCTTTGGTGATTCTTGGAACATTATTGTCAGAGCTGTTCCCTGAAGTGAAAAAGGCCCAGTTCAGGTTATAAGCTTGAGAACCTGTCTACATGAGCAGATATTAGTTTTCCTCTAGGAAGCTGACTGCTATTTGAAATAATATTTGTAAGGAGCTGCTGAAGAAAGTAGTAAGCTGAGTTAATCAGCAAATTCTGGGGACTGAAGTAACTCAAGTTAATGTTCATTTTAAGGAGTAAAGAATGATTGGCGAACTGCTGCCAGCGATTACCTTTTTCCATGAGTTGAAGTAGCTCTCTGTGAGCTTTCTGTATATGCAGTTTCCAAGAAAAAGGATGAGGTATCTGTTTTTGATGAGTTTTATTGCTGGAAAAATGGCACATGCTTTTAGAGTCTTGTCCTCCCTTTGTTTACAGTGTGCTCTTTTAACAGTCGTTTATTTCATCCTGCTGTTTTGATTTGCATGCCATTGTTATCAGAATGAGGTATGGTCTCTTAGATAGCCACAGCTTGAACAATAGATGAGTGTCTTAAATTGCCCCAAACAACAGAGAACAAGGTTTTGTCTCTGGAGGAGTGGCATATTTTCTGCTATATACGTAGTGGTGTGGGATCATTTGCTGGGCACATTCAGTATGTTTAACTGTGTGGTCTTCAGGAATGGCTGTACGTTGTTTTCATTACCAGCAAGCATTACATCTGTCTTGTCAGCTCTGAACTTAAGCAGCTTACTTATTCCTTGCACCTTATCACAGCAGGGCACTTGGCAAGCTGAAAGACTACACTGTCCAAGTCTGACAAATATAAGTCATAAAGTGATGTCAACATCGTAATGATGGCACTGCAGCCTACATCACCTTCCAGTTTCTCCAGTAGCCTATACGTTACAGAGTGACACTGTATGACAGTAAGTTCTCTTGGTGGACAGCCAGTGTTACTGCCTGTTTTTTCAGCAGAGAAGGTGGGGTGTCTAAAGGTGCCATAGCAAAATCACACATAAATTGTTGTAAAGTTCATAAATTGAGTAATGAGTATGTTGACTTCATATTGCATAAAATTTAACTTCGTGAAACTGGGCAGGTATAGGGGTAAATGAACCCCCAGAGCAGCTGGAGGCTGTGGAAAATATCCTAAACTGAATTTGAAAAATTATATATTCCTCTGCTTTTTGGACATCAGAGCAATAGTAGGAGATGTGTTCTTGTGCAAGTGTAACTCAACATGGCTGTAAATAAAGAAGACATCGCAAATAGAATCTTTGTTTTAAAGACCTACTTGTCATGGGGAAGAGTTAATACACGTGAACATTCAGTCTTTTGCATGGTGCCTCGTGTTTGTTATCCCTTTAATAGAATTATAGCTGTCTACCTTATCTTTTAATGTTAAGGCAACATGTTAGCCATAGAAATGATGACTGGAGAGAGTGGAACAGACAGAAGAATTATTCATATTTCCTGATTCTGTATGATACTCAGCTAACCATCTGGTCTATAGCTTTTTGGTTTTCTTCTGCAATATTAAATATCAATTCCTTAATGACAGAGGAACTAGAGTCTTGCAGCTAGGCAGCACTTACGTGATTTTGGAGAACTTCCAGATCTCTTCTGAGTAATAAGGCATGACTTGGATTGCAGATGTCCTTTGGTTGGGAGCCTTTTGCTTTTAGACCATCATGGAAGAGTATACCTATCCTTGTGAGAGATATTTTCCTTTTATAACTGAACTCTCTTTGCTGGCTAATTAATTTTGCTGCTATAACACAACTTGCAGTGTAGACTTATCCTAGTGAGAGCTGCCTATAATGTACATTTTCCAGTTTAGCATCATAGTTTTAAAACACCCCATCTATCTGAAAAATACTGTGGTCACTGTGAAAGTTGCCTTTGAGATAACTATCATGCAAGTCTCTTTTACCCTTAGGAATTTTCTGTTTCCAATAATCCTATCTACTTCTTTAACTACTCACAGTAGAAATTATCTCATTATAGCAAGTAGAAATCGGATAGCTGTTAAATAGAAATTGAAAATTTACAACTCTGCTGGATGTGTCTTGTTGAGCTAATGGGAAACTTATGCTTGTAGGAGCTAAAAGTTTACTGAATGTGTCAATTGCTATCCCTTAGTTTTACTTTGAGTGTTCATTTTCCCACATGTAACCTCAAAATACATAATTGCATTGCTTTTACATGCATATACATGGACACACATATTCCTATACATATGCAGTTAATATTGGCTTTTAGAATAAGGGAAGCTTAAGAAAATCAAGTTCCTTTGATACAATCATTTATCTAGCTCACACTATTTGATATATATTGACATTATTCTTTCTATTACTTTTGGAGACTTAACAGAATATATGAAGCTAGAAAGATTTGACTTATTTGTTCTTTTTGCACAGAGATTGAATGAATGATCCAGGGTCATTTTTTGATGTCAGTAACTTGTTGTTTTTCTGCAGTGAGAATACAGAATTTTTGCTCCAGAGAGTTTATGGTAATTTGTCTAATTTCCGTGCTTCTGCCATTTGATTTCAAGATTTTCCTTTTTCTTTTTCCCCCTTCTGATCAGGTTATTTGAGGTGTCCTAACCTTCCATTCTGTTTTAAATACTATCATCATAAAGTTGTTTATACAAATGTATTTCAAGCTTCTGACTTCAGGATTCATAGCTCTTTTTTTTTTTTTAATCTCAGAAATGAGATTCTTCATTTGTAAAAGGCAGAAGGGCTTTATTCATTTGCTGTTGCTTCCACGAATTTGCTGTTGACTGGAAAAATGCACAAAAAGCTATTTAAGAGCTCAGTTGTTTTTATAAATTTTAACATGAATATGCAGCACAGCACTTATTCTGTGTATGTTACATGCGTTTTGGATTCCTGCTCTTCAGCAGTATTGTAAGTTTTATTAAAACATATACATATACATATATATAATCTCTTGAATATATCAGTGCAGATTTTTTTTTTTTTTAATTAGAGAGAACATATATGACTATTCATAAGTGGGTGCTTGTTTTACTTGAATGATTGTTTCCAAAGTTAATGACAGCAGAAGAGATAAGACAGCCAGGAAGTTTTTTGCTACTGCATTACTGTATTGATTTACTGTAACTGAATGACACAACCTTACCTCATTTTTCTTTTTCAGTTATTGTGGTTTAGGTTTTTTGGGGGCTATCTTTCAGCCAGTTTGGGTGACAATGCCAAAGAATACAGAAAGTTTGAAAGGACCCCTTGTGTGTTACTTTAAAGCAGCAATAAACACTGCAAATGATTATTCACTGAGTGATATTTGCAGCTATTACTTTTCAAGACTTTCCTTCCTTGTTTTTACAGTTGAGTAATTGTGACTAGCATGCAAGCAGGTGTCAGAGGAATACTTGCTGACCAAACTTTTGTATAATTCAGAGCTTTGTGCCATCTTAGACAGCTCCTAGTAAATTGCAAACACTTCAAGTATTGCCAAATATGTGTGACTCAGCCCTGTTGCACGATGGTTTTCAAAATAAGTGGAACAAAATGAAAGCATAGAGTTTACAAGGGCAGGTAAGCAACACAGAAATAAGGGGCATATATTAGATAGTTATCCCTTGCTTGCAAATTGCTTTAAAAGAGGAAAATTAATATCAAGATTCTTGTCAAATTGAGCATGATGAAATGATTAGTGAACAGTCCATGGGATTATGGATGAGACTGGGTAGACTCATCTGTATGACAGGAGGGTTGATATGGCAAACAAAAATTTTATCTTATTTTTTTTTTTAAATTGAAGATCAGAAATCAGGGATTGAGCCATCTCTCAATATGGAATCTTGAAATGTAGAGTGCTCTGTAAGCAAAGCAGGTAATAGCTAAATTTTTTTGACCTTAATCATTATTTTTTGAAAAAAAAACACAGAAAATTTTAAAGTGCAAGTGAACAGTACATCTAAGCAAAAAGAAGAAGATGCTTAACCTAAAGCTATTGAGAGGAATGACTACTGTCCATGTAGTTAATTTGGGTGGCCAGCTACATAATTGTTGACTGGTTTAGTTTCTAAAATTTTTTCTTCAGTGCAGCAAAATCTGAGCATAAAGTGGCTATGCCAAAAAATGTTTGAATTCTTAAATCAGCATCACAACATTTTAAAGCTTTAAATATTACTTAGTTTTGATAATGGTACTAGATACACTTACATGTTCATAGATAAAGGCTATGTATGCGTGGTACATTGAATTTTCCACTGTCACTGTGAGAACAGTAGTAGAATTGGTAAACTGTGGATCTTATAGGTGATCTCCTTCTTGGCTTGCTAATTTGTCCAGGTGTTTGAAATTCAAACTTAGGGAACACTGTGTACTGATCACACCTAAAGACCAATTTTTTTTTATTCCTCCCAATAACATCTTTCTTTATCTAGTGTGTGTGATCACCTGTTTAACATAAGCTAGGTTATGTTCAACACAGTTATTGGTTTCTGAAGATTTTATTACTCAGTTGCCTATATGTTGATGTCTGTCAGCTGAAAATCCGTGAAAGAAACCACCCACTTCTTTTGCTCTGCATTTCATGATTATGCTATCGCATAAGGCTACACCTATATGGTATAGGAGGTAGCCATTGTTTTAAAATTTTAATGGGCTGGAATTAAATTTTGTGTAAATACGGTAACCATTATGTTCCAGATATTTCAAAGATCCTTTCCTTTCAAATCAGTAAGATGATTTGGGAATATACTAGGCTGAGAGCTTGTGTTACATTTAGTTTTCGTGTAGATCTTTTGTCAGATCTCTCATCATGACATCAGAGACCCTTTCAGGTAGTTATGAAACTTTGTGAATGATATGAATTTAGATTGAACATTAGGAAGAAGTTTTTCACTTTGAGGGTGGTGAGGCACTGGAACAGGTTGCCCAGAGAGGTTGTTGAGTCCCCATCCCTGGAGGTGTTCAAGGCCAGGCTGGACGTGGCCTTGGGCAACCTGGTCTAGTGGGAGGTGTCCCTGCCTATGGCAGGGGGGTTGGAACTCGATGATCTTCAAGGTCCTTTCCAACCTAAACCATTCTATGATTCTATGATTCTATATCCACAGTATTTATACTACCTTATCTTTTCTCCAAGTGGTGCAAATTCTGAGTATGTTGTTGTAGCAATTTTTTGCAGGGTATTTTCTTCCTTCTTTTTAATGTTTAAGTGCAAGGATTCCAGGTTGTTTATATCAAATCACTCAAGGGGAGAAACATTGACAGTACATGCTGTGCCCTAGGAGTGGAAAGTGGTTAAAATAGTAGGTGACCCTTAGTTCTTGAGTGAATTTGTTACAGTCTTAGGCTGGTCCTCTAAAAGCTGTCTTCTGTGCTATCAAATTTGTTGTGGAAATTTCCACTATGTTTAGGTGTATGCAGCTGAGCTGACCTGATGCTTACCTCTGCTGACCCCTAGTCTGTGAAGAACTTTGGATGGGAAGACCTTAAACTTGTGTAGTTATTCTATAGGGACCAGTTTATAGAAGGAGGAATGATCACAGTATACTTTTAGATATGTTTGAGACCTTACCGACAGCTCATCTAATGTTTTTTGATTAATGTTTTGACTGAGAATATGCACACTTATTTGGAGGTCTGGGATTTTCTTTAGAGCTGTGTAGATGCTTTATACTATGAAAAATCGTGGTGCTTCATGGAAATATGGAATTATTTTTAAAATTTGCACAAAGCATTGAAGCAAACCAAAATAGTTAGCTTGAATTAAGACTTGATTTCATTTCTTTTGCAAGCTTTTAAAAATTTAGAGAATTTAGTAAGTTTTAATGCTGGTTTGGTTTTTTTGTCATTAGAAGGTTGATGTATTTCATTTAGAAAATATGAAAATGACAGGTGTCACTGGGGAAAAGTCATTCTAGAAATGTTTTTTATTGTGTTTCTGTGTCACTGATTTCTGTTTCATAGAAACTTTTTTATATTATTTAGGTTTCTTAAGTATAGCTTTTCTTATGGATTTAGAATTTCCCTGCTCTACTTAAGATTTGATTGGTAGGTCAGATTACTGCATTGAATAATCCTGAGATCCTCTAAATACTGAAAAAGATGATGTTCCTAAATAGAAAAAATAGTTTTATAGACCCAGATATTTAACTTGGAAGAAGGAATTCACACTGCTCAACAATACAGTCTTTTATGTATATATATGCTTATAAATACTTAAAGGGAGGGTGCCAGGTGGATGGGAACAGTCTTTTTTCAGTGGTGCCCAGTGATAGAACAAGAGGTAATGGGCACAAACTTGAACATAGGAAGTTCCATCTAAACGTGAGGAGGAACTTCTTTCCTTTGAGGGTGGCAGAGCGCTGGAACAGGCTGCCCAGAGAGGTTGTGCTGTCTACCACACTGGAGACATTCAAAATACGCCTGGATGCCATCCTGTGCAACCGGCTGTAGGTGACCCTGCTCTGGCAGGGGGATTGGATTAGATGATCTCCAGAGGTCCCTTCCCAACCCTGACCATTCTGTGGTTCTGTAATATAGTGAAATTTTAAGAGTAAGAATATTGAATGAGGCTCAAAAATATGTATATGAAAGTGTATCAAGTCTAACTTCAGCAGTGTGAACAAAAAATGTTCCACTTCAATATTTTTAAAATCAGAGTAGCAGTAAAAAATCTTTTCAAATTCAACTTTTATTACAGGTGCTGGTTATGTATTATAGGTGTAAACAGTAGTGTTTATTTATTTTGTGGAAAGGTTATAAAGCATGTGAATTTCTATATTGCATTTCCTTGCTAGATCTTTATTCTAAAGTAATTAGCAATGTGAATGTATAATTCTTCATAGCAGGTTACAACTTGCTAGGGAAGGTTTGGACTGCAGAACTCAGAGCTTTTGGTGAATTATCTGAATTCTGTGTTTCTTAATTCGCAATGAAATTGCTTCTTTTCTAAACACAAAGCTTCAAACTTTTCAAATATCTGCTAAATGGCAGATTTTGAGCAGCAAACTTGAAAAGGGAAAACTCTATATAAGCAAAGTGATAGTTTGTGGGTTTTGATAAAAAGTCTTATTACAGTGTTTGGTAAGTCAGTCACCAAGGCGAGCTGCTCCAGAGCTGGCCTGATCCATGTGGGAGCAGCAGACCTCAACGTACCGGGGGTTTTCCTGAGGCAGGAGAATGCCAGGGCAGTGGAGAGACCCACCAGGAGATGGCAGTTCTTGTGGGAGGTGCTGACGAGGCCTGGGTGTTGCCAGAGTTCCCACGGCCACCCCCATACCTACACAAAACAGCCTGGGGAGCCCAAGCGACTAGGGTGTGGTGTGGCAGTTTGAATGGAAGGGTGTCATCAACCTACCAGCTCAAAAGGTCAGTTCAGTTGGTCGTCGTCACCCTCCCAGAAGAAGCTTAGCTATGGTATTCACCTGGCAGAAAGCTATGTCCTCTGCGCTCACCAGAACTGATGTGGCCATACAGACAGAGCGCCCACAAAAACATGCAGCACCCAGTTCTCACACTGCAGGGAGTGCCAGAGCCTTTCACTGGTAATGAAAAGCAGTAGTGAGAAAAGCTGTGTGAGGTCTGATGATCTGCTCAGCCTGGTGGCAGAGCTACGAGAGGAAGTAGAAAGGTTAAGGAGCATCAGGGAGTCTGAGAAAGAGACTGGTGGAACTATGCTCTGCCCTCCCTGAGACAGAAAAAATGACAACCACCAGGAAAAACACAAGATCAAGGGGATCCTGTGTCCTCCCACCGCCAGGCAGAAGGCAGTAACTTAGAGGAAAGGAGTGAATGGAGGAAAGTCTAGACTCGGGGCAGCAGGTGAACCCCCTCCTTGCCCACCTCACCTTCTCAGGTGCCTCTGTACAACAGGTGTGAGGCTTTGGATGTGGAAGGCCAGTCAATGGATGATGATGTGGATGATGGTCCATCTTCACCGGAGGTATTGCCAAGGTCAGAAAGGCCTACTTCCTGTATCACAACCACCTCCACGAGAAAGAAAAGATGGGTTATAGTTGTAGGTGTCTCCCTTCTGAGGGGAACAGAGGGTACAATATACTGGACAGATNGAAAAAATACTTCCTAATATCCAATCTATATGCTGGACAGACCCTCCTGTTAGGGAAGTCTGCTGCCTCCCCTGGGCCTGGGTTAAGGACACCACTAGGAAACTTCTAGCCTGGTACTGCCCTTGGACTATTACCCATTATTGCTCTTCCATGTGGGTGGCCATGAAGCTGCAACACGTAGTCCAAGGGCAATCAAAAGAAACTTCAGGGCCTTGGGATGGTTGGTAAGGGAATCTGGAGCACAGGTAATTTTTTCCTCTCTCCTCCCAGTTATGGGAAGTGATACTGGAAAAAAACAGATGGACTGAGTCTATTAATACATGGCTCTGGGGCTTGTGTCACCACCACAGCTTTGGGTTTTTCGATAATGGGATGGTCTACACAGCACCAGGCCTGCTGGCATCAGATGGGATTCACCTTTCTTAAAGGGGGAAGGGGGTCTTTGCTCATGAGCTAGTGGGGCTGATTGACAGAGCTTGAAGGGGGAACTTGACTTGAAGAGGGAAGGCTATAATATCAGGCCTACCCATGACAAGCTATGGGATGACACGCCAAGGTTAGAGGCATGGGGTGCTAGTGAGGGCCCTCAGGCTGCAGTACACTTGAAGTCTTATGGAGATGAGCCAGTGGCTCCTGAGGTAATAGGACCTAACAGCAACACTGGTGAGATACCTCAAAGGAATTAAGGGATGTTCCTCTAAAAAGGTCGCATGGCCAACAGCCCAGCTGAAGTGCCTCTACACCAATGCACACAGCATGGGCAACAAACAGGAGGAGTTGGAAGCCACCATGCTGCTAGAAAGCTACAACCTAGTTGCCATTACTGAAACTTGGTGGGATGGCTGCAGGCTGTTCAGAAAGGACAGTCAGGGAAGGAGGGGTGGAGGCATTGCTCTCTACATCAAGAAATGCGTAGAGTGTGAAGAGCTGTCTCTGAAGAATAGCCGTTAGCAGGTTGAAAGCCTATGCGTAAGAATTGGAGACTGAGGCAACACAAGGAACCTTGTGGTTGGTGTTTACTACAGGCCGCCCGATCAAGGAGAACTTATTGATGAAGACTTTTTGCTACAGTACGCATCACGCTCGCAGGCTTTCTTCCTGCTGGGCAACTTCAGCCACCCTGACATCTGCTGGAAATGTAGCACGGCAACCTTTAGGCATCCAGGAGACTCCTGGAATACATCAAGGATAAATTCTTAAGCCAGGTAATAGACAACCCTACCAGAGGGGATGCGAGGCTGGACCAATGCAAGTGAGCTAATTAGAGGTGTCAAGATTGGAGGCAGCCTGGCCTGCAGTGATCATGCACTGGTGGAGTTCACAGTCCTGAGGGATATGGGTCAGGCAAAGAGTAAAGTCAGGACCCTGAATTTTAGGAAAGCAAAATTCCAGCTGTTCAGGGAGATAGGAACCCCTGGGAAACTGCCCTCAGGGGACAAGGGAGCAGAACCGAGCTGGCAGAGCTTTAAGGATGCTTTCCATAGAGCAAAAGAGCTCATGATCCCTGGGTGTAAGAAATCAGGAAAAGAAGGTGAGAGACTGGCATAGATGGGTCAAGATCTGCTAGTCAAACTAAAGAGCAAGAATGAAATGCACAGGCAGTGGAAGCAGGGACAGGTATCCTGGGAACAGTATAGGGATGCGACCCAGTTGTGTAGGGATGGGGTCAGGAAGGCCAAGGCACAGCTGGAGTTGAACTTGGCAAGGGATGCCAAAAATAATAAGAAGGGCTCCTACAGGTATGTCATCCAGAAAAGGAAGGTCAAAGATAGCGTACCTCCCCTGAGAAGCAAGACTGGCAAAATGGTAACAACGGACAAGTAGAAGGCTGAGGCACTCAACAACTTTTTTGTCTCAGTCTTCACTGGCAACCTCTCTTCCCAAACCTCTTGAGTGGATGGAACACAAGGCAGGGACTGTGGGGGCAAAGTCCCTCCCACCCTAAGAGAAGATCGGGTTGGTGACCACCTGAGGAACCTGAACATACAGAAGTCTATGAGACCTGACAAGATGCACCCCAGAGTCCTGAGGAAATTGGCTGATGTAGCTGCAAAGCCACTCTCCATCATATTTGAAAAATCATGGCAGTCTGGTGAAGTCCTCAGTGACTCAAAATAGGGAAACATCGCACCCATTTTTACAAAGGATAGAAAGGAGGACCCTGGGAACTACCAGCCTGTCAGCCTCACCTCTTTGCCTGCGAAGATCATGGAACAGATCCTCCTAGAAGCTACGTGAAGACACATGGAGGACAGGGAGGTGATTCGAGAAAGTCAACATGGCTTCACCAAGGGCAAGTCCTGCCTGACCAACCTAGTGGCCATCTGTGATGGAGTACATCACTGGACAGGGAAGAGCTACAGATGTCATCTATCTGGGCTTCTGTAAGGCATTTGACACGGTCCCCTACAACATCCTGCTCTCTAAATTGAAGAGGTATGGATTTGATGTGTGGACTGTTTGGTGGATGAGGAATTGATTGGATGGTTGCATCCAGAGGGCAGTGGTCAACAGCTCAATGTCCAGATGGAGATTGGTGACAAGTGGTGTCCCTCAGGGGTCCATATTTGGAACAGTACTGTTCAATATCTTCATCAAATACAGAGGGATTGAGTGCATTCTCAGCAGATTTGCAGAGGACACCAAGCTGTGTAGTGTGATTAACACACCTGAGGGATGGGATGCCATCCAGAGGGACCTGGGCAAGCTTGAGAAGTGGGCCCATGTGAGTCTCATGAAGTTGAACAAGGACAAGAGCAGTGTCCTGCATCTGGGTCAGTACAGTGCATTCCCCAGTACAGGATTAGAGCTTTAGGCTTAGGTGAAGCAAAATTATGTGGTATAACATCTCCTTTGTGGCCAGTTTCTAATGGCATGAAGTTCATAAAAATCTCTGAACATTGTGCTGGTTCTCTGAGCGTTGCTTTCATAGGCTGTTCAGTCTTTCTGTGTCGTTTCATTTGATCTCTGTGGAAGCCTTCAGCCAGCCAAGAGAAAACTTCAGGTTCAGATCTGCAGTGGAATATAGACTGGATTGAACGCAGGACACACTATCTAGATCAGGAAAAAAATCTTTACATGCTTCTAATTTTTCCCCATGCTTCTGTTCTTCTGTGATCCTGTTTTTATTTTAGTGGGATTTGATGTAGTATTTCAGAGGTGTTATTACTAAAAGAATATGGAAAGCAATTTTTTTGACTCCTAAATATTTTCAAGATTTCAGAAAACTGTCTTGTCTGAAATTGACACAAGTTGAAACCCAAAGAATAAACTGATAATTTGAACTAATTTCCTATCAGCAAGACCAAAATCTGCATCTTAGTAATTTTGAAATTACTTATTTAAATTTCGAGCCTTCTTTTTTAAGTTTTTGAATACAAGATAGTGCTTCAGTAGGCAGTGTAACTTTTCAATGCAGAGAGAAGTTTGCAAAACAGTAAAAGAAAATTTAGCTAGATAAAAACTTCAAATTGTTGATGCTAAAGAGCAATGCTGCAATAAAACTATGACAGTATAAATAGACTATAAGGAAATTTGGGTTTTAAAGGACAAGGGGATTTCTACCTGTCTATTTTAGGAAGTTCTTGAGCAGTCTTCCAATGGGAATAAAGTGTTCAGAGGCCCAGTGGTGTTATGCTAGACCACAGGAGTTTGTGAAAGTGATCCTGTCATGCTGATTGCTTCTGAGAGTGAAGGACTGACCTCAAAAACCCGGGAAGTTACTCTCCATCCTGTTTTTAATTCAGAACATTTAATTAAAACTGGCCCTTCCTGTAGTTTTAGTTTTGATTGTAGAAAGTCTGTTGAAAAATGTTGTTTAGGTTTTTCTAGAGCATTTGTATGTCTCTGAATTACTGAACAAATTGTAAACTACTCCTTGAATCTATCCATCTGCTTTCTGTACACAATAAGTCAAACGCAGTTTTATTGACAGTGACTACTTTTTGCTTTTCAGCCTTCATTTAAATGGGAGACCAAATTGTAGTGTAGGAGGTTGACAATTACCATTCAACTTCTTGGTGATTATTTTTAATAAAAGGAATGTTGGAGTCCTAGATACAGTGCAATTTAATGAAATAATGAGCTTCCTGACTACAGCAGACTGAGCTTTGTCTGATTTCTGCAGTGATGAATTGACCATGTCAAACTTTGCAATCTAGCCTAGTGAAATATTTTACTATGAAAGTTTAATTTTCATTCTTTATTTATGAAAGCAGTAGTACTGTCACAACGTGTTATCATACAAGTGCCATTTTGTGTGATTTATTTTAATGAGTGTCACTCATTGATATGTTTAGTGATTTTTGACCCATATTTAATGCCAAAACCTCTAAGTGTTCTGAAATATAATGAGTCTGCCATTATTATTTTTTCTTAAATCAACAAATAGCACATTTGCAGTTGTCTCTCATTTCAAAAGCTGCACTGGTAGTTTGTTAGATATGGTGGGGCAAAACAGTTTTACCCTGCTTTTTGTGAAATAGTTTCTGGAGAGACCTCATACATGGTAAAAACAAGAATAAATTTTTTTAAAATACTCATTCTTTGTGTAGTTTTTCTGAAGAATCTGGAAATGATTGTTGTCTAAGAAACCATATTAATTCATTCTTATTTGGGACAGAAGGATATACAGCACATCGCTTATTTACAGCAAGAGTGTCCTTATAGGAGGTATCATCTGTACTTGCAGTTCAGCAAATTAAAGGTGCAATATATATGGCTGAGTGAGATTAAAACTGAATATTTTGTAGTCTTCTCAGAGAGAAGTTTAGTTAGGCTCATATTATAAATAAAAAAGTTTCAAGCCAATGATTAAAAAAAAAAAGGACTGGAAATTGTACCACAAATGACGTAAATGCACATTTTGTTTATGCCAATATCAGTTTTTTGGTTTAGCAATGATAATAAAATGACTAAAAATTACCAGTAAAAAAACCTGAAAGTCTGTAATTCACTTGTGTAGTTCAAGTAACACTGTGATGTAGTGTTAATACAATATTATATTTAATGTGCCCTATTAAAAATTAAGTAGACCTGATGTTCTACTAGAGAAAAAAGTAATTTTTAAAGGTTCTAAAATGTCTGTTGCTTATACGCTTAGACTATCATGACTATATCATATAGAATATAGAATGGTTTGGATTTAAAGGGACCTTCAACATCATCTAGTTCCAACCCCACTGCCATGGGCAGGGACACCTTCCACTAGATCACTGCTCAAAGCCCCACCCAGCCTGGCCTTGAACACTTCCAGGGATGGGGCATCTACAGCTTCGCTGGGCAACCTGTTCCAGTGCCTCACCATGCTCACAGTAAAGAATTGCTTTCTAATATCTAATCTAAATCTATCCTCTTTCAGTTTAAAATGGTTACCCCTCGTCCTGTTGGTACACTCCCTGATAAAGAGTACCTCCCCTTCTTTCCTGTAGGCCCCCTTTAGATGCTGGAAGGCTGCTATAAGATCTCCCTGGAGCCCTCTCTTCTCCAGGCTGAACNTCACTTGTGTAGTTCAAGTAACACTGTGATGTAGTGTTAATACAATATTATATTTAATGTGCCCTATTAAAAATTAAGTAGACCTGATGTTCTACTAGAGAAAAAAGTAATTTTTAAAGGTTCTAAAATGTCTGTTGCTTATACGCTTAGACTATCATGACTATATCATATAGAATATAGAATGGTTTGGATTTAAAGGGACCTTCAACATCATCTAGTTCCAACCCCACTGCCATGGGCAGGGACACCTTCCACTAGATCACTGCTCAAAGCCCCACCCAGCCTGGCCTTGAACACTTCCAGGGATGGGGCATCTACAGCTTCGCTGGGCAACCTGTTCCAGTGCCTCACCATGCTCACAGTAAAGAATTGCTTTCTAATATCTAATCTAAATCTATCCTCTTTCAGTTTAAAATGGTTACCCCTCGTCCTGTTGGTACACTCCCTGATAAAGAGTACCTCCCCTTCTTTCCTGTAGGCCCCCTTTAGATGCTGGAAGGCTGCTATAAGATCTCCCTGGAGCCCTCTCTTCTCCAGGCTGAACACCACCAACTCTCTCGGCCTGTCTTCATAGGAGAGGTGCTCCAGGCCTTGGATCATCTTTGTGGCTGTCCTCACAACTTGTTCCAACAGGTCCATGTCCTTCTTATGTTGAAGGGTCCACAGCTGGACGCAGTACTCCAGCTGGGGTCTCATGAGAGTGGAGTAGAGGAGAATGACCTCCCTCAAACTGCAGGCCATGCTTCTTTTGATGCAGCCCAGGATGCGGTTGGCCTTTTGGGCTGCGAGTGCACACTGCTGGCTCAAGTTGAGCTTCTCATCAACTAACACCCCCAAGTCCTCCTCAGGGCTGTCCCTCAATCTATTCTCCAACCAGCCTGTATTTGTGCTTGGGATTGCCCTGAGCCACATGCAGAGCCTTGCACTTGGCTGTGTTGAACTTCATGAGGTTTGCACAGGCCCACCTCTCAAGCCTATCCAGGTTCCTCTGGATGACATTCCTTTCCCTCCAGCGTGTTAAGCGCTCCATACAGCTTGGTGTCGTCAGCAAACTTGCTGAGGACGCACACAATCCCACTGTCCATGTCACCAACAAAGATGTTAAACAACACCGGTTCCAATACTGACCCCTGAGGAACACTGCTTGCCACTTGGACATCAAGCTGTTGACCGCAGCTCTTTGACTACAACTATTCAGCCAATTCCTTATCCACCAAGTGGTACATCTGTGAAATCGATGTCTCTGCAATTCAGAGACAAGGATGTTGTGTGGGAGTGTCAAATGCTTTGCACAAGTCCAGGTAGATGATGTCAATTGCTCTTCCCTTATCCGCCAGTTCTGTAACCCCATCATAGAAGGCCACCAAATTTGTGAGACACGGTGAGCCTTCGGTGAAGCCATGTTGGCTGTTATCAATCACCTCCTTATTTTCCATGTGCCTTCTCAGAGTTTCCAGGAAGACCTGCTCCATTGTCTTGCCGTGGACAAAGGTGAGACTGAACTGGTCTGTAGTCCCTTGGGCCTTTCTTTTTTCCACTTTTTAAAAATGAGGTGTATGTTTCCCCTCTTCCATTCAATGGGAACTTCACCAAACTACCACAACTTCTTAAATGTGAGGAACAGTGGCTTGGCAACTTCATCTGCCAGTTCCCTCAGGACGATGCATCTCATCAGGTCCCATGGATTTGTGCATGTTCAGGTTCCTCAGATGGTCTCAAACCTGATCTTCCTCTACAGTGGGAGGTTATTCATTCTCCCAGTCCCTGACTTTGCCTTCTGTGACTTGGGCAGTGTGGCTAGAACACTTTCCAGTGAAGAGTGAGGCAAAAAAGTCATTGAGTACATCAGCCTTCTCCATATCGCACATTACCCGGTCTCCCCTTTCCTTCTGAAGAGGGCCCACGTTTTCTCTAGTCTTCCTTTTATCGCTGACATAGCTGCAGAAGCTTTTCTTGTTGCCCTTGACGTCCTTGGCCAGCTTTACCTCTGTCAGGGCTTCAGCTTTCCTAACCTGATCCCTGGCTGCTTGGACAATTTCTCTGTATTCCTCCCAGGCTACCTGTCCTTGCTTCCACCCTCTGTAGGCTTCCTTTTTGTGTTTGAGTTTGTGCAAGAGCTCTTTGTTCATCGATGGAGGCCTCCTGGTGTTTTTGCCTGACTTCCTCTTCTTTGGGATGCATCAGTCCTGAGCTTGGAGGAGGTGATCCTGGAATATTAACCTGAATATTAAGCTTTCTTGGATCGCTCATCCCTCCAGGGCTTTATCCCATGGTACTCTACCAAGCAGATCCCTGAACAGGCCAAAGTCTGCTCTCTTGAAGTCCAGGGTAGTGAGCTTGTTGTGTGCCCTCCTTGCTGCCATAAGGATCTTAAACTCCACCATCTTATGGTCACTGCAGCTAAAGTGGTCCTTGAGCTTCACATTCCCCACCAGCCCCTCCTGGCTGCTGAGATTGAGGTGCAGCATATCACCTCTCCTCATTGGCTCCTCTGTCACTTGGAGAAGGAAGTTATCATCAATACATTCCAGGAACCTCCTGGATTGTTTATGCCCTGCCGTGTTGTCCCTCCACAGATATCCAGGTGGTTGAAGTCCTCTATGAGGATCAGGTCTTATGAACATGAGTCTGCTGCTGTCTGTCTATAGAGGGCCTCACCCGCTCGGTCTTCCTGGTCAGGTGGCCTGTAGCAGACCCCCACTGTAACATCACCTGTCCCTGCCCTCCCTTTAATCCTGACCCAGAAGCTCTCAGTCAGCTCTTCAATCATCCCCAGGAGAGGTCCATGCACTCCAGCTGTTCATTGCCTTAGAGGGTGACACCCCATCCTTATCTTCCCTGCCTGTCCTTCCTAAAGGGCCTGTATCCTTCCAACACTCCAGTCATAGGAGTCAATCCACAAAATCTCTGTGATGCCAATAAGATCATAGCCTTGCAGGCATGCGCATGCCTGTAACTCCTCCTGTTTATTATTTTGTACCGGTTGTAGGTGTCAAGATTTTGATAGTGAGGGGGGCTTCAGGAGAGCTCAATGAGAAGAGGCCCACAGGTTGGCCCTGCATGGGATAAAGCTGGGTCCAGCTCTCTCCAGTGGACCCACCATGGGACAGAGCTTCACCCTTCAGCCAAGGTCATGGGAAAACAGATTTGGGACAGGAGAAATAACAATCGACAGCAGCTATGAGAGAGAGGAGAGAAAAAAAATAATGTGTGAGAAATAACCTTGCAGACACCAAGGTCAGAGAAGAAAGAAGGAAAGGGAGGAGGTGCTCCAGGTGCTTAAGCAGAGATTCCCCTTCAGCCTGTGGAGAACACCATGGTGGTGCAGGTTGTCCCCTTGCAGTCCATGGAGAACCACGCCAGAGCAGCTGATGGAGGACCCCATGCCTGAGCAAGTAGATACACTCTAAAGGAAGCTGCAGCAGAGGACCCCACAGTGGGGCCAGGTTTTCTGGCAGGAATTGTGGCTGTGGGGAACACACACTGGAGCAGTCTCTTTCTAAAGACAAAGGAAAAAAGGAGGGCTTTTCCTCAAGCCCATGGAGAGGACAGCACTTACTGGACCAGTTCATGGAAGGTTGTATCCCATGGGAGAGAACCCAGGCTGGAGCAGACAAAAAGTGTGAGGAGGAAGGAGTGGCAGACAGGACCTGTTATAGACTGACCTCGGCATCCCAGTTCTCCATCCTTCTGTGCTACTTCGTGTGTGAGAGGATGTAGTGGAGTCAGGAATGAAGGAGTGAAGTTTAGCCCGGGAAGAAGAGGGCCGTGGGGAGGGAGGTGGTTTTAGTTTTGTCTTTGTTTCTCACTATCGTACTCTGCTTTTAATTGGCAATAAATGAAATTAATTTTCCCCACGTGAAGTCTGTTTTGCCCATGACAATAATTGGTGAGTGATTTCCCTGTCTTTACCTTGACCCACAAGCTTTTTTCCATCTTGCTTTTCCCCCTGTTCTTTTAAGGAGGTGGGATGAGAGCAGTTGGGTGGGCGTCTGGCAGCCAGTCAAAGTTAACCCACCACACTGCAACAATGTACCACCTGCAGTCAACATGAATTATTTAGGGCAGCAGTAAACTATTGTGCATTTTGTGAGAAGGGAATTTTCAGAACATAAATTCAGTGGTAATTTGATTGTTTAAGTATATGTTTTAAAATTGGAAGATTGCTTCCTGTGACTTCCTTTTTTCTTATGTTTCTTTCTCTCTCTTGAAAGCTGGTATCATTGTGCTATTTTGTGTCTCCAGACTGAATACAAAGCTAAAGATAAAGCATTATTACAATTCATTGCTTCATATATATCCAGTATGCATAAAATGTTTATTGGTCCAATAAATGGAGTTTTCTGTTGGCAAATATTTCAGTTTTGCACAGTAAAGTTTACCCAGATTCTTAAGGCTCTTGCAATCCTTAAAATTCCACCCATAAAAAAAAAAAAGGGAGACCCTTCTGTGTGTAACATAAAACATTTGGTAACAAAACAATGAAAAAATGCAAAGATCAGACAAGCTAGTCTGAAGGATAACCCCACAAAAGATGTACGGACATCAGTTCCTCAGAACTGACGATGTTGTCCTACAGTTCAGTTCCTATTGCCTCTTACTGCTTCACTATAGTCATCTGACCCACTGAAGACAGAATCTATTCAAAACTTGTCTTATTGCTAAAAAAACCCGCAGTTTTCAAGTCATAATTTGAAACTGAAATATGCAGTGAAGTAGACTGTGATGCCAAGCAGCAGTCACATGCAGCCTATTACTCCCACAAAATATATCTTCTGATATGTAAAGGACAATTATGGTACACGCTGTTATTGTCACCTGAGAAGTATGCAGCTCTATGTGTTTGAGATATCTGTGCAACTGACAGAAATCTTCAAAACCTTGATGATACTTAATAAGTATAATTTGGTACAATAATAGCTGTGTTGCCTTTGCTGGGAATTAAGACAACGGTTCTTAGGAATTGCATGCCTTTGTCTAGAAAAATAAACTATCCTTAATGATACAAATCAATACTGAATACAGCTGGAATTCTCACAAATGCAAACCTGACAGTCCCTCACAGCCAACCAGGAAATAGAATGTGATGTGTGGTATAGCTGCCTTGGCTTTACAAGTATTGTTGCAGAATGATTCTAAAACACTTATCTGTTTTTTGATCATCTGCATGATAATGCTAAAATGTTTGATGTTCTTGCCACATTTGTGCTGCTTCCTTCCATTGTGTGAAATCCTGAATTTGAGCATCCCTCAAATTTCTTGGTTTTGCCACGGAATTGAATATGCAGTCTGCATATATAACAGAGAAGAATTTTTCAGCTTCAAGAACCAGTACAACCTATCTTACTGAATTTTGAGGGAAAAGTATTATCACTGTAGATAAATTTTGTACCTTAGAGTTCATAATTCCCTAAGAGAATTATCATGTCATGCAGTCTCAATTAGCAGATGAGGAGAAAAGGCTTAATTGACTTCTGTACAGCTGGGGCTGCTGACTTCTGACTTTCTTTAAATTCAGGTGATAGATTTTCAAAATGTTCTTTATTCCATTTTTTTAATATATTTTTGACTTATTAAGAAAAATAAGGTTTGCTGATCATTCTTTTTTTTCAACTAAAAAATTCAGTTTGATGTGGACTATATTTCCAGCAACGGATCAGCATTTTAATAACGGTCAGAGAACTGTGCTTCACATTTCATTATTACAGTGCAGTCTGTGGAATTTCCTCATTTGTACACTGTTATCATTTTTATGTGATTGTTAATTGTTTATATTTGTAAAGTAAACCAACTGAATAGAAGGAAAACAAACAGGAAAAGAACAGTTTAAAATAAGAAAGAAAGAACATACCATGGGAAAAACACAGAACAGCTATCAATATTGGTGTTACTGAAAATACTGACACTACTCACAGAGCATTCACCTTCAAAATGCTACACTAAGTTTAACTTGTAACACTTCATCCTGTGAGCATTACCAAAATTATTCTGAAAAAGTTATTTTGAATGATTTTTTTTTTTTTTACTAATAATTTGATTTTGCTTCAGTTAGGAATAACCTTTTTAAATTTTGACATCAGGAGAGATCAGATGCTTAGCTTGCAGACCTCTTCATGATGAGCATACCAGACATGCACACCCTGGCAGCTCAAAATACCAAAAAACTAGGTGGACATGAAGTAAGAGCACTGCTAAAAGGCCTTTGTCTGAATCATGTTTACTCTATAGACTTTAAAAGTCTGGATGAGCTCTAGCATTAGCCCATCATTAGGAATTCCAGATACTGAAGAACAGAGTTTAGATGTTCTCTATGAAGGGCTTAGATGCCATGTCTGGGCGGGGGCGGAAGCATAAAGGACAGCTACTTGTTTAAAATTCTATGAATTTCTTATACTTTTGGTATTACAGCAAAAACAAGGACTCCAGCCAAAGTGGCTCAAGGGCAGCAGGAAACTTCATGCCATAGAGCTAGCAAAGTTTTGCAGAACCGAGTTACAATGACCTTTGTCCCACAATGCAGACACTCACACCTGGATCAGGGACTGTACAAGTTGCTAGTCAATTCCTGAATATATAGCATAATCGTCACTTCTAAATGTTGCCTGTCCATGTTTTTATAGCATTTTAGAGATGAATGTTTTCAATATTGAATTCAGTTACTCAGTTTCAATATTTCTTTTTCATTATTTTTGCCAGCTGCAGTACTGATATGTTCTGTTTTATCCATAGCACCTTTTTATTTTCTTGCTTTTTTCCCCTCCAGTTCTGTTTGTTTATTTGTTGATGTCTTCCATTCACCCTATATTGCGTTTATTCTACTTACACAGTCTCGTATCTTCTTGTCTCTTCTCTTTCAGAGTTGCCCAGTCCTTATTTCTTTATGCAGGTAGTAGAAATATACTATCTAAAATTTGTAGGAGTTCTGGTCTTTGAAACAATAGCATTTAGCACTTCAGAGATCACGAACCCCTTTATATGTGGTTTATATTCCATTCACTCACTTACTGAATTTTTATTGTGCTGTTGTTCCTAACAGTTGCCATAGAGCTTTTTTCAAAACTGTCCATAGTGAAATGCTTCTTTTATTTTAAGAAGCTTTTGAATTTCATGCTTGTTGTAAGAAAATAAAAAGGTAGATTGGTTTTTCAAGCCATCAAATACAGCCATCCTTTAAAAAGAGTTTATATTGATGGATAAGTTTTGCTTTTTTTCATTAGCACAATGTTATTTGAAATATAGCTCTCTTAGCTCTGTCACAGTGTGTTAATTAAGGACTTGGGCATGAAGTCAAAACCACTAGTCATAAAAACTACCTCATTTAATAAATCTGAGATCTCTTAAGCCATGTGGATTTCATGTCCTACGAGGTGCTATGTTAGCATGATTTTAGAATGGAATTAAGACATTGTTTTTAAAGATAGGCCTGTGAGAAAACACCGTTGGATTTCTTTAAGAATTGTATGTCTATGAAGGTTAAATATATTCCATACGTTTTAGAATTATAATGATAAAGCAGAAAATTCCTCTGGTTTAGCCTATTGCAGGAACAGCTTTGTTAGTATCTGGCTATCCAAACATGAAAAAGAAACTTAAATTGGGGGGACACACACAATGGTGTAAAAGCCTGCTTTCCTCAAATTCACATTGCAAGTCAGTAGCATAGACTTCAAATCCATGAAGAGCCAAATTTGAATAACACTGCTTCTCAAAGTGGAGCATGTTCAAATAGGGGAGTAATTTGCATTTTATCAGAGATCTGCTACGTCAGTATCACAACTGCCCTATGTTGTGTCTAGTACTTAATGCCTCTTGCGAATTATATATAAGGTAAATATTCTCTTTCATCTTTTGGAGGGAAGAAAAAGAGAAGGGGAGGAACCAGTGTGGAAGCATGAAGGGAGTTGTGCTGGAATACCTTGTCATAGGTTGGGAAGTAAGACATCTAGTCTCACAGGGATGACTACAACAAGAGTATCCTAGCTCTAATCTTGAAATTGAAGCTGAAGTAGCTGCCTCTAAAATAGAAGAATGCATATTAAATTTGTTTGGGTTAAAGACGATAACCCAACTAAAGCAGTCTATAAATTGGGACTTGGGTGTCGCATCTATTTATGATTATTGGTGGCGTCCAGTTGCCTGATTCTCAGACCTTTCTGCCCAAGTTTTTTGTGGACTTTTCCATAACAGTATCTTGCTGTGTCCTTGAAAGCAAATCTCCCTTCACAGGGCTGGGTTTTATACTGCTATTATCTAATAATAGCAGAAGCAGAGGACTGAGCCCCACCTTTGTAAGAAAGCTAGGGAAGTAAGTTTTGGCACATATTACTGCAGGGATGCATCCAGAATTCGTAGGCCTAATCTGGAGGAAATATCATAAAACTGAGAGCCAGACTCCCTGTAACACAAACACTTGAAGCTCACTCCTTTGTAGCAGCTAGAGTGTTCTCACCCCAGCATCTCTTCTTTGGTGGCATGCTGGCTGCAGCACTGTTGCTCCTCTGAGGAGCCCATCCTGTCCTTTTCTGTCTAGTTTCCTGTACCAATCTCCGCTGATTCATTTCTCAGTTCTTTCGGTGAGGTGCAGTTACTCGGTCCTTTTCCTTTCCTCCTCAGGTAGTGAACCCAAGGTAAGTGTTAACTTGCCTTGTGCTGCTGAGTGCCTACTTGCTGGTGTGCTTGCCGGTGGGAGGACATGCCCTAACCCTAGCAGAGTTGAAGCATATACAGCCCTCAAATGCAACTTAGAAACTCTTTCTCTCAAGGGAGGTAGGACAATGGTTCCCTAGCTAAGCCAGACCACCTTCCCTGTTTTTGCCTGGCCAAGCTAAATGCTACACCAGATCAACATGTAGGAGTAATTTTAATATTTTACCCTTATTGATGCTTTGTCTGAGCAGTGCTGAAAAGAAAAAAAACATCTTTCTCTTCCAGGCATTGACCCTTGAATTGACACATCTCATTGTTTGTACCTGTATGAATATTTAGCTCTTATGTACGTGGGTGGACTTGTTGGGTGCCACTGAATGCTAAGTAACTTCTTTATCTTTGCAAAGCACAACAAAAGGTTTTCTAGGTTACTGCTTATAATTGCTTTAGGTGTTAATTGCTTTAGCTGGAAATAATAGCATGTAGTCTTCTTCACAAATAAAATGTGTGTTCTTTCATTGTTGTCTATCTTCCTAAGAGGAGTATGGAGGAATTATCTTGATGTCCGGGCTGAGGAACAGTACAAATTCTGGTTCCATAACTGGCAATCTTAACGTACTCCTAAACACACTATAGAGACAACAGTTCTAGAACACAAGTAGAAATATGTGAAGTGTCCCTGTTAGGTATGTCCCAGATAGCTACAGCCCAGCTAACAGTAACAACGCTTATCACGTGATTGTGTAGATGTAGTAAAGCCCAACACAGGCCATATTTCCTTCTAATGAATGGAAAGATTTCTCAAAGTACTAAACATCTTTTGGGACAACTGATTTCACTGACTTGGGTGTTGTAAATTCTTTTCCTGTTCTTGGATATGCAAAAAAAAGAGCGTGGCTGAACCTGAAGCAGACATTGCTGTTTTCTAAAATATTATAACACTAGTGCATTCTTATCATGAAGTAGGCTGTCCCACTTCAGGCCTTACCTATCTACTCAGCTGTTAATGAACATTAAAAGTTTCTTACGTAGATATCTGCACACCTGCCTTTTTAAATTGTTGTCAAGATGGAAGGCTAATTTGTAGATTTAATTTTATATTACAAAAATAATTCTGGTTATTGGGAAAATTTGTGTTTAAGCTTCTATAAATGAAACAAGCCTTGAATTATCACAGATTGTGTCTAAACCTGAGCATAGCTGCATCCTTCCAAACTCCGTGTCCAAGCGTGCTCTGCAGCCACCTTTCATCTGGAACAAAACTGGATGTGCAACGCCTCCCTTCCTCCTTTGTTTTGGAAGGACATGCATGAACATGGTTGATAAGAGGGCTTGTGACATCCTCTGTCCAGCACCATGTACTAAATCTTTGGGAAAACAGGGTCTAGGGTGAGTTGTCATGTGTTTTCTTTATTTCCCCAGAAATAGCTATACCATCCTTTTAAAATATGGCTATATTAATTCATTTCTATGACATTGCATTCTATTTGAGTAAACTATGCATATCAATCAGTGAAATCAGACAGTTGCTTTCTGTGGAATAGAAGATTTACAGAATTTATGTCTAGAAAAACTACTGATTTACTAAACGTGGGAACTTTTACTGTCTGTTTTGATTTTCAGTGGGGATTTACAGGAACATTTCATTAGTCAAAGTTTGAAAATATTTTTCTATTATGGAAAAAAATTGCTCTGAAATTTGCATTCATTAATGAAGACAACAATTTAAGAGAGACATGTGAAAACAAGTAATAGTTACTTAAAATATTCTCAGACTTGCTAAAGCAAAAGCAGCATCTTTCCTTTATTTCAATATTCTGTTCAAAGCATTCTGTTTTCACAAAAAGCTGTTTTGCTAGAAATTCACTGTGGCAGAAAACAGCATTATGCATTTGAGCAGATGCACTGGCTCGCTGCGTTAAAGATGGACACCTGGGGTTCTGCATTAGACTTGCAGAGAATATGGAAATATTGCAGATGAAAACAGATAGGTAGAAAGTAGGTGAGTGTGCATTTTCAGATTCTCTAATAAAAAACTTTTGGTGATATGATTAGGTGGCACTTTAGGTTCTCTTGAGTTACTGGTTAAAATGTAGAGATTCTTTTTGTTTCAATGCACAATACTGTAGGGACATGAAAACTGAATTTTTATCTTAGAGGTCTTCCTGAAGACCTCTGGGGTCTGTAGCACTGATAACAAGCATCTGTAAGGAAGGAATCTGATGAAGTTATCCATTTTTATCTGATAATTTTCATCTTTCCGTATATTTTGCTTTGTCCTACCGTAAAGCACAGATAAGGTTATTTATTACCATGCTCATCATCATATTAATCATCAGTTATCGTATTGTTGTTTCTGCATATTGACAGTCACTTGAAAGTAATATTTATGGTTGCTCTGTTTGAAGCTCCACACTTCAAACAAGCTTGTGGTGGTTTTCTGTGTGGATTTTTTTTTAAAATCTTTTGTCCTGCTATGTGATTTAAAGCAAACACTGTGGCAAAACAAAGTGTTTCAGATTGTACATGCTGATTACGTGATGGTCTGAGTAATTTGCCTCACAAACTAATAATGAGTTGTTAGTGCTAAGGCAGTGCCAGCATGAGCAAAAGAAACCTCATGAGATCTTAGCAGTGAAATAATATGTATTGTGGTTGACACTCTGCCCTGATGAAGATCTTTGGGTTGTGCCAAACTCAAGTGTCCTGGGTCAGGTTTCAGACATGTTGGATTAATTCCTTGAAAAACTCGTATTGGAAAAGTCAGGAGGCACTGCAGATGCACAAAGTCATGTTTCAAGACTCAGAGATCACGTGCCTGCTCTAACGCTTGCCAGACTGCTAAAAGGCAGCTGCTGCTTTGTCGCGTGTTGTAACATCCAGGCAGAGTACCTGTGCTGTGTACTTTGCCTGAGATGTAGCCAGTAAGCAACTAATAACTCTCCAAGTTGCGTTTAGGGACCTCTCTTCTGCCTACTGCATCTTCCACAAGTGTTTGGTAAAACATACGCCTTCTCTTGAACAAATCCCCTTCTCCTACCCACTGACCGCTCTGATTCCACTGCAGTAAATGTGCCTGAATGCTAAAACAAGTCTGAAGAGTTTCTTCATACTGAGTGAAGACTTAGTGGTGTGTAATTCAGTGCACTTCCTTCCTCAATGCAACTCGGAAAAATAAGATGATAAGCACCTCAAAATGTATTTAAAGTCAATAGTGTTGATTACTTCTGGTTTTTGCAGTGAGAAAGCCTTCTGTCTTAATTTCTGCTGTAAAAAATTATATACAGTTGTACCTGATCTGTTTGCTACATGTTCGTTTTTCCTCATATTTGCTGAATTGAAAAATCAGCAAAAATTAATGTGGAGAAATTACACCTAATCATGGAAAAGCAGTATCATTTGTCTCCAGCATATGGCAAGGAACAGAAATAATGCCCAGCCAATGCATGACAAACTATATTTATTCTAAACACGACATTTCTACAGTATTTAAATTTAAATGGCTTTAGTGAGAGCACTGAAATACATACTGTCTTCTTTTCGCTAATAAGAACCACAATAATATCTTTATTACACCTTTTGAGTCTCTGTCCTCGGTCTGCTGACAGTTAATACTGCAAAATCTGCACAGCGTGGGAAGACTATTAGACTTATGAACGAACTTGGCCGTGCATAGAAATTACCAAAAGACTAAGAACAGACTTTATTAAATTATACTGAACATTGCATAAACAAGCACAGAGCATACATATCCACCCCACCCCCCCAAATATTTTTTAACTACTGACTGTTTCTTGTAGTAAACATGCTTTAATTGCTTGCTTTTTGTTACAATGTCATATACCAGTTTAAATGAGAATACCTGAATGGATATTTACAACTATTTTACTAGTCTTGATGGTAGTCATTGAGTACATAGCTTCAATATTTTATTTATTCTATTATGCATCCTACCATCTTTTGATGGGTTCTAGGGAGTATATTTGAAGGAAAGAATAGAAAGTCAGTTATGCAAAATGCAGCTAAGGACAAAGAAGTTGCTCAAACTGTTAACTTTTACATAAAGGATAGATAAAAGTTTGCTGCATATACGCAGTCATATTTATAATACTTTTTATTATCAAATGAGAAGACCATGTTGCTTATGTGAAAATATGATCATGTAACATTGAAAAATATCATATATTTTGAATCAAAAAGTTCCGAGAGATGCTTTACTTAGATCTTCACTTTTTCTTCAACCCGTACTTGTGAGGTTTTTGTGTCTCTGGCAAATTACAGAGGTCATTAAGTCAAAAGAAGATGATTACTGGTTTTTCTCATATTGCTGTTGATAGTTGATGGAAAAGTAATCGTCAAGAGAGGAATCTCCAATGAAAGCAAAGATCCTCTCAAGGTTAGAAGGTGTTAGGTTTGTGCTCCTAGATAGGGTGAAACAGATTCAGGTTGAGATGACCTCAGTTAATTAAAACAGTACATTACGGATAAAAATAAGCCAAGGAACATGTTTGGAAATTATCACCGTCAGCATCATGACCTTACATGTGTTCTTTCAGAAGTATGTTAAACAAAATGAAAGAATTCTCTGGAACTCATTTGCAAACCACTTTGTAAACTCCATCAGTTCATTGTGCAAAGTGTACTGTAGTAAATATATATAAGTAGCTTGTGAAAATGCACCTATTTCTTTCGTCCATTTTCACTGCAGTAAAACAAAGCTAATCAAACTGATACAGGCTAGACTCACAAAGTCTTATAGAGTAGTTCATGATAGTGCATATAAAGTCATGATTTCCAGCAGTGGAAATGTGGCGAGAGCCGTGGTAGTGGAGGTTTCTGAGAAATCTCAACTGTTTTTGTGCAGCTCGTCACCATGATCCCAGAATGCACTTTCTAGGACTCCACAAAAATTTTCAGTCAAGTAGTTTTGTTCAAACCAGATGTTTGCCTGATTGCTGATAGCTAAACTCATCATCACTTAGTTGTCATTCATTTTCAGCTCTAGGTCACGCAGTGCTTTATATCCAGTATCTCCAGGACAAAAGGACGTAGAAGGAATTGACAAGTTTCCACTTTTTCTGAGCATTTACATCAGGGAACAAAGGATTACTGTTTTAAAGAATGAATGAAGATGAATATAATAAAATTTATAAAAATTTCACTTTAGGAGAAAATAGTTTTCCTTTCCCATTTTAATTATTTATGGTCTTAATCTTTTTCTGACTTACTGATAAATATCTCTGAGAACTTAGTGTGATCTTCCACTGTCTGTTTCTCCAGGCAAACTTCCTGAAAGCTTAAAAACTGCTTGTTAACCATAAGTAAAAAAATGAGTAAAATAATGAAGTAAAATGACTGAAGTAAAAAAATAATCAGTATTTCTGACTGAAGTGGTGAAAGCAAAAAACCATATACTTCGAATCCTAAATGTAACAAAGACTCTGTGTCCTTTCCCTTTTTAAACTTCTAGATTTAGATTAGATATTAGGAAGAAATTCTTTACTGTGTGAGTGGTGAGCCACTGGAACAGGTTGCCCAGAGAACCTGTGGATGCTCCATCCCTGGAAGTGTTCATGGCCAGGTTGGATGGGGCTTTGAGCAACTTAGTCCAGTGGAAGGTGTTCCTGCCCATGGCAGGGAACTAGATGATCTTTAAAGTCCCTTTTAACTCAAACCATTCTAGGATTCTGTGATTCTTTTCTTTCTTATGCTAGAAATAGTTCTGTAAAAAGTTAAAACCCAAGTGTTTTAAATTGTGATTTGCTAATGTGTCCTTCTCACTGTTGAAGCTGCTGTTTGTAATGAAGTTAGAAATGAAAGGTGAACCATCCTTATGGGGATTTATGTCTACCCTGTCAGTGTGGTGTGGGGAAGTAACAGTTGCTAGTCATCTGTGGACTTGACGGAACTACAGGAATTCCCAAGAATCAGAGAGGCTGTCTTCGCTTTTGCTTCCAGTGATTTTTATCCTTTTCTGTGGGACACTGATGCTCAGTGTTGCCTCCTGTGCGATCTCAGGCTATGGTGAGCTCGCTCAGAAAGGGACAGGATGCTGTCCTAAGGGTACTGAGCCAAGTACACTGTATAGGAACATTTGGACTGTGTGTGCCCCCAACAGGCAGAAACCACAGGGGTTCATTAATCTTAATATAGCAAAGACCTGTGCAAATAAGTATATAAATGATTCACAGTTACCTAGAAAGCTTGGATGTCATGAGTGCCTCCGTATCACTCTGTTAGCTGTACTGTACTGTGAGACTTCAGACATCCAAACACCCATGTCATTCTTTCTCTGGTGCTGAGACTCTATGTTGTGTATTAAAAATGGACAATGTATGGAGTGGGGGCATCTTTTGTGTGCTATCTCAGTTCCTGCATAAGCATTTAGAAATTATTTTAGATACCATGCGTAGATCTACTGGGTCATTAAAAGGGTATTTAGGAGCTAAAGCAACTAAATTATGCTTTGAAATATTATACTTGTCTGCTCCAATAATTTATCGAGATGCTTAGACATACAAATGACATGTTCAAATCACTGTCAGAAGTTCAAGTCAGATTATAGTTTAATAAATGATTTAATTGAGTTCTGGACAAATTTTGAAAAATCTTTTCTATGATAGACAAGTTTTCAAAAAATCACCAATTACTTGGCAGTGCTATGTTAGCAAATTGTTGTTATATTTCTTTCTGGAAATATCAGCTATGGCCCTTTATATGACACGTCTTTAGATTGAGAGGTGTAATTCCTTTCTTCACCTGACTTCTATAATGTATTATGCCATTAAGACACAATGAAGCATCTTTTAATGGTCCATTAACGCAAGAGTTGGATGCACGGTGTGGAGAGAAAGAATATCTTCCAGAAGTCTAACTAGTCAAAAAGAAGTTTTGAAAATTGGTATCAAAAGTCAAACTATATGCTAGGTGTTCTTTCTGTTCTGTGACTTTTTAAATATTGGGCTTTTTTGCTTTTCTACATATTGTTGCTGATACAGTGTTTGGTAGGGAACGTTAAAATTAAATCTGTAGTTAGCAGTTTATTTTCCTGTTAATATATCCCACATTAAAAAAAGAGGTTCTTGACACAGAAACAGAAGAAAAAAAGCTCTTTAAATTATACCATGGGCAACTGGTACAGTGGGCCCAGAGGCCAAGGCCTCATAATTTAATGAAGTTCTGTTTATGGTGAGAGGTGATGCTTTCTGGGAAAGGAAAGTATGCAGCCAGGTGGCCGAGATCCTGAAACCGATATTTTAAAATTGAACAAAATAGTTTATATGCTAAATGGGTTCACTAAGACCAAATAGATGGGTCAGTTCACACACTGGACGAGCAAAATAGACTGCTAAAAAATTTCTTTTTGTAATGTGTTTTTATTGGACTGGGCATCACAGTGGAAGAGGGTACAGCTTGTCCTTCAATAGCAGTCCTTGCTAAATACTAACACTAAACAAATCAATTACATGTCCATCAAGAATGTGAAGCGTTTCCCAGAGCGGGAAATTAGAAAATGAAAAATGTCAAAGATAAAGATGTGAGGAAAAGTCTAACCTCCTTCAAGCCTAATCACTGTGCCTGAAAAGCTGGGTAAAGAGGAAGACATACTGAATGAATTAAAAATATAAAAATTAAACATATATATTTCCATATGAAGCAAAATTTGAGTTGCATAAAAGAAATAACTGTACAAAACATAATCTTATGTTATTGATGAGTGGTAGTTCTGTTGAAAATAACTAAGACACATATTTCTTTTTGTTCAGATTCTCTTTGAACTGCATTGTTTCACTTTTCCATTTGCTTTTAGAATAATATCTTTACAATCCAATAAGTAAATAGTATTCAAAGCCTCTCTATATATGGAATTAGAACTGATACTGCAGAAACAATCAATAATTACAGACCTTTGTAATGTTTGCTCATTATTCTGGTAGAAAAGAATTCTGTGTTCTTGTGCAAATTTCCATACACTCCATGATTTTTGGCAAGATTCCCATGTGAGCTTCTCATGGAAGTTTGACGCGTACGTGTCAGGTATGTTTGGTCCTCATATGAGTTTCATACAGTACTAAGCTGCCTTTCTAGGTGTAACCATAGAGTGATCTAAGTTCAGAGCTGGAGGAGGAAACCTATCACTGTTTAAGTTTGTCAGAATCATATTCTTAGGAGCTATTGGAATCTCACGAAAAATGGCTTGCAGTACATCATTACTCTGTCCTTTGAGCCATCTCCCTGGCTATGTCTTGGGCTCCAATAACATCCATGGCATAAGACACTCTGCATTAACTAAATACTTAATCTACTGTATTCTTCATCTTGGATGTGTATGGCATAATTTCTGTGGTATGTGAGGGGAATTATGCCTCATTTTTGAAAACTATCTATAATCTGAGTCCTTAGGAAAAAACAATTTAAATATGCATGTGTTTAATGCAGTAATAAAAAACAGTGTTTATTTTCTGAAAACTATGAAGATAAGATCAAAACCAGTTGAAAACATCTGCAGGTTTAGCTGGTGTTGGGGTATATGTTTTCTAATGAACAAAAAATGCATTGTGTGTGAAATTTACCTTAACTGGTAATAACTTATATAAAATGCTTCTGTCTTTCCCCTTTCCGAAACTTTCCTCCCCTTTCCCTTCCTCTCCTCCTTTCCCCTCTTCCCCCTTCCCCCCCTTTCCTACTTTTGCCCCCTCTTCCCCTTTTTCTTCCTTTCCTCTCCTTTTTTACCCGCCTTTACCGCCCCCTTTTTCCCCCTTCTCCTCTTTCCCCCCTCTCTTTCTCTCTCTCCCTCTGCTTTCTCTATAAACATGAAAAATTCTCAGTCTCTTCCCATGTCTCAGCAAGATAAATGAACTAATTTAAAATATTTTCCATGCCTCATCTGTCCACTCCACAAGCTGTCAATGAGCTTGGATTGGGAGCTTTCATGCCAATAGTCCACAGTGAGCAGTTGTATTATTTTGAAATAAGAATGTTGTTTCCATGGCAAACTTGGAATGCTTTGCAACTGTGCTGACATCCACATACTTTCGGGTTTATGCAAGAAAGATGATACTTTGTGAGGTTTTTTCAAGCAAAAGGTCATTTGCCTACCTGCCCAAGATAAAGCCATCACATTGTTCTTTTATAACAGGAAAAAAAAAAATGGAGAAAAAGCCAACTAGTTTTAAACATGTTATAATTTCAATTTTTGCTTCTGCATTTTTGCCGACAACCATTTTAACCACTAAGTGTAATATGTTTCAATTTAGAGGGAGCAATGGTTTGGCAAATTTTTATAGCAGCTAACTATTCCAAAACACTGCTCACCCTTTTCTGCAGTGGGATCAGATTATTCTAAATATTTACTTAGGGAAGTTAGTACAGGACTTAGAAAGGAGGGATACATTTAGAAATAACTTACTGTTTCTGAGATACTAGAGACTGATTCATTTTAGATTGTGGAATTTTTTAAACTTCCTATACTTAATACATTTTAATATGTCTTAAAGAATGTCATAACTTCTCTGCACTGCCTTATCACTTTTCAAATGACACTATTTTCTGGTTAGGTATAATGTTAACATCAGCTCTGCTGAAAAATAGATTTTGGCTTTTGGCTGAAAGCTTCAGAAATAATCTTTTCTTTGTAAGGTATGCAGTCCCCCAAGCCTTTCAGGACTGACAAAAAAATTTTCTGTGATGCAGAGCATTTTTAAATTTTATGTGCCTTGACCGATTCCTAAAATTAAAAGAAAACCAAACCAACAAAAAAAACCCCAAAAAACGAAACCCAAACCAAACAAAAAGTACTCCATATCTATCCACCCTGGAATAGCCCTTTATTTCCACTTTTGACTTACTCAGTTGTTTGTATGCTATTGTTAGCACCTGCAAATAGCGTGACTCACATTTGCTCGATTTACTGTAGGGGTGCCAGGTGGTTCCTGGCCAGTGGCATAACCACACTGAACGGTTTTACTCATCCTTCTTTTCTAATAGTGTATTCTGTCCACAACAGCTTCCCTTCAACAGGGAACAACTTGACAAGCAGCTGTGTCCTCATTCAGTGTACTTCACAAGCACAATATTTTCCTTCCCAGAGGCAAAGTGCATTCACCTACATAATTGGCCGTGTCCCCTTCTTGCCCAGAGGACATATACTGAAGTCCATTCCCATTTTCTAATCTTTTAAGACACAAAGCAGCACATTACTGTCATGCTAATAGGTAGATAAAATTTTGATATGTGTGCTTGTATTGTCGTCAGAGGTTTCTGTTTGAGTTTGACACAATTCTTGTTTCTAAACATTTGAACGTGCATATCTTAAATGCTATATGGTTGTCTCTTTAGTAATTTTGTTTTCTTTGGGGTGTATGTGGAAATACCTTTTTAGTTTGTTGCTGTCACCTTACCAACTAGCCATTCTTAGAAGGATAGAGAGTTTATTAGATAAGAGATGCTGGTACCTTTATTTTGATCAAGACTGTCTTTGCATTTTTTTATTTCAGTAAATTGCTTGCAGGATATTGCTAAGAATATAATCCTTTCAGTGCTGTATCTCAATGTTCTAATTTCAACTGCTCTCTTATTAAAAAGTTAAATTCTCTCTCTGTGTTTGTATGTATTCATATGAAGTATTATAACACAATTATTATAAAATGAATTATACAGAAACAGTGATCTTCTCTGTACTAAGTATAAGTAATGATATTACTTTTCAAAGCAGTGCTGTGCATTAAATGACAACCCATGAAGGAGTGGAGCCTGAAATGGCCATGCAGTCTCTTAAAGTTCTCTTCCTTGTCTGTTAAGGACTTTTCTGAGTTAGTAAATTCTGGAGGTCTTTAACTACTTCGTGTAGTCATGCTCTGTTTTAGTTGGGGATCTGTCTCTTTTGAAATCAGAATAACACAAAATCTGCCACTAGAATTTATCTTGATTGGCTTTGCAGAAAAGGACCTGGGGATCATGGTGGAGAAGAAGTTAAACATGAATCAGCAGTATGCTCTTGCAGCAGTCAACTGCATCCTGGGCTTGATTTGTAAGACTGCAGCCAGTAAGCCCAGGGAATAGATCCATCCTTCCCTTTTTTTCGGCATTTGTAAGACTGCACATGATCTCCCCATTACAGAAAGATACTGACATATGGGAGCAAGTCCAATGAAAGGCCACTGAGATATTCAGGGCTGGAGCACAGGATGTGTGCAGAGAGACTGGAGAAACTAGGTGTGTATAGCCTGGGAAAGAGACCCCTTTTTGCAGAGATCTTACTGCTATTTGTAACTAGGTAATCAGAGGATAAAGGGAAGATGGAGCTAGATGCTATGCTTTCTGGAAGTGCATGGTGATAGCTTGAGAAGCAAAGAACACAAATTGGAACATGGGTATTATCCAAATACCCATTAAACACTGACAGGCTGGGAGCATCGATCACCTCTCCAGGAAGCCTCTTCCAGTGCTTGACCACTCTCTCGGTAAAGAAACGCTTCCTCATGTCCAGTCTAAACCTGCCCTAGTGCAGCTTTGCACCATTCCCACATGTCCTGTCACTGGATCCCATGGAGAAGAGAGCAGCCTTCCACCTCTCTGTTTCCCCTCCTCAGGAAGCTGTAGAGAGCAATGAGGTTGCCCCTCAGCCCCCTTTTCTCCAAACTACACAAGCCCGAAGTCCTCAGCCACTCCTCACAGGACATGTTTTCCAGCCCTTTCAGCAGCCTTATTGCCCTCTGGACGCATTTGAGGACCTTCACATCCTTCTTAAATGGTGGGGCCCAGAGCTGCACACAGTACTCCAGGTGAGGCTGCACCAATGCTGAATACAGCGGGATAATCACCTCTCTTGACCGGCTGGTGATGCTGCGTTTGATGCACCCCAGGATGCGGTTTGCCCTCTTGGCTACCAGGGCACACTGCTGCCCTCCAGCACCCCCAGACCCCTTTCCGCAGGGCTGCTCTCCAGCCACTCCCAGTTTATACTCGTGTCCAGTGTTAATCTGTTCCAGGTGCAAAGTATGGCATTTCGATTTGTTAAATTTCATCCCAGTTACAATACAATACAATACAATACTGGGAGCCCTAACCACCGTATCTGGTGGAGGGTGCAGCAGCGAGGCAGTGAATTGATGCCTCATCAGCTTTTCAGGCTAAATGGCCTTTCACAGCTTGTCAGGTATTTTAGCCTTTGCGTGAATGGCAAATCTATTCAAACTGGTCTATGCAAATTTGCAGCAAAGTTTTGATAAATATGCTTTCTTCCTAGAGAACAAAGAAAGGAGATTCTTTCCAACCTCCCATATTTATCTTCCTGGAATTTTGCTCTTCCAATACTAGTATCAACCATTTCTTCTTGTTTTTTTCAGGATGCCTGAAAGATACACTAAAGGCACTATGCTTCTGTAAAATTACATTTTTTAAGGGTGTGTGTTTAATTGTTTATATAGTGCAATGCAGAAGCTAAAAGGTGAAAATTATAGGGGAAAAAAGCCCAAAAGAAGACATGTAAAATTTCAAAACTACAGAGGAAGAAGCATTGTCTGGCAAAAAGATTTGTAAAAGTGTGTATGAATACATAAAAAACAGAGTTAAGCTGAAATCATAAGAGTCTCCTTATAAAGTAAATGTTCACAGTCACATATTAGTATTTCAAAAAGAAGGTAGACATGAAGTGGGCAAAAGAAGAGTTAGGAAGACTAAATTCTCAGAGTGTCACCTGGTGTGTATGGGTCTAGAAGGAAGTGGGGGGATATTTTTGCGTTCAATGACTATGTGCCAGCAGCCCATTCATTATATATATACTGATTCTTCTTTTTAAAGGAGATGTTGGTGATTGAGTATTTTCCTTTTAGTGTTTATTGATAATAAGACTTTGAGGAGGTAGTAGAGATATGTGTGTATGGTATCCTTATCAGTAGATCTCTAGGGTAGGATTACAGACCTCTCAAGTACTTTCTGGGTATCTCTGAGAGCAGAGAATGCTAACGGTACTGCTGTAGCCTGAAAATACAGTAGGGACTTAACTGCAGTGCTTGGTGTTGAAATCTCATTACAAATATTGAGGACTTCAAGAATACTGAAAATAAATACATAGCAGTTTACTTCCCTAGACGTGGCATAGCTGTAAGTGTTGTGGTGGTGAGTACCACTGTGCAGACAACAGTTGGAGCTCTAACAAGGTCTTCCATTTCTTCCTTTTTGCCTCACAACAGTCACCTTTTACCAGTTAAGGAGATTACATAGTGTATCATAGGAACATAAACCTTTTCAGGCACTTTCTAAAATAAGAACTTGTTCAACAAGTGTTTTGTTTTCTTTGATTGTTTTTCTTTCTCTTTTAACCTACAGTGTAAGGACTCTTTCATTACAATCATGCAGTCTGTGCTTCAGAAGAGCTAAGGTTTTTTTTTTAAACTCTATGTTTGTCTTTCCTATAAAAGTAAAAAGCTATTAGTACCTTAGTAGTTTCTCTGAAATAGTAGATGTATATTGTATTGATACATAATTTTGGTAAGTCCTGATAATATTTTACCAGCTCTTAAAATTGTATCTCAAACCAATATGTATATTTGGTACCATTTCAAGATCTTTTAATGTTTAATTCAAAATTAAACAATGTCACTTGAAAGTTCACTCATTGAGAGTAGGCCCAAACCTATGTTATTTCAGAGTTATTATAAAATAAGATCACTGTTTCTAATTGCTACTGATGCATAAGTTTTAGTTTACTTCTCTGCTGGAATACACGACTATCAGTATTTCACCTACACCCGGATAATGTCTGCCATCTTTAATTTGCCATAGCCCCATGCTATAGGCAGAGTTACTGAGTAGTAGGAAATTACAAATCATTTTCTACAAGCATTGCTTTTTTTTCTCCCCCTGAGGTACTGGTTGTTGTGTTTGAAATACCAGAGGGATGCAAAAGAATCTCTTGATAGTTAATCTAACAACATTCTTGGTTAATTTTATACAATTGTCTAAATATGTTGAACAAAAAAGTGGAATAGATGATCTAAGAAACTCTTTTTGTTCACATGTTCTAAGCTCTGTCAGTTTCATAGCTGAAATACTCATCTTGGTTTAGATTAATCAGGAATAAAAGGAAACACAAAATGAAAAAAAGTAATGAGCTTGTTTCCATAGAAACACACTATGCTCTCTGCCAAAATTAAGTGCTGACTTTGTATTCTGAATGGTGGTTGTGCAGACAACATGCGCTCACTGATCTGCAGATAATGTGTCAAATGTCTTCATAGTATGTACCTTCTGATTACGTTGTGCATCGTTAACAAATCTTTGTGCCAGTACCGTGCTACCAACTCTTGCAGTATGACTAGACTGTAATCTTTTCTCACTTCTAATCCATGTTGTGGCTTTGGACCGGTGAAAGAAAAGATTAGTTTCACTGTGTATTTTATACTGTATGTCTCAAGTTATAACGGTTGATAAGCTGGTGAAGCTCTTTCTGTCAATATTCTCTGTGAAATCTTTGCTCCGTTAAAATCTATGGGTACTTTACTATTGGTTACAGTAGGACCAACATTTCATATCTAGAGTGTGATCATACACAACAGCAGTATTGCTTGTCTGGTAATATAAATTCTGAAGCAAAGCAGATTCATCACAAAATGCAGGGGGTGCTATAGCAGATCTTATAGGAAAAAAAATATTACCCATGATTTTTCATTAATTTCCTAAATGTTACAGTGGTGTCTCTGTCTTAGTGTTTATTTCTTAGAAGGAATAATTTGAAAATATTATATAGTAGAATATATTCTATTATATATTTATTTATATTGTGTATACCTAGAAGGCCAAAAATGCCAAATGTATGAAAGAGGATGAGAATATACAATTCAGTTAAAGAGTAGTAGTTAATAACCATCTATAGCAGTAGAAGAAGAGCTCTTATGAGTTGATTTTTAGTAATATTTGGAAATCTAGTAATTTTTAGAAACTGTCTTGAACTAGCTTTGTTTTGTAGAATTTAATGCCTTGCTATAGTGAGCTTTTTCACATAAGTCATTCTTCTTGCCAAGGCATAGAAATGCGTTTGGGAGAAATCAATACTCCAAATTGTTTCCTAAAATCCAGCCCCAGCTTTCTGCCGCAACCTCAGCTTGTGCTTATTTTCATAAATCCTTGCGACAGAAACTGTATTTAATTCATGATCCTGTTAGGGACTGGAATTTTGTTTTTTAAATATTACACTTTTTGAGAGAAGCAATATCAAATTCTTCATGTAAGGATGCATGAAAGTTATTATGTGAAAGCTATCAGTGGGCTTTCTTCTGCAAAATACTGGCATCCAGTTTTCTCAGACTCATTCTTTAAAATCTGTTCTGATTGTATATTTGCAACCTATTAATATTAAAGAGCTATTCCATGATTAGGAAATCCATTTGCAGGGGAATATTTTCCATTTTGGGGGAAAAAAGAGGTCATTTCACCATCTAGAAAATTGCAGTACATTGCTCTGTCCTATATTCTTAATCTCCAGTTATATAAACAATTTTATTTATTCTCCAGTTCATTTTGCATCTGAATCTATGATTAAGATTGATCCTCAGCTACTTCCCCCATTGTCTCTGCTTTGCACTAGTATCTAGCGAGCATTAAGTCAAAATGACAGTCTTCCTAGCTATCTACGATGTTGAATTTGCTGGTAGGAACAGCTGTAGTTTCAGGCTACTGAGAAGCTGTCAGTTGGACATTGAATTAGCTGTATTTCAGTAAATGTGTTCATATTATGTCAAGCTTGTTTAATTTCGCAAGTAGCAAGCTTACATACCTAAATACAAGGTTTGCCCAGACAGAGAGGTGTTTAGATTCTCTCCTCTGCGGGAGTGCTTCAAGATTGGTTCCACTATATACAATTCCTTCATTTTACAAACTTACAAAAATCAGATTCAGACAAGGGTGGGACGGAGAGTGAAATCTCAGTCTTCACAACCGGTGATTCCCTCTCTTCTCTCATAATTTTGATGCCTTTTCCCTTGGGTCACTTTCAGTGACTTTTTTTTTTTAACAAAGCAGAATGAAGCATTTGTTTTATTTTTTTTTTTTTTTTCCCCCCCACCAGAAATGCCTTACTATAAAAATTAACATTAACATGGGGAAAAAAGGTGAAAAAATTAATTTAAATCTGTATGCTGTAGAGCCCCAAGTGAGAGTATGAGAAATACAGTATTAGTTAGAAGCTAGGGAGAGAAAGAATTGCTGGTATGGGTCAGACACAGCACAATTCAATATACTACTTACAGCTAACACACAGCTTAGTATGTAGCTCAGCTAAGGTTCCAAAAGCCAATGCAAAGCAGATTTTTATAGTTTGTTCTGCTTTTATTCTGTGTATTCTGATTTTATTAATCAAATATGGTAGATTAACTGTTTGACATTTTCAAAGATGAAGGAGCTTTTTCTCATATCTCTGAATGGAGCCATGCAGTGAGGCAATGTGAGTTTGCTTGTACACCAGACTTTCATTAGCGCATTTGTGTACTTTCCAAAATTCATGCCTAAGTTTGAGACTCATGGTAAAACTGAGGTACATCTGCATCATCCCTTTCAGTGCCGTACTTGTGCAAAAGATACAGCATCTTACAAATATTAGGAAACATATTTCACTGTTTGTCAACCTTGATTCTTTTTGTGCTCTCTGAGAGAAGACTGATTTTCAGAATTTTTCTGGTATTCTGTAAGTACAGGGAGAAATAGGATTTTTTTTTTTCCTGCAGGTACAGTAATTTTTTTTCCCCTGTTCATATTCACGATAAGTGTAAGGGCGTAGCACAAAAGATTAATGCATGTTTGGAGTTAACTGATGTAACAACTACCTTCCTTGTGTTTGCCAGTGAGATGGATTCATGTCCTGGTTAAAACACAGGAAGTATTTTTACTTTCTTCATGCAACTTGAAGTCTGCATTCACATAATTACATATGGCTAAGCAGTATTCCTATTATATAAGAGTAAATTTGAAGTAATTTCACTTTTCATCAGTATTACTGTAATTGTACACCAGCATGTGTCAGAAATCAGAATATAGTCAATAGTGATATGACAGCTTTTTTAAAAATTAATTTTTTCAGTACTTTCAAGTTGCAACTCTGTAAAGTCCTGTGAGAAATAACTTTTCTTACAATATGTCAGTTTACCTAATACATTCTTATTAAGTTAACTATGCTGTAAGAGAACATAGAAGTCAGTCTCTTTTACAGGGAGGGATGAAGTTTTGCTCTAATTTCTCTGGATTTGGCCAACCCATTTAATGTATTATATTTTCAGTTTTCCTGACTGCACTTCCAGCTTCCCACGCAGCATCTCTCACTGTCCTCATATTGCTTTTATTTTCCTCAGCTTTTCCATTTCTGAAAGGTGATAAGTCTTAAAATATTAAAATAGAAGAACAATTGTACACATATATCTAGTTGTAAGTGCATTTTTTTTCTGAAGCATTACTCATGTAATTTAATGTTTCAGATTTCTGCATCTCCCAAGTTTTCATGATACCTTAGTAAGATGTTGAGGAAACTTACAGCCACACTGTAATGTTTGCATATTTCCTGCCTCACACAAGTGCAGCCAATATTTAGGGAATCAGCATTTCCTGCTATAACATACTTCCTTAAGTTACTGCTAGTTTAGCTGCACTTTACTGTTTTTATCCCTTTTCCCCATTCTGTATGTTTTGTTTGAACTGCATTTTTGGAGTGTTTTAGTCAGAACACACATCCTTTTTTGGGGGGAGTTTTTTGGTGTCTTTTTTTTTTTTTAATACTCATATGTGTTTCGTACTTCAGTCTTTCTTCTTTTGTTAAACTGACTGGTGTATTTGTGTGAATATCTGTGTGAAAAGCATTCAAAAGGAGCTGTGTATTTGCATGAACTCAGTGCCTAGACGTTACATGTAATAGATTTCAATTGCATTTTCTTTCTGGAATTCCCATTTTACTGGGTTCTGAATATGTACATATAAAAAATCCGTAAGCTCCCTCAAGAAACAGTTACTTGACTTATCTGAAAATGACTTGATGCCCATGAATACAAATGCACAATGAGATAAAAGCATATCAGTGAAGTCTCCAGAACATTTCTTTTCACGGCAAAATCATCTTTGGCTCTTACTGGTCTTGGAGACCTCATGCTGCTGCAGCGACTGAGTTGAGTTCTCATCCTTTTAGTGAATGATAGGTAAAATTTTTAACTGAGTTCCAGGGGCCAGATGCTACTGTTGCTTCTTCTTGTGCAAAGCCGTGCAGGCTGTTGGCTTTCAGAGGGTGGATATGAAGACAGAACTGGAAGAGTTTTTTACGTGCAGAATGATGCGTGAACTAGAACCCTGCATGACTGATGAACTTAACGGGGCTAACACTTGCAAAAAGCATTATTTCAGTCACAAAGTGAGTGCGAGAAGCCATTGAAACTATTTAAGTGCTGAATTATGCAATAAAATTTCCACAAATTTTCTTCAGAATATGGAAATTAATAAACAACAGAAAAAAATTCTCTGGTAACCTGAGAAGAAGAATGTGATGTGAGTTAATTTGAAATACTTTGAATTATTAACCATACGGTAAAAATAGATCAAAATTATTCTTACTTGTGTTCCCAGCATAGGCAGATAAGAGGGAGTTTAACAAAATCAGTGACTAGCAAATTTAGAACAAATGGAAATGATCACTATTCCAGCAGTATGTTTTCAAATTATTCAGTTCACTGTTTTGTGTCATTAAATAAAATGTCTGTATTTTAGAATAGCTCAGTTAATTTTATGATCATCAATATAATTTGCAGTTTTGTTAGTCATGATAAGAGTTGTCAGAGGATAGTTCCCATATGTGATATAACACAGTTGTCCATAGAAGTTATTAAAGTAGCTATTCTGTCTATCTAGCATGTTTGCTAATGTCTTTTGGTGGAAAGATACCAATCATCTGGCACTTTGTCTTTTTTAGTATGGTAGAGCTTATTTCCCAGACTTAATTAACCTAGCTCAGGTTATCGGAGGATGTTGTAGAAACTGTTTCGTGAACGTGTTGGATCAGCCATCTCCCAAAGACTGTTTAAGTAAATATGTATTCCAGCTTCAAAGTAGGGGGCTGGGTTAAATGATATGTGGAAGTTGGCTCTAGCCCTACATTTCTGTGAGCCTATTCCCTTTTATTTTTGAGTCTTGCTGTTACTTTTTGCAGAATTATGTATAGGTTTTTTGATTTACCCATTTGAGGAGGAGCAGGTTAATTTTCAGAGGAGTGCATGGAATTTGAAATTAAACCTTTAAGTAGCTATCTATATATCAGTTTTCTTACTATAGCACCAGAACAGATCATCTTCACATTAACATAAAAAAGGCAAAAATGCTGTCTATTAATTATCATATTACTAAGTTGCCTTTTAATTCATAAATGCTGCTTCTTTTGCCATGTGTATTGCAAGGTATAAAATGTAATCAGTGAAGCAAAATTAACTTTTCAGTCCTGGAGATACTTGCAGAAGTCAATGGAGTTGGGGTAGTATGGTAAATATTCTGTTTATTTTGCTTCTACAGAAATGTATCTTCTGCAGACAGAGGATTAAGAAAATCTCTGGTGCCTGCATTCAGTGTTCATATGGATGCTGCCCAGCCTCCTTCCATGTTACCTGTGCCCATGCTGCAGGAGTGCTGATGGAACCTGATGACTGGCCGTATGTAGTCTACATCACATGTTTCAGGCACAAGATTAACCAAAACGTGGTAAGGAATTTGTTCCCTTATTTGTTAAAAAACGGAGTTGCAGAATTAAAGTATGTTTCCAGAGAAAATGGAAGGAAGGATCCAAACCAGGTATAGCTCCATCTATCATACTTCCATACAAAGCAAACTGTTATATCTTGAAAGTTTTTTCTTATGCCATTACCTGCAAGAAATTATACTTGGTATGCCTAACACATTTTTGCATTAGTGTCATTGTTGAATGTATTGTTTTGACAGCCAGAGCAAGTCTTTGAGTTCTCTGTTTTGTTAACCTGGAGTGTATTACAGATACCTAGATCACAGTATCTTGCAAATACTCACAGGTACTGTGAGATAAAGGATATGGTGTATATGTAAGTTCTTTGTTCTGCAGCCAAACAGTGTCTTGCAAATATACAATTATAATTGTTCTGTCATCTGGCAAGGTAACACTGGTATGTCATGAAAATTCATGTTATTACTGTGCCTTTTTATTTCTGGCCTGTGCTGAGGAGAAACCTTTAATTTTAGATGAGACACATGAAGAATTAGTTATTATTGTCTTGTAGGTTTTAATGTCTTTTATTCAAATGAATTGTTACTACCTCAGTTAAGAGAGAGCTATTGCCATTTATCTTGGGCTTTTAAAACTGTATTTTGTTTTCTAGCAAACTAGAAGTACTTAACGTAGTCTTATTAAGGAAATAGCTTGGTAAGTTAGTCAAGTTGAGAATTTGCAAGTTGCAAACTTTTTATATCCTTTGTACATTAGAAGTGAAAAAAATAAACCCAGGTAATGTCTGTATAATATATATCTTTCTTTCAAGAGGTTGTCAGTGAATCTTTGGTCTTAATGACAAGACTACTGAAGAGTAAGATTTTCTTTCAAGTGTAGTAAAATGTAATTCCTCCCAAGTAGAGTAATCAGTCAGTCCTGAATGTTCAATCTGGTGGTTCTTAAAAAGGGAAACAAATTGTGTGTGCCTGTTTAAAACTTCCACATAACCATTAAGCCTTTTAAATATTTTTGTTTTCCAAAATGAATTACCATATGAAATGAGTACAATTCATGTGGTTTTAGTTTCTTCAAACATTTTTCAAGAAAATGAGTTTGGTTTGGAAAACAAACAAACCTCTATCTCTACAGGCAACTTAAGATACTTTTCTTGGCTTTCTTGGAAAACATTATCATTAGTTGAAAATAACTGGGTTAAAATCATGGTTGGTAACATTAGGGCTGTTCTTCCCAAATATTTTTTAGGGGTTTTTTTTGGTACAAGTCTTTAGGTAGTGGGATTTGCATCAGTAGCTGGCAAATCATTCTCTGATCAAATAGGACTTTCTACATTATACTTTCTCCTATTCCCACTTCATGTGTATATTGCGGCCACTTCCACGGCCCCTTAACTTTTCCAGGTTTCTATAATATATTGGTCTCTGATGGTGGAGTCCCCTTACGCTGTTAAATAATGCATGTGATTTTCTTCACCTTATTCTCTTTTATGATACTAAATGATAAATGTGTAGAAGTTTCAGATTATTTCTTCTATGTTTATACAGCACTTAATCTAGTGTTATATCTGTCCTAAACAGACTTTTTTTGGCATTTCTGTGTTCGTGTTAGTTATTAATAGAAATACTTACAAAATATTAATGAAAACCAGGTAGGTTTTTTAAGGGAAATTTGTACTTTCAATGTAATATAAAACAGTTCAGACTTTAGCACTTAACTTTCTTAGAATACACTTTCTCTGGAACAGAACAGAAGTTATTAAATAGCTATTATTTTGAATGGTAAGAAACAAAACACAGGCTCATCTGAAAAAAAACCTCACAATAGAAATAGAGTCACGTGGAATCCTATAAAATCCATTTTTTCTTACTGATTTTCTTGACCTGTATTAGGTAGTATAAAAAAACCACCAACCCTACCATCTGTAGAGAAATACGGTTTTGGGTGGCTACTACTTAAGAGATGTGTGAAGAATGTTCAAAGTAGCTTGGAATCATACTAGCACATCCTTTCCTGAAACTCAGCACCAATCTTTTTGAAAAAAAATCTGTGTTATTAATTATTTCCCGTGTCTCAAATCAAAATCAGATTTGCAGAAGAGAAAGAAAAGCTATACTTTTGTATTTTTCATTGGGCCAAAACTTGGAAAAAAAACAGATATTTTTGTTAAAGAATCCTTTTCTGTGAAATTCTTAACCCACTCCTGAGACAAAGGAGATTGCCATATGTTTGTATATGCTTGATTTTATAATCTGTCTTTTGGATAATTAATCTAATCACATCTTTAAGCTTTTGGAAGTATTTTCACCATTGGTTTTCTTGTTATGCTTTTCTTAGCTATTAGCTATTCCTTCATGCAGAAATTACATTGCTCTCCACCATTAGGCATGGCAATGTATCTTACTTCTAATGAACTTCTTTTGTTTGCCTGTTATTTTAACTTCCTTGCTTGAAAGCAGAAGAAGGGCATTGTGGAGACTGAAATATACTCACTTTGTGAATTTTTACAGGAATCAAATAGATTGTCTTGTCATCAAGAAAAAAAAAATCTCTTCTGGTATTTAGCAGTTGAAAACATTTTACATAAAGCAAGGGCATTATTATTTTTCCTCATTTGAAGGAAACAAAATTTAAATTGTCTGTTTTTTCACTCATATATCCTCTGGATATTGTGCCTAAATGCTCAGTGAATATATGTGATTTCTACTTTCTTTGAGTTTAAAAAAAAAACAAACAAAACCAAACAACCCAAAACTCAACAACCAAAGGATGGCTTCTGGGCACTTGGGGAAATTGTGACATATATCTTTAGTGGTATTGTTATATGTATATCAATGAGGGTGCTCAATGAAAAGCCTGCCTATGTACAAATAAATATGTATTGTTACTAGTATTAGTGTATCTGTTCACCTCAGGCAAGGGCTTATTGCAATGATGAGGTGGAGCATGCATCCAAATTATTTATAACTGTGACCTCAAGCAAATTGTATACAAATTATTCATCAATATACTTTCACAAGTCTTTTTCACTGGGGATCAGATTCTTTATTGTCTTCATGAATTTTTCCTAGAGTACTATTTTAATGTCAACCATGGAAAATATTGGTGGGTCTTCTGGTGAAAAATCATCATAAAGACAATCAAAAGGGAACTCATAATCCTTGCATCCATGTAGTGCTGCCAAGTGAAGTAAATATATAAATACTAAGAACTGGAGTTCTTTGGAGGTGCATGGACTCAAAACTAAGCATGCCTCTTGTATTTGCTGAAGGTACAGCTTTAAAAAAAAAACCCACAAAAATTTGCTAGCAGAGAAGTTGCTATATACAGCATGTTTTTTATAATTCCTGTCACAGTCTATATTATTTTGTGAATTGGAGTGTCAATATGCAAGGAAGACTCTGCAATTTACTACTTACAGACAGCAGGTCATGTTTTCTTCATTTTTCCTCTTTGGCTGTGCTTGTCTCTGGGCGTGAAACATACCCCTCACACCTTTTTGTCATCAGACTGCAAGAACACTTGGAAGTATGGTTCAGAATAGGTGCTGCAGATGGATTTGTTTTGGTTAAAAGAACTCTTTCTTACACAAGGAAATGAGAAAAATGAGTTGTATGCAGCTATACTAAAAGGGCAAAAAAAAACCCCTAAGGGATCCATAGAAGATCAGCAAAACCAGTACTGAGGGTCAGGAAAATCAGCTGGAGGCAAACGTATACTCACAGGTGATGTTTCATTTGGAAAGTGTGAGCAGAAGAGGCTGTCTGGACAGCCCCAGTTGCTTGCATTTTGAGACTAGCTGTCTTCAGAAGGGGCAATGATAGGAGTTGCAAAACCCCACTGGATAGGAGTTGCAAAAACCTACCGTTGCTGCTTTTTGAGCTATTTCAAATTATCTTCTGCTATTACTGGCCAGTTCTTACCTCTGTAGCACACAGGGAATGAAGGGATGCTGTCAAATGGAAGCTGTAGATCTTTACCTGAGCAATGCAATGTCCTTGTTGCCACTGCCTGCTAACTACTGCCAGCCCCTTAACATTTCAGAGAGACTAAGGCATGCCTTAGGAAGGACATATTATTCAAAAATCATGAGCCGGCATATTTTTGAAATGTCATGCATCATTTCTATGCCTAAATTGCAGTCCTGAGAAGTAAGCTTAAAATGATGAAATGAGAGTTATGTTCCTGTATCAAACAAGTCCCAGATTTTTGAGGATGCCCCATGAAAAATTGTAGAGGAAGTTTCTAGATATTTGGATATACATCAGATGCCTATTTCATTATAGTTATTATGATTTCATATATATGTCATTTATATATTTTATTTAACAAGATTTTTGTATCCTGCCATACAGCAAATGAAGGCGAAAGTAATCTTCCCTCTTATCTTTTTGAAGTTTTCACACAGAAGGGGAGGTTAACTTTTTTTTTTTTTCTTCATATCTGCTTGTTTTCTGTATTTCTGCCACTATTTTAGTTCATCCTTGGCTTAGGTACTGTTAAAGAAAATCATGCTTTTTAAACCACAGCTTTCTCAATAATCTGGTAACTACCACAGCTGTTTCTTTAATCTGATAGACTCCCTTACATAACAACTGTCCTTTCTGATCAAAAATGACATTCTTAACGTCAATAAATTCTTAAGATTTTCTGACAGGAAATGTTTTCTGGGACATGCAATCAATTCCAGAGTGTGCTTGTCAATATTTTTTCTGAGAAATAAATCAAGAATCCTACCAAGATAACAGGCTAAAAAATAATCTTCTCCTTGAGCTAGGATGCATCTCGTTTTTTTATTTGTTCTAATGAGCAATGTCATTTCTTCTCTGAAAATTTTATCATTAAATGAGCCTCTATTGTCTCTTAAAGTATTACATTTTGCCTTCCATCTTCAGGCTTTCAAAACATTTGAACCTTTTAATAGAGCTATTTCTCATTGGGCTTCTGTACTGTAACATCATACTTTTTCTACTATCTCCTGTAAGTAAATCAATTAATACTCTCCAGTCTACTTCTGATTTTCCCCCATGTCCCTGCCCCCAATACCTGAATAAGCTGAAGTCAAGAATTAAAAGGTAAATTAATATTTATATTTACATAAGTTTCACGATTGTGTAAAAAGTGCTAACTGACATGTTATCACTCCTGTGATAATACCAGTAAATTGTTATTTGTGTACTTAATTCTGCTACTTAGTCTAACTATAGATAGGTGAAATGAGGAAGAAACAATTTTGTTATACATGTAAATGGTTAAATAATTTGTCAGTATGCTCAGAAAATTATTTCTAGGTAAACTTGAAAATGCTTTAGAAACATCATTGGGTTTTACTATCTGAGGTCACCTCAACTAAATCCTCCAAATGTGTATGTCAGGCAGAGCTCTGACACGCAGAGATTTAGTGCACTGTCTCCAGAAATGGAACAGAATATTTGTACTTGGTTTGCCCTTAGCTTGCAGGAGCAGAGAAGTTTAAAAATTCTAAATCCCAGAAATTGGTCCCAGAAAGAGGCACGATAGTGACTACAGTCTCCACAAAAACAGAAGAGTTCAAGTTTAGGGTGGGATTTTCCTCCTCCCCAAAAGCATGGACATTACCATTAACGCTTGGAGTCTAACAAAAAGAACTGATGCTGTCCTTGGTTCTCCATTTGATATTAATGCTAAAAATTCTACAGCTGTAGCATTTTCCAGATTTTCACAGACACTTTTTAAGATTATTATATTGATTGAAGAATTCACTGCCTTTGAAGGTTTGAAAAGCAGTGCTAGGAAATTGAGTAATTGCTTTAGTGTATGCAATAAAGTATTTTCATGCTGTTTATATAAACATTTCTAGTAAAAAAAAAATATGCTTAGTATATACCAGTGTAGTTGCCCCTTGCAGTAGCATCTTCGATTATAAGAAAAGTTCAACAGTTCAGATATAGCCAAAGTCACAGTAACTCACTTTTGCGTAAACAAAGGGACCTTTGTGGGCTAATGAACAGAACGGTCAGGATCATAAGAAAGAAATGCCTTCCTTGTGTTATTAGAATGAGAAACTCTTGACTGTATTTTTCCTGACGAAGAAGGTTGCTTTTTAAGTGGAAGTTTCATGGGGATACATTACTTGGGAGCTGATATGTAGCAGCTGTCTGCATCATGTGGGCTTCTGAGCATTTGCTCGCTTAGAGGGTTCCAATTTTTTTTTTTTTTACTTATAGTGTCCATCGAGCAGTTATCGATGTAGAATTTTTGCATAGTTCAACAACCCTGCTACTCTTCTGATTGACATAACTAACTCTAGGGAGTTAAAAGTGAGAAATAAAAAAAATTATTGTTACTGATACACTACATAAATAACTGATGAAGAGTGATCAATGTTGTCTGAAGTTTTAAAGCAAAAGTTCTGCACAGTATGGGTTAAGAAGTTACAGGGATACACTATTGTGGACAGTGCTGACAAGAACTGGATATGCATTTAGTTACTGCACCCCATTCTGCAAAATATTAAGCAATTATGTAGAATCATACTGAAATTCAGTACTTAAAAGTTCCATCATTTAAAACAATGCAAGACCATAGTCTAGGTTCATCACATCTTAACTCTTCAAGCAACTTCTACAAATTATTCTACAAATAAAATTTACAAATATTGCTAATTGTGTGTTTTGATCTAATGCAAAATAGTTAGAAGGCATCAGTTGCAAAAATATTTTTGAGTGCTGTGATTTGTTATTCTTCAGACCTCATGTTTTCTCATAAAATTCAGAAACTTTGTATGTAAAACTAATTTGTGCAATCATGATTGGAAGGAATGATTTTGCATTTGAGGTTTTTATATTGAGTGGTGAACTGTTACCAATTCTGTTTTGACACTGTTAAATTTCTGATTAATAAGCTGGTATTTTTAAGTGACTTTTTCGTTTAAATTATTTCTTTTTTCAAGAGAGCTAAAGCATGCGAGAAGGCCATTACAGTTGGGCAGACGGTCATCACGAAACACAGGAATACACGATACTATAGTTGCAGAGTCATAGGAGTGACATCTCAACTTTTCTATGAAGTTGTGTTTGATGATGGCTCTTTCAGTCTGGATACTTTTCCTGAAGACATTGTGGTAAGTACTTTCCCAGATACCTGTTCTTTCTGGGGTTTTTTGGTTTTGTTTTTTGTTTGGTTAGAGTTCTTTTCTTGCTTTTGGGTTTTTTTTTTTGTTTGTTTGTTTGGTTGGTTTGGTATTGTGGTTTTTTTTAAATTACAGAGTTGGAACCTCTTGAACTACTTCTTTTGACCTTGAGAAGATAACGTCTTAATATTCAGTTCATGTTTGTTACTTTTGCTGCTGAGAATGATTATTTTCTAATGGGCTTCCAAACCTTGGTTGTTCTAATTAGTCTTTGTTATTTGACCAAATGAATCAAAAGTAATCTTACAAAGTCTTTTAATTAAATAAGAAATATGTATTTAATAAAGGATATGAGAGAGGGAATTCCGTATATCCTTATCTGTCTCTCAGAGATAACTTGTAAAAATTCCTTGCTGAATAGAAAAATCCCGCTGTAATGGGAAGAATAGCTCTCAAGAATCTGTTCCAACACTTGTTTACACCTTCTGATATTTAGTTTGTGAGATTACATTATTAATGATAAAAATCATCAGGGAGAAGAATGTGTAGTTTATTGCATTTCCAAAAAGCAATTGAGATTTTGATTTCCCTTGTGCACTTCCATAAACTGCCATGTTTTTCAGAACTGTTAAGGACCACATTGTGCATTTAGCACATAAGGACAGGAAACTGCTGGAGAGGGTACAGCAAAAGGCTATGCAGATGGTTGGGGGACTAGAACATCTCTTATGAGGAAAGGCTTAGACACTTGGGTCTTTTTAGTCTGGAGAATGGAAGACTGAGGGGGGATCTTATCAATGCTTATAAATACATAAAGGGAGGGTGCCAGGGGGGTGGGAACAGTCTTTTTTCAGTGGTGCCCATTGATAGGACGAGGGGTAATGGGCAAAAACTTGAACATAGGAAGTTCCATCTAAACATGAGGAGGAACTTCTTTCCTTTGAGGGTGGCAGAGCACTGGAACAGGCTGCCCAGAGAGGTTGTGGAGTCTACCACACTGGAGACATTCAGAACCTGCCTGGATGCCATCCTGTGCAACTGGCTGTAGGTGACCCTGCTCTGGCAGGGGGATTGGATTAGATGATCTCCAGAGGTCCCTTCCAATCCCTGTCATTCTGTGATATGAACAAAATTTGCCATCAGTTGGGGAAAGATTCTGTTTCCCTCCACATTTGCAATGAGTATGTTGCATGTTAACCTTCATTGTGTTCATCAGGTGCAGCTTGACGTCTTTCTCATGGTATGACTCTAATCCTTGTTTATCTTGGTGCTCCTCTGAGTCTTTTTTTATGCTGAACTGATATTTTTGGTATACTTCCTGCTAATAATTTCTAAAAGTTAGAGTCTTCAGTGAACACTGGTACACAAAAGTGCTGTTTGTTGCAAGACCACTTTTCACTTAGCCCTGTGTCCTGTTCTCTATGTAGAGGGGGACAGTCTGGCATATGCAGCAGTGCATAAGAATACATGCCTTGCAGCTCAGGGGGCGCAGCTACTAGGAGAACTCCATATTTTTCTCCTGTGACAGTCTTTGAACTGTTCTGTTTTCTGTAGGCCTAGTGTTTTCCTGGAAGTAGCATTAGCTGACAGATAGATCAGTGGAAACGATGCTGTTTTTCTTAGAAGCTTCTTAGTTATTGAAAAGCCTCATGCCTTTTGAAAATACTGTATTTGAAAGGGTACATTTCTGAGCAGTGTATGGGGATTGAGCTGTTTACCTCCCACTGGTCTTAATAGAAGACAGTCAGCAAATCCCTGTTACACGTCTTTGAATATTTATCCTTTAATTCGAAACACTCCAAAAGGCTCCATTAATGATCAAAGACATTCTGATTTAGGATGATCAAGATATTAAGCAAATGTGACTGTATTGTTATTAGAAACCCCTCTTTTGTGTATGCCTGCATCAAGGATCTGGTAAGGCAGAGATGAGAAACTGCTTGCCACCCTAGTGGGGTAGTCTGATCCGGAGCTAAGAATAAATGTAATCAAGTCTGGATATGCCTCAGTGCTTCTCAGATAGTGGATGAACAACATATAATTGTTTGATGGAAACACCAAACGAATTTCACATACCTTAGAGAAATCTTGTTGTGTTTTCATTAGATAATATACCTGCAGCAGTTACTGGAAGGGAAAAAAAAATGTTTTTTCTTCTGCCTGGACTAAAACTTGCTAATCCATGCAATGTGCGTATCAGGTGTTAGTGCCGCTGGGAGGACTTATTCATCAAATCTGGTGTGAAAGCAATGTTGCTGCCTATTGAAGAACTTATTTTTCTAATCTGTTTTCACTTTTCAACTAGCTCACAAAGATAGCAGGAGCTTTCTGCTTTTCCAGTATGTGCTGAATCCACTACATAATTTCAGCTCAGCTCACAATAGACCACAATTCCGATGTTCAGACACAGTGATTTATTTTTAAGGAGAAAAATAGGGAGCAGGGAAATTTCAGTCTCAAAGCTTCGTGAAACTCTGTTTGCTTGTAAGCATTCAGTAACTACCAAAGCAGGGTGTACATTGTTCTCTTCTCATATGTATTTTTCTTGGTTTGTGTTAGCATTTGCTAAATATAGCAGGGTTGGGGTTTTTTTTAAGTGTAAGTGTTAGATATAGGCATAGCTATATAGATTTTTAATTTCAAGCTATTTCTTGGGTACTCTACTTGATTTCTATCTTGTCAGAATTTCTTAGAATGACCGCACCTTGATTACAGTGTTTAAACCCATTACATAGCTTGTTGATGTGGCAACCCGTCAGCTTTCCCTCAACCCAGCGGGTGTAGAGGGTATATAAGAAGTATATGGGTACAATTTTTTGCTGAAAGAAACAACAGGACAACTTCCCCTGTAGGTCATGGAAAGACTGCAGTGAGGGGCATAGTACGTGATATCTTAAAGCAGGTGAGATGAGAGTTTCGGTGGTTAGTTTAACAATGCATGCACACAAGTGGGGAGTGCGTATGCGGCAGTTCTGAATGTCTGCTACCAACAGACAGCATGTATGTGTGCCACTTGCCACTTCTTGAAGGATTAATGCTCTGTAACTTACAGCCCCTAGCGCAACACCAGGAGGAATACTGTCCTGCCCAACAGGCTAAATGTCAGTTTACAGATTATAGAAACATAGAATCGTTTTGGTTGGAAGAGACCTTTAAGACCATCAAGTCCAACTGTTAACCTAGCACTGCCAATTTACCACTAAACCATGGCCCTAAACCACTACCACTAAACCAGCACATCTACGTGTTTTAAATACCTCCAGGGATGGCAACTCAGCTGCTTCCCTGGGCAGCCTGTTCCAATACTTGATAAACCTTTCAGTGAGGAACTTTTTCCTAGTATCCATCCTAAACCTCCCCTGCCACAACTTGAGGCTGTTTTGTCTTGTCCTGTTGCATGTTACTTGGGAGAAGAGACCAACACCCACCTCCCTACAACTTCCTTTCAGGTAGTTGTGGAGAGCAATAAGGTCTCCCCTCAGCCTCCTTTTCTCCAGGCTAAACAACCCCAGTTCCCTCAGCTGCTTCTCGTAAGATAGGCATTAGGAAGTGTCTTCTTTGGCCTGCTCGAATAGGGAACATGTCCCACAGTTGGTTTGGTTTTGGTTTTTTTTTTGTTAGTACCTGACAGACATATCTTCACTGGCATACGTTGGCAGTTTGCTAGAAATTAATATTCTGGCTATTTAACTAGGAGTTTTAGTTGTTTTTCTATACATTGTGGCTGTCAAGTATAATTAAAATATATATACATATATTTGAAACCTGAAAGTAGAGCTAAGGATGAAGTTGTTCCCACAGTACCTTATTAAAACCTTAGCTAAACAGGGAGGCCTTGCAGTATACCTGGTCGGGGGCAGGAAGGTCCCACCAAAATATATTGATTGCAAGGAAGAAAGGAAGAAAAAACATTAAATTGTGGAGTCAAGCATGACTTGAGTCTGTGGGGGGGTCTGGTTACAGGAGAGCTGAACACACCTCTCCTGAAATGGCAGACATCCTTCCAGGCCACTTGCCCCAGTTATTACACTGGTCCTCCAGTGACCAGTTTACACAGAATTGTTTGCTGTCTTGGTTTCACTTGGTGTTTATCAAGCAAACCAGGTGAATAAAAATGAGTGTACTTACTCTTGCTGCCATGACATACCCACACTGTGTTTTAGTTTACTATTAAGTGTATAAACGTAGAGGTTCTCCACTGAGAAGGTAAAGCTGATCCATGTGTTGTCATGCCCAAAACTCAAAATGGACTTTACTTTTTAAAATCTATAAATTGAACACTATCCTAAGTGATATTGTAGCTTATGGAATACTGCTGTAAATGTTCCTTACAAGCAAGATTATCTTAAAAGCTGAGGAAGTGAGATATGTTAAGAAGGAGACTTGGATGCTATATTCAGGAGTTTGTGAGGTTTTTTTGCACAACCACAGTATGGTAATTTTCGGAGGTCCTGATAAAATCCAAAAAGCATACTTTAAAAAGGTCTATATTAGTTCAGGTTAAGTCATTCAGACTGCAGCTGTCAAAAGCAGGAACCAGAAATTATTTTTTCATGTGTCAAGTTGGTCTGTTCAATGTCTTGCTTGATTTTTTTTTGTCTACCACTGTTTTTTGAAGTGGATGCCACCTTACCTGAAAAAAATTCAAGCATGAAGAAAACCCTACCAAACAGTGGATTTTTTAACATACCAACAGTGATACCTGGAATCCTTAACAGAATTATGCTGATACATATGCAAGTACCTTCTTTCAGTAGTGGACCCAAGAGAGCCTTCAGTGTGAAGAGAATGGAGGAGATTAAGCTCTATCTTTCTGTGTCTATCAATACTTTAAATTCACCACTGGCAGGGACGGGAGGAACAGGGCTATTGAGAACTCTGACAGCCAAAGTACTTCACTGAAATTATCATGAAGGCTACAGCTTCTTACAGCTTGCACCTAAATCTCACAAAGCCCAAAATTATTATTCTCTGCTTTCTTTGTAAGAAAATGGAGCACATTTTAGTTGCCAGTGTTTGAAGAAAGACCTTCCAGAATAATAGCAATGTAATTTGAGAAGGTATTAAAAAAAAAACCAACAAAAACCAACCAAAAAACCAAAGCCAGCTTTTCTCAGCCAGGGACCTTCTTTGCAATCCTCTACCTCTGTCCTGACCCACAAATGCTCACTTTACACCCCTACAAAGTTATGAAATCAAAGCTTTAACATCTCGTGACCCACACTATAATGTATACACATACTGTGTGCATAGCCTTGCAATTAGTCTCTCTTTCTTGATGATTGTGGACTTGCTGAGATCCTTCCTGCCCTAGATATCTGGCAGGGGTTTGAAGCTGCATAGGCATTTATAGTCTTAGAAGTTGCTTAAGATGAGGTGAACTAATTGGGGTAAAGTACAGGCAAAGGACTCAGGCTGAATACAGATAGTCCCGAGGACAGTATTACTAGACTAATGAGAGACAGAATGGATTTACTTCATCCTCCTTTGAGATGTAGAAGAAATGGGATTTAGCTGGATGGTTCTTCAAAAATAATTTCCTCCACAGGCTAGCTAAAGCTATTAGTTTAAAACCATAATGTGCCTATATGTAGGTGGGACTTTTTGCATGCACAGGTTAGAAAAGGTAGCGCTTCTGCGGGCTGTGAGTTTCAATGCTTAGGATGTAGCTTCAAGAACAAAGTCTTACTTTACATGAACTTCCCCTTAATGACTTACCTGGACTACTGACTTTCAGTGGTACAATAAATATGTGTCTGCATATGTCTATGTGGACACTCAATCAGCTTATCAATTTCTGTATATGTTAATACTTTTGCTAAGGCTTTTGAAAAACCATTCTGCTTCAACAACAGACATTCGAAAATACTGGGCTAGCACGTAAGTCTTGACAGTCCATTAAAGTCCACCTGGATATAAAAAATAGAAGATTTTATTCCAGCCCTAGTCATTTCCAAAGGATGCTGTGGTTTTTTGAAAATCTCTCCCACAAACCAGACACATGTAACTTTTCCTCCATCAGCCTTGTCTGGCATTATAAATGTCTAAACTGCTGACTAGTTTCCAGCATTTTTTCCAGTGGTTTCTCGTCTGTATGCCTTTCTCTCTTTACCTCTTCTGACAACTGTTTTCTGCTTGTCTACATGTTCAAATCAAAACTTTAAATAGTAGTGCTTACCTGCTTCCTTGTATCTGTGAAAGATCCATTAGATTTCTGACAGACAATAATAGCTTATTGTTCAGTTCTATTATACTGGCATATAAATCTCTAAAGAATGGCTAAGGATATTAGAACTGTTGAATTCACCCTCTTTCTGGACAATCTATAGATACTGTGGATGCACTTCAATGTCACCACCACCGGTGATTTCTGAGAATGTGAAATAGGAAAACAAGCAATGCATTTCTGAAAGTAACAAGAGGATAGATCGTATTTGGTTTAAACTTAGTCAAAATGTCCTCAGAACTAGTTGTGTGATGTGGGAAAAGAGACCTAATGAATTGTAATAGGTTTAGCAGCCTTTTTTTCTTATTTCTTAACTGAAACAGCATTGAGTCTCTGAGCTGAATAATGCACGACTGATGTTGCACTAGCACAACTGTTTTTGCAGCTTTATAAAACTACCTGCTGTGTAGTTGAACTTACTACTCAGAAATTTATATGATGTGACCATTGACAGACAATTCTGAAAAATTGTGGAAAGCAAGGCTGAAAGCTGAATGACATGTCTCTTAGGAGAAAACTTGGGTTTCTTTTCCTGGTTAGACAGATTTGTAAAAAATTGTGTAGGATTTTGCATTCTTGTTCTGAGAAATACTCCAGGAAGTTAAATGTGTATATATATTTTGAAGAATTTATTTCAAGTTTGTGTGAGCTGAGAAATTTATTTTAACACATTTTTGTAACTGTGAACTTTTGCACTGGATTTGCAAGCGCTGATACATGAATGCTATGCTTTGCACATGCAAATCATTGTTTGCATCTTCTGAATACTAATAAAAATAAATTCCTGTTTTTAAAGCTGTGGTCTTATTAAGTTAAAATCAAGCTTTTTAAAAAACAAAGACTGAGTTAAAAGGCTTCAGACTGCAGGGTTTTATTCCATCATTTAACTCTTGAAGCTGCAAAACATCAAAAGGTGCAATAGTCTGATTCTAATCTGAAACTTGTTGTACAGTACTATAACCGTATTGATTTAAGTGAGTTACTTTCACTTTACTCCATTATGGAGAACAGAAGTGATTTTTCCTGTGGCTCTTGCTTTTCCTTTGTTTCCTGTTACAGTAGAAAGACAGGCAACTTAATAGATAAGCATAAAAAATGAATATAGGATAGATTAAAGGCAAATTAAAGCTTCAAATATGAGTATTATCTTTATACAGTTTCCTGTGTATAAGGTCCTTTCCACTTTATAATGGAATGCTTTATGGATCCTTATCAATAATGATTTTAGATGAGTTGAAGGTAATGCCCCCACAGCTCAGTAGGAGAAATAAAATGGAAGACAATCCATTACTTTGCAGTTTATGATAAGATGGCAGTGAAGCAGGTGAGAGACAGAAATATATTACAACGCTTCGTGTGCTTGCAAAGTGCGTGTGCATCCGTGTGCAGGAGCACAACGAGTACAGCCGTGATGAGCATGTGGAGCACAGTGAAATCCCTGGAATCGCAGAGCAACCACTGAGACGAGGTGGGACTGTGGGAGTCGGGGAGGAGCATTATTTCCCCTCCCACCTTTTTTTCTGAGGTAACTCGGGATATTCNGGGGGGGGGGGGGGGGGGGGGGAGAAGGAGCATTTTCCTTTGTCCCTGTTACGACCTGAGGCAGGGGCAGGAGCAGAACATGAGCTGCTCTTCGCACTCCTCTGGCTGCAGTTGATTTACTGGGAACTTTAAACCTTTAGGCCTTCACCAATATATAGGTGGGCAGGATACAAGGTCGTACTGTAGGATTCAGAGTCTCATCTAACTTTAATGTAAGCATAAGCAAGGGTCCTCTGCCACACTAAAGGAGCCTCGTACTTCTGTCGGGCACAGCGAATCGGACATCCTGGTGTCCTTGCCAACTTCACCTTCCTACTGCTGACACTGAGTTTTGTCCCATAAGAGTATATCGTACCCCCAGTTAAGGCTTCCTCAGCGTCCTCTGTGCTGCATCTTACTGTGATGCCCGGTACCAGCCTGGACATCCTAAGCCTCATTCTGCAATGTGGGTTTGAATCCCACAGAATTGCCCAGAATCTGGGCAATTCCGCATCTGTGAATTGGCATTGTGCATGTATTTCTGTTATTGATACTTTGCTGAAAGGCAATGTAACATTTGAAATAGTAACTTTCTAAGCTGAGTGGAAAGTAAGAAATATTTAGATGTATTCAGGAATGCACGATCCAATTTGTCTTCCAGTTTCCCTTTGGTGAAAGCATATATTCACTTTGTAAGAGAAGATTCGGTGACATTTTAAGGACAACATATTATACATAAATTCAAAGTATTTTTATACTATGCGTTCTGTGATCCAAGGCTAAATTTGTTGAATTACAGTAACTATTCTGTTAATCTGGTGATTTCACTGAATTTATACCAATTCAAAACCAGAATTGCACTCCTGGGAATCAGGCCTGCTCTTTCAAATGCTAATGCACTGTGTAAATTGCTGTTCCTGTTTAGATAAAATTCTGACTGTGGCAAATTAGCTACCACTCTCCTTTTCATTCAAATTGTCTTGGAACATATGAAACCTAATTCTGTGTTTCTAAAAATTTGCGTTAAGTACCGTATACTATCAGCTCCCAAAAGAAAAACACAGTTTGACAGTCTGTTGAGATCAGCGGTTGTTTTCAGAGAGTTTCCACAATTTGTTTCTCCACTTCCGCTTTAATGGTGTTGGTAGATATATTCACTGTTTGCAGCTGTGGTGTGTTATTTGGTCGATATGACAAGCTTTTCTAAATCAGAGGTGTTAGTTGTGAACACATTAGTTGTGCTCCTTATGAAACCACCACTGGTGAGCGTGACTGTGGAGGCTTCATCACTAGCACTCACGGTTGAAAGTTAATGTTAGCTGAAGTAGCGTGGACAGAGGACTTGCATTAAGTGCCGTCGCAGAATGGCCTTGGGGACATTGCGGCTCCGTCCTCAGGACTGTTCAGAGGTACCTTTCCCGCTCTGCCTCGGGAACTTTTTTCTCTCCTGGGTCTGTACAGCAAAAGCTAACTCTTCCTGACAGCGTGGTCCCCCTGTGCTTAGTTCTGCACTCCTTCCCTTTTGTCATCTTCTGCTGGTTCCTGTCAGCACAGAGAACACTATCTCACGGTAGGTACCCTAGTGGCAATGAAGTAGGATAGCAAATTTAACTCAGGTCCTAATTTAAGGGGAAAATTTAGGAACAACTGCTGCAGTTCAACTAGAGTCAGCGAGAGGGCAGTTTCTGTGCAAAAGCCCAGTAATCAGGCCTGGATTTTTCCTACTTTTTCATGTTGTGAATCTGGGGACAAGAAATCCACTTGAAGTCTTATAAATTAAAATCAGATGTGGTTAGTGAGTTTTGTCTGTGTTGTGAGAAGTAACTGTTAATTTTGTGATTAATATCAGAATGCTTGTTTGCTATGAATTGAAATGAATGAATGGAATTTGCTGTGAAATAAATTCCAGTTCCTCCCAAATAGGATGACAGAGGTGTTGGTTGTTCAGTTTTGGAGACCGTGCATGAATTTTAAGTTATTTTTCAGGAACCACGGGAAATTCCAGAATAAAAGCCCAAATGAGTCAATATTATGGCTTCCTCCATGCAAATTGTGGTTAGATAGACTAATACTAAGGTCTGAGCCATTCTTATGGATCTAAGCAATGCAGGGGATGACAGAAAATGGACAGTCTCTATTTCACAGTTTGACGTTAACAATATGTACAAATTTGCAAACAAACACCAGATAATTGACCGTAGAAGAATATGTTGATAGGAAGGCCAGGTTTATTGCAATTACAGAGCCTGATTTAGCTCTAGTTCTTCTTTTCGGTATCTGTTTCTCTTTGATCTTTGAAGCCTCAGGGCGAGATTATCTGTTTTCAGTCTGCCAGGAGGAGGATTACAATATTGTGCCATGGCCCCTGTGCATCAGGGGTGGAACAATACGGAAAGGGTCTGTATCACCAGGCACATTGCGGGGCTGAAGCCAGGCTGCTGCTTACCTCTGCCTTTTGCCCTTCCTTCTTGCCAAGTTGCATGACAACAGCAATGCGGGATTCACAAAATACCTCTGATACAGAAAGCCGCAGCAGCACAGCGAAATGGATTCTTACACAGTATTCCTGCAAGACTGCTGTTGATTGATTGGAATATGTCTTCCTAGAGGGTTTTGATGTCGTATGGTACAGAAATAATGAGTAACTTCAAAGGATGAAAAATGTGTTCAGCTAAACTAATTGTTACAAATACTAGTTCTGAGCTTACATTAAAACTGTCTTTAAACTGATAGCATCCCAGGAAAAATAATGACAGTCAGGTTCTGTGTATATTTATACTATTCCTTTACCATTAAGTAAAATAATTTATACAATTCATGTGTATTTCATTCTGTCACTGTTACAGAGCCATCCAGCAAAAAGAGGATTGGAAGTATGGGCTGTCTTACAAAACCTGTTGCGAGAGCCACAGTTAACCACTTTAGCCCTGTATTGTTTATGTCAATTATACCACCAGTAGTATTTGACAAAAATTTGAATAAACAATGAGGCATTTTGTGCTTTGTTGTGGTAACAAAGCAAATCAGCAAGTAAAACCCCGGAGTGTGAAGGAGATGCAGAAATTTTTGCTAAGTGACATTGAGAAAAATGCTGTAATTTGAATACAATTTAAATAAACCAAAATATTTTATTCTGAATACAGTCTAAACCATAGTGATTCGAAAAATAACAGAGCTCAGCCAGTTAAGCAGATAAAAAATTCTATTGGTGTTGAGGAAAATAAAATAGGAGTTTCTGAGGATTTTCATGGGGTAAGTGATGCTCAGTCAGACACTCTTCTGAAGAAAGAGGTGCCAGCCTGATTATGTTTGCTGTCTTGGTTAGTCCTTGATGACAGTTTGATGTTCTGTGGTGTGGATTTTGTAGAGACACCCTCATGGGAAATAGGTAGAAGAATGTTATGGGTATGGTAGATTTGAATATTATTTAACAAGTTCCAGAAGAATGAAATGGTTTAGAAAAGGAGGAGGCTACTCTGCATGTCTAACAAATTACTTGAAATGATACAAGTTTACGAATGTAAACCTCAGGTTTGTTAAGCAGTGCAGCTGTAAGGGAAAAATTTCTGCTTGATCAGATGAGTTAGCAGCAAATAGGAGTAAGCTTCAAAAGGGAACCACTTGCAGGCAATATTCTTGCTTAACTCTGTATACCATAGACTGATTTTTCTTCAATATCTTTCCAAGTTTTTGGCCTTATTTTATTTTTTTTTTATACATGGAAAAAGAAATCTCAGTCTTCATTGTATTGTTATATATATATATATGAATGTTTTAGGGCTATGTTCAGGGAAAACTGGTCTCCAGTAATATTCGTCGGCTGTAGAAGAGGGTCTTCAGACTTAATTATGAATTGCAAATGTCTTTTACCTCACAGTGTTTCATTCCCCTCTTCCTTATTAAGTGCACTGTAGGAGCACAGCTGTGAGAACTGAGTTGAGTAATCTCCCACAGAAAATATTCTGATCTGATCAAGATGGAGATTGATTTTCTTCATTGTAATAGGAGAAGTTCCACAGAAAGCTCATGCAAAAGTATGAGGGGGAGGCAAAAGCAGCTTTTAAAACAAGAGATACTAGTCTAGTTTATCAGTTGCAGGATTGAATCGGGGACCTTCATCATCAAACTCTTCTATCCTCTCTTGAGTCGGGGTAGGATCACATCATGAAAACAATTAATAAGAGCCGGGTGATCTGATGAAGTTGCCCCCTGATTTGAATAGATAAGTATTGGCATTTTTTGATTCAAATTGTTTTCTAGCAGCAATTTTAAATATTTGACTACTGTTCAGTTTATACCTCCTCTAAGAGATGCCACATGGGCTGCATTTTCCTCTTTTCAAACAAAATCTTGAGATACAATGACCAAAGTTACTGCTATGATATTAAATAAAATTTTAACCTTAATGACCATTACTTTAAGTTAAAGGAGTTAATTGATCCCTTCTTCACCAATCATGTTCCACATTCACCAAAGGCTGAATCAGATTTGGAAGTATGTGATTCCATTTAAGCTCCTTAAAGATCAAACATTGAGCTATAAGCTGACTGCTGAAAGGCAGAACATTGTACAAGCTAATGAAGAACGTTTCATGCTGCTAGATTCAGGAGGAATGAAGTGGTGGGGGTTTTGTGTGTTCAGAGTATTCAGAAATGTTTTTGAGAGCTTTTTTCTTTTCATGTATTTAACCTGAACAGAATTTTTATTTTAAGTGTTATTAAATGATGTATTGTAGTCTCCAGGACTGTTTTGTTCAACTGCTGCCTTCCTCGCTGGAGAAAAATCCCTCAAACTGAAAACTTTTTGGTTTTTATTAAATTCTCAAATACTCTAGTTTGGCCATGTCAATATTTTCCTTTCTAAGATTTTCTCTCTATCTAGCTTTCTGTCAGACCAGAGACTCTGTACATTAACATTGGCTGATATTTGTAGTCACAGAATAATTTAATCCTTTCCTAGTACAATCTTGACATGAAAGACTACAGTATCCTTTCTACTATCAATTTAACTTGCAGACTTCTTTTAGCCAGTGCCTGAAGATACAAGCCAGTTTAGTCGTGTTGACAGGCTGAAAGAGTTGGGGCTGTTCAGCCTGGAGAAGAGAAGGCTCCGGGGAGATCTTATTGCGGCCTTCCAGTACCTAAAGGGGGCCTACAGGAGAGCTGGGGAAGGACTTTTTACTAGGGCATGTAGTGATAGGACGAGAGGGAATGGCTTCAAACTGGAAGAGGGGAGATTTAGATTAGGTATTAGGAAGAAATTTTTCACTTTGAGGGTGGTAAGGCACTGGAACAGGTTGCCCAGAGAAGTTGTGGAAGCTCCATCCCTGGAGGCGTTCGAGGTCAGGTTGGATGGGGCTTTGAGCAACCTGGTCTAGTGGGAGATGTCCCTGCCTATGGCAGTGGGGTTGGAACTCGATGATCTTGAAGGTCCCTTCCAACCTAAACCATTCTATGATTCTATGACTGCAAGGATTGCACCACAGAGTTTTCTCTTTCCTTTGAATTCACTAAAGATACTTGTTTTCAATGTGGCTCCTTTGGATCAAACCTAGAAGAATTTGAAGGCTCTTATATTCTTATAATTTCCAAAATAATTGTTGAATTTGAAATAGCTGAATTAGTAACATAATTGCCAGGCAAAACATTGTTAAAATAAAATTATAGGTATTCAAGGAACATCTATTTCTGACAATTTTGGAGAGCAGTTTCAATAGTTCATCTTAGAGCAGAGTATCTATACCTTTTAGCCTTGATTTAAGAAAGCATTTGAATGTATTTTTTATAACTTTTTAAAAGTTAGGGTATTTTCTTCAGATGTCAGTGGCTATATTCAAATTATGGGAATCTTGCAACATTTCACAGTTCCTGGATTCAAGTGCATGCTTTAGGTGCAGACTTCCCCCCCTTTTTTTTCGTGTGGCTCCACGTTTGTTCCTAGTCTGTGTCAGCTATCACCACCCTGCTACTGCAACTGGATTTGCTGCTTGCAAATGCTCTGTCCAGCCTTAATGAACAAAAGTATTGTTCAACCTGTGTGGTAAAAACAGAGGAATATCAGAAGAGTAAAACAGCAGAAGTGTCTGCTTTATCTCGTGCTGTGCACAAGAATTCTGTACTGACAGCATAAGGGACAAGCCCAGTATTTCAACATATTTTTCTAACATCTGTTGAGAATGGATTACTTACTATTTTAGTTCAATGCATATAGTTTCTTAAACCAGAAAATACCACCTGTAATAAACAAGCTTTAGAGTTATTGTTATTCACGGGTTTTTGCTCATAAAGAAACTTTTTTGAATGGCTGTAAACCTAGCACTGGTGAGACCATATCTGGAGTGCTGTGTCCAGTTATGGGCTCACCTGTACAAGAAGCACGTGGGCGTACAGGAGTAAATACAGTGAAAGGTTGTGAAGGTGATGAAGAGACTGGAGTTATATGAGGAGAGGCTGAGAGAGCTGGAACTGTTCAGCTTAGAGAATAGTAGACTCGGGGATCTTATCCAAGTGTGTAAGTACCTGATGGGGGAAGTAAAGAAGATGGAGCCACACAGTTCCCAGTGGTGCAGAGTGACAGGATGAAAGACAACAGGTATCAACTGAAATACAGGAAATTCCTTAACATGAAATTTTTCTTCATTTAAGAAGAGACTTTTTTACTGTGACGCTTGTCGAATGCTGGACTAGTTGCCCAGGTAGGTGGTGAAATGTTCATCCTTGGAGATACTCGAACCCAACTGGATATATCCCTGAGCAACCTTCTGTAGCTTACCATGCTTGGAGCTGGGTCTCTGAGCTGTGAAACAGCTAGAATGTGAACCTGGACGCTTAAGTGAATAAGCTTTGCAGTATAGATAGGCATGATTTTGTCTATTTGTGTGAAGAAGAAAATATACTATGTAATTGTGCAGGATATTTACATGGTTTACAAGTTGAATGTAGACTGAGCTCACACTGTATGTTGTTTACAGCTGGTCTATGGCAATGTCAAAGGATTGCCGTATCTTGATGTCTTACTTTTCATTACTTCATTACTTTCATTACTTCACTCCCCATCCCTGGAGGTGTTCAAGGCCAGGCTGGACGTGGCCTTGGGCAACCTGGTCTAGTGGGAGGTGTCCCTGCCTATGGCAGGGGGGTTGGAACTCGATGATCTTCAAGGTCCTTTCCAACCTAAACCATTCTATGATTCTATGATTCTATGATTATATGGCTGGGAAAAACGAGGTTGCATTTTTGCAATTTTATCAGCCTAAGAAGTCATTCCCCAGAAGAAAATGGTGAGAACTATTTTTGCAGTAAAAGGAGAATCTCTAAAATGGTCATGTGATGTGAAAATAAAAGAGAGGAACTCTGGCAGAAATCAGCAAAAACTATTTAGTACAGGTTTCCCAAACACTGATCCAAAGACTAAGACGTTGTTGTGATACATGAAGAATGGGTTTGTTACTTGTCTAGTTATTTGCATGAGAACTCTAATTTTCCTATGAGTAGTTCCTTTAGCTGTCCTAGAGAAGCTGTGAGATGGTTTTTTTTTGTGCAAGGTGCAAAGGGAACAATTCATGCTGGGCTTTTGTTCTTGGAAAATTAATGTTTGGCTTGACATTGTTGATAGATTTTTTTTGTTTTCAGGAAATTTGCAGTCTTCAATGGTACATTTTAAAAGTTTGTTCAAGACACTTAACCAAGACTCCTTTTTGCACGTTAGCAATAAATAGATAGAGGATATATCCTCCGTGATAATGACAACAAGCATCTTGACAGTCATCACTGAGAAGAGAGCATTAAAAATATAGTCTCATTTAATTTATAGTCAGAGTATAGTCATGATCGTATTTAGCAGTCCCTGTCCCCTGAGAAGTCATAATTATTCCACTGTTGGAGAGCAGGCAGGAGCAGCCACCCTCTGCCCTTTCCCCTGTCCCCCTGCCTGTCCTGGAAATATTGGGAAGGGTAGTACAGTAATACCACCTACTACCCCAAATATATGGTGAAGTTGAAAGGATACATCTTTCTGTGTCTGTCATAGCAACCTCTGGCAGGCAAACACGCAGGGCATATTTTAGAGCTGTCCCCCCGGCACAGCACCTGAGGGGTGACAGAGACAGTGTTGTCATGCAGGAAAATGTGTTTCTGTGAAAATCCAGCTTTTCACTTTTCTCATGGGTTGGATCAAATTCATGGATTAAGATACATGTGGTTAAAAGCAGTTTATAAAGCCTGGATTTGGCTAGCATGATACTATAACAAGATAATGTCCCAGTAAGGATCACTGTGATGCATTTTTGTTCCCACATTTTGAGTTCTTTGTCATGATGATCGTTGGCCTCTGTTGGAAGCGAACTGTTGAACTCAAAAATGCAATAGTTTTTGTATTTTTTGTATTCTATGTAAATCCGAGACTTTGAAAACAGTAATAGTACTGCAGCAACCTGAGATAATACCAGGTCCTGCAGAACCTTGTCACTGAGTCCTTGGCTTTATCTTTTCTCTTCCCAGTCTAGACCTCTTAGCAGTGAGCTCAGTTAACACAGTCACCTAGGAGAATACCACTAAATTAGTGCTAATTTACATGACAAATCTTGTGATATAGTCAGTACAAAGTACAGATGCCTTTGTTGGGATGAGTATTTGGCACAGAAAGCTTCCAAAGAATTGGTGAGCACAGACCTGACACGATCCTTTTCTGGTCCTTTGGGTATTTCCTCATGTGGACAGCTGTTATTATGGGTGTGTGGTCAGTGTGCTCTGCAAATGAGTCATTTAGGTCATACTGAGTTGCATGGGGCAAAAGAAACCATAACAAGGATGTGTTGCAACTAGCATAAACTGTGCTGCTCTGACATGCTCAACAAATCAGGCACAAAATCTGGGCAAAACACGGGAAAAAAACTGCCTCAGATCCTCTGAAAAAAACAATCCCACCTAGTTCTTCTTTGTAAGCGTTTGGATTCATTCAGTGTTTCTCCATCAGCTAAGCAAAGAACTCACTGGCATTCTCGCCATTTGTAGTTTGATCCATCAGGGTATGTTTCAGTCAGCAAAGTTGGCAATTAGCAAAAATATGCTGTAGTTAACAAAACGTGAGTTACTTGAATATGTAAAAGAGGAAGTGTTGCACAAACGCAATTGCACTTTAGTGATCTCTATTTTCAGTGTGTGACGGAAATTAATTTTGGGGGAAATGTATCACAGTTGCTGATAGCAATCTGATTTTTGCATATGCTGCCTTGCCAATGCAGTGTCAAGCTGTAAAAAGAATGTTTCTTTGGTCAGTATTTCATTTTCATAAAGGCTAACAGTATCTTCTGTTAGCCCATTAGCAGGATTATAAAACTTGACACACACAAGGTAATGAATCTCCTCCAATTACCAAGTTGTAAAAAGCAGCTTACTGGTAATTTCAAAGTGTAGTGGCTCACTCACTGATTTGAGAATCCATCCTTCTTTGTAAATAGAGCAGAGATTGCCTAAGGCTGGGCCCACCTGCGGAGGGAGAGGTTGTCCAAGTGAAGTGGCCTGATGGAAAACTGTATGGTGCAAAGTACCTGGGAACAAATACAGCTCACATGTATCAGGTGGGTGTCTACATTTATTGCCACGCGCTTGTTTTTCAGATGTCTTTATTGCAGATTGCTCATTCAACTCCGGCATTGGACTGGCCAGCCACACCTTCAAAGCTGCAAAAGGCTGGAGGGTGGACTCTTATTGTAACTGCTAATGCATTTAAACTAATAAATAAAGCTGTCTAAACCATTAACGAGTGCTGTGCGCCCTTTGGGAGCTGAGGTTTCACCTGTTCTTATAAAATCAAGAAAGTGGGTTATTTAATAAGAACTCAGGTGAACAGGTGGAACATTAAGATTGAAAGATAACAGTTGTTATTTTCTGCAGGTTATTTACTTTTATTTGATGTCAGGTAATTATACAATTAATGATATAAAATTAAGAATTTGTGTGTGACTAAAATGAACCTTAGGCATTTTGTAAAAGGAAGGAAGGGAGGACAGTAAAAGAAGAGCATAAATACCCCCACTTTCATTTGTCTGAGGCACTTCTGAATTAATTTACACATAATCTAAGGAGTGTTTTATCCTCAGCAAAGGCAAAAGGGAACCGAACACTGAAGGCAAGGCTAAAAAGCTGACTTCTGATTTCAGAGACACAGTAATTGTTTTTTTATGTGCTTGCCTTTGAGAAGAATCAGTCAGCAGCTTTGAGTACCCAAGTGAATGGTAGAAACTGCAATAAAACAATCACAATAATAATAGCACTTCTGAAAGAATGAGAATCTAGCTACATTTCATTTATATATATATAATCATTTTCACTTATGTAACTCTTTTCATCTGAGGGCCTCACATTACTCTACAAAAATGGCAAATTTACTATTATATCTGTAGATAAATTAAGGCACAGGGAGGCTAAATGACTTGCTGCATTGACCTTCTCACTTTGCCAATGACTTGCAATCGAACTCAAGTCCTCAAATGCCTGATCCCTTGAGCTAGTCTCTAAATCTTACCTCTTTCCTTATGTTTAGCAGCTTATTATATAGTGAAGGTGAAAAGTTCTCTATAAAATATAAAGATTATTATTGTACAGTAACGTTAATCTTCAAATCATTTGATCTTCTACACAGGGTCTTCTGAGGAATACTGTGACGTAAATTAGATTAATGTTGTTGTCTTTCATATTTGAAGGAATGTGACATAGTCAAAACAAACTTTTTTGTCTTATTTTAGACCTCTTGGACAACATGATGAAATCAGTTTAGTTTAAGGAAAATGGATTAGTATGTGGAAGTTCAGTAAGGTTTCGAGTTCCTCAGCATAACAGTCATGAGAGATTACAGTAAACTGCCTTGTAGCAACCCCTATCACAGGGGAAAGAGCAAAGATTGAAGATTAGAGGGAGTCCAGATTGCAGTACATAGGACTTTGGAGACAAACAAGTATTTCAATCTGTAGGAGGCTGCCACAACATGGCCACAGGTTACAGAAAGTCTATTATGTGGAGGGTGCAAGGCTAACTTCAAGACACATTAGTAGTTCTTCCTCTTCTACAAAGCCTGTTTGATAGCTCCTGGGACCCATGCCTACGCATGCTCCATTATTCTTCTGGGTTGTGAGGTCTCTGTTGCAGCCTTGAGATTCTCTTACCAAGTCTTTTGTGATTGCTTAGATGGTACAAAAGGACGGAAAAGGACTCTGAAATGAGTAGTATGATCTAATAAGGCACATCTGTTCTACTTGGATAAAACTGTGAATTTTCCTCATGTTCATGAGACATTTGTACCGACTGTGACAGTACTTGTGTATGCAGGAGCTATGACACAATGCACCAAAATTCATGTCATCCAGTTTGACGTTCATGACCCAGTATCCTACACAATCCCTAAGCAGAGTTATACATGCCAAATGGAGCAGATGTTCAAGTGAAATTGTTAATGTGATCTACGTTTGATGTCGTGATTTTGACGTTCACTATCTATTTTTGAGCTTCATTTGAGATTATTAAATTATCTGTTCACCCTATTAATTGCTTTCTAACAATTTCAGCTGACCCTTTAATTTAGGATGTCCTGACAAAGGAAAAAATCATGGAGAGAATAACATATTACACAGACACAGTACAGCAGCAGAAGTCCAAATAAAATAACTTGCTGGATAAAATTGACGATTTGAAATGTAGTGTCTTAAGTCTGGATTAAATTGGATCTATTAGAGATGGTGGGTTTATATTTTGCATGAATCGTGATTCCATTGAAAGTGTTAGAGAAGCTCTTGTTGTGTTTGCCTTTAACAGTATGGCAAATTTATTTCCAGTGTGGTATGCTGAATTATTGCTGAAGAACTTCCAGTTACTCTTCGTTGTAAATGTTCAATATATTTCATGCTGCAAACATGCCAGACTCTGTGGTTTGATGCAGTTGCTTGCTGCTATACACTGCCAGTAAAAACAAAAAGATTGCGCATTCAGGAGGTGGTTTTCTGATCTCCTGGAGCTGGCAGAGTTCATTTCCTGCCCAGTTCTTTGACCAGTGATGCAAAAAACATTATTACCAACTCTATTACACAAAAACATATTACCAAATATATTGTGCAATAAGGAGGGGGAATAGCAGAAAGGCTGCTTCTGCATCCTACTGAAAAATACCTAAATTGCCATAATTTTATTAAACAAGCTTAAGCCAAATTGCCTTTAAGTTCCTTGAACATAATACTAACAGAGTAGGTTTATAGGGTTAGTAACAAGAACAGAGAGGAGCACGGATGACTTTTGTGACTTTGCTGTCCATCTGTGCTCTGTGTATTTTAAGTGTATTCCAGATCTGTGCATCCCTGTTAAATTGCTGTAAAAAAAATTGCTTTCAAATAAGTCAATAGTTCATCGATCTTTACCCTGACTTTTGGGAATGGATATACTACATCGAATTTTTCAGCTGTTCACAATTAATCTGACATGCTCGGTCATGGCAAGGTTTTAATTTGAACATAGAAAACCCAGTCCATTTACAAGTTTAAATATGTGATTTTTCAGTTTTATCTATGATAATACTTTTGATAAGTTAATGTTTTCCTATGTGCGTATTTGGGTTTATTCTTCCAACCTAAGTCTGTTGTTGTAGTTCATACGGTCTCATTAAGTCACCTAAGGATGTGACAGGACTTCTTTTAAGTTTATACCAAACTTTAAAGTACAGTTTCTGTGGGAACTAAAACTGCAGTCATAGATAATAGCTGAAATTCACAATCGTTAGATGAAGTATTAAAAAAAATATCAGCAGCTACTGAAAAGACTTAAATGCTTTAAAGCTTCAGCATTTTAACATTCCCAACACCTAGTTACATTTTCTTTCTCATTTTCTACTAACGGGGTTCGTGTTGGATTAAATCTAAACCTAAGCATGATAAAGCTTTTCATCTTCTGAACAGAGCATTTTAAAGAAATTCCATCAGATTCAATAAAATTCTGTTAACTGCTATTTCCTTAGTTGTCACTCATACTTTCTTTCTTTTGACATGGTCTTCCTCAACCTTGAAGCACAGGATGTTAAAATTAATTCTTTATTTATTACAAGCAAGTAAAAAAAAATTAGAGGCAAATAAAAATGACATGAAGACATTTTAATATGTCACTCCTACAAAATAATGTCTGTGTTGTTACTGCTCATCATTCCTAATCTAATAAATTTTACTTTATTGTATATGTGTCAGTGTTGATTTTGAAGTCTCTTTGCTTAGATATTATTTTCAACTTATGAATGTGTTGCAATTCCTAAGAAATAACATTTTTTCTGGTTTATCCTAATTTTACCTTGCTAAAATAGATAGTAAAATATTTGTATGTAAATCTTCTGTGTTTGCACATATATTTTTGTTTGGAGACATTCCCAGAAACTTCCTGCAAGAGTTAAATTATGATTTTATTTTTAAGTACTCAATTTTTCAATTAGGTTGAGTTTGAAGATGGTTCTCAAATAGTAATGAAGAGAGAAGAGATCTATACACTAGATGAAGAGCTTCCTAAGAGAGTAAAAGCACGTTTTGTGAGTATTTGCTGATAACTTTATAGTATATATATGCTTAAAATGCCAATAACACTATCCTTGGCTTTATTCTGGATTTTCAATTTAAAATGGAAAAATATTTTCTAAACCCTCTACTAATATGACTGGCTAAATCAGCACAACAATTAGCGCAAGTGTCCATTTGCTATTGAGAATGATTAGGTGTTCTTCCAGTACAGGCAAATGCTGTTGTCAAACATAATTCTTTTCTCCTAAAAGGGACATCTTGGTAGATCATCTGTCAGATCATGAATTATCAAGTTAGTAAAATTTTTAAATTGACAGACGTTCTGTTATTTCAGTATGCTTATAATGTGTATGCATTTTCAAAAACTTTCCAAGTTCTCAGAGCTTTGTGATTTTAAAAGCACTGAATTTAATAAAAATGGAATTAACCTGTTCTAAGAAACAAAGTACCTGATCAGAACTCACTAATGTCACTGGCAGGACTCATCAGCATTTCACTAGTCTGGTTTAAATCTTCACTGTATTTTTTTTAGTTTCCTGCAGTTTCAAACAACATCCACTAGCTAGTCATTTATATGTATGCCATGTGGAAAAGTGTTGAGGTTCATAAAGAGCACGACAAAGTTTGAAAAGTGAAAATTCTGCTAGACGGTTCTTGGAAGAGACAAGGTGACTGCTGTTGCCTGTCTTTGTCATTAATGCTAAATATTGTGTCTGCTCAGAAGAGCACCGTGTTCTTCTTGTGTCCATGTCCTATTCTGGAGTTGTTTGTTCAAAACTGCATTGCAGGTTAAAAGTTAGGTTTCTTAACATATAAACGCACAGCATGAAGATGCAAAAATCTTGTCATAATTGAGAACAAACAATAATTCAGTGATCTGAATAAAAAAATCCCTCTTACTTAAAGAATACTTTCAGGGAAGCTTTGAAAAGGAGAGCCGTGTACAGTATATTCTTCATTGCTGCAGGGAGGTGGGCACATATGCATTACCTGCTCACACATCTGTTATGTGACGTTAATTAGCTGATTCTTGAGAGCTGGGTGCGAGGAGTTGTAGGAGAATGATGTGTAGAGTTGATTCTTCAGGCATACATCAGATAAGATGAGTTTGGTGGATGAACATAGCGTTCCATGGAGAGGCAGCTGAAGAAGGTTTCAGTCTGACTTTCCTTTTGTATGCTTCTTGCCACATGCAGCTGCCATCATTGTTATCGTCATTTCCTTTCATCCAGCTCTCAGCAGCCAATCCAACATGGATGCTGTATATTTCAGAAGCTGGAGGTGTGTCAAAGGAAAGGATAAGGCACCATGTGTGAAAAGGACAGTAAAGCTGGGAAAGGAAGAGAGACAGAGAAGCGTGAGGCTGTCAGCCTGCTGAGGGAGTGTTCACCAGCAGGATGCCCTCTTTTATTGAAGGAATAGAGTAAGATTAGGACAGCTCTTTCTAACGGGAGGTGCAGTGATCAAACGTTCTTGGCTAAGACACCTTTTTGTCAATGTATTTGGGATAAGTGCACACATCTTTCAGTGTCCTGACCACCTTGGGTTAAGATAGATGTCTTGGAAAATGTTAAATGAACCATCTGGTTATATTCAGTGGGATCTTTCATTATAGTCAGAATACATTCCATTACAATTTTTTGTTTTAGAGACTACGTGTAAAAAAGAATTTATAATTAACTGCGTGTTCTGTAGAATGTAGACTGTGGCATTTCACAAAGGATAACAATACAGATGTAGTTGGGTTTATTCTGCTCTTTTTACAATGGAGTTTTTATAGATGAATATTTATTTTTTTTTTATTTGACACCATTAACTTCATAGGGGAGTTAAGTATAGGTTAAAAACATTGCTTTTGGTCAAGTAAATAAAACAAACCACAGTCTGTGCTCAGACCTTTGCGTGATTTCCTACTATTGCCTCAAATTCTATAAATATGTAGCTTAGTCCTCAAGGTATGCTTAACACCTCCTTCTCCTGCTCATGCTGAAGACAGTGCAAGTTAAAGGCAGCTTATGGTATTGTTTCCGCCTCTTGAAATAAATGACACCAATTCCTTCTAAATGATGCTTTTCCCAATCCTGGGAATTTTACTATGACTCCAGTAGTGGAAGTTGGTCCAAAATTTTCTGCCACTGCTTTTGCCCAAATGGCTTGCTATTTCCTGTCCCGCTGCTTTGTTTCAGTTGATTCCCAGCTGTTTTAAGTTTGCTGACAATCGACCAAACTTGTGACTCCAGTTCTTTGCAAATTAGGCAATGTGCAAGTTTCTTTTCAGAGGTCCGTGCCATAGTACCTTGCACTTAAAACTTTTCTGAATAACACAAAGTGCTGGATAATACTTGATACTGCTAAGAGCAAGGCTGCCCAACAATTGCATCACTTCCATGTTGCTGTTTTTCACCTTGAATTAGGGTGATTGTGTGGCCTCTGGATAAACTCAAGACCAGCAACTGGTGTTAGTCGTGTGTTTCTAAGGAACACTACAGACCTAGAGAATTAAATCATAAGTAGTATGTGCAAAATATGGAAAAGTAAAAATTATATTTTAACTGTGCATTTAAGAAATGTATTTAATATTTAGAGATTTTCCTGAAAACAGTTGCAACTGCATAATCAGTAATATGGCTAGCTTCATATGATCTAATGAAATGTATCTGTTTCCATGTAACCTGTGTGAGCTATGTCAGAATATGATGGCCTGCATGAAGCTGTATGTGTAATTATTGTCTGGTTTTAGTCTACAGCTTCTGACATGAGATTTGAAGACACATTTTGTGGAGCAGACGTTATCTTGGGAGAGAAGAAGAGGCAGAGAGTACTGAGTTCCCGCTTTAGGAATGAATATGTGGATGATCCAGGATACCGCACCTTCTTAAAAAGCTCATTCCAGAAGAAATGCCAGAAGGGGCTATAAAGGAAGCAAGAGAGAGAGAAGGATGTTGATTAAAAAGCACGCGGCATTATTTGCAGTTGGTTTCGGTTTAATTGAACACCCACTTTTACAGTGAACTAATCTGTACGGCAGCCTCGTAAGCTGAAGTACTTGAGTTCTGATTTCTTCAGTTAATGTATTAAAGATTTTTAACGTTTTGCATTATGAAACTAAGGGGGAAACCAAGTGAGAGTAACAGGGGTTACATGGGGATATGCTGAAGAAAACTTTCAGTCCTATTCACATTGAAATAAGTGTTAAAATTCCCTTTGAATTATGAGAGAAGATTCACATGCAGAGGCAGAGGAGACATTTTAGTAAACAGAGATAATTTCAGTGGCTTGATTTTTCTGCAGACGGGAAAGGGTGTTAAGTTCAATAATGGCAGTTTTTATAAAATATTTTCTAAACAAATACAAATATGTACAGTATTAAGACAAAAGCTGTACTTACTTCGTACAGGGCTTTTACATTTTTATGTCACTACTGCTTTCAGTAGGGTTTGATGTGGACTCAACTGTTGGCTTAGATATTTTTGGCTTTTAAGACAGATATCTTCAGTGCAGCAAAGGTGTTTTGTACATTTAGAGAGACAGATTTTGGAAGGTATTTTTAGACATGTTTTTCATAAGGTCTATTAAAAATAGCTATTTGTAAAATACAATTTTCTTTCATTACATGTATGAAAAACTAGAGTTTAAATATATATGCTTAACAGCCTAGTTTTGAATGAATATATTATGGTCTTCCTTTTAAAATAATATTCTATCAATGTAATAATGATTTTAAATAAACAAAGAAATACTGTCCTTTTACTTGCTACATTTTGTCTGTTGATGTTCTTTTCAATCCTATTATTTTATACCTGCAGGAATCAAGAAACTTTACTATTCGCAGTATGGCTGTAGTTTCCTGAACACAATAGAATATACACAGACACATATGGCTTGGTATTAAAATGCGAACTTGATAAATAATGTACTTCCATTTCTTGTCTATTTCCCTTCAGTCTTTGGGATCTTGACCTTTTTGGATGTTTCAGAGAAAGCAGAAAGTCTGAATTTGTCTGAAACAGTCGGGTATGTGAAACTAGAAGAGAGCTTTATCAAAATGACATCATCTGTTTCTTGTAAATTGGACCGTCAGCGGGATTTCTGACTGCCTGCCACAGGAAAAAGAACCCTTTCAAAATCCAATTTAAATCTGAGCACTGCTGTTTCTAGAGTTCTGCTTGCAAAAAAACCCTGAATACATGGACCCTAAAATTTTTTCATGACAAACCCAGTCCTTTATATGCTGAGGCAAACCAGCCTGTATTTCACTGTAGCCCTTACATGATTATTCATACTTTTTCAAGTGGATACTGAAATATTTTTATTTATTATCTGACACCTCAATTAACAATTTAATTTTTCTGTGTTATAGTAACTGTCTTTTCTTGCACCATGAAATCAGTCAGAATCCCTTTAGTCTAAGAAATTGCTTAGTAGTGACAATTGGAATGCATTTCCAATTGACAACACTTTCTGTAGAGGTAGTGTGTTGTGGCGGGTACTGTCTGGCATATTTCAGAATATCAGAGCTCTTTCTGGTATTGTAAAGGAAAAATAAAAACTAGTAGTACATTTGCAAAATGGAAGATTGCTGCAGCCTTCTAGACTTAAACGCAACTGATAACCTAACTATTGATGCTTAGTTTCAAAATACTGTTCTAGGATAAGAGTGCTTTTATGATCCACCGTGAAGGTTCAGAAGAACTATGGCATTAATTGGTTACATACATATAAATAGATTTTGTAATTAAATAAATGATACTATCAGGGTACTACAGAGGCTAGAAATCAAATGCATGTTCTTTGCCTGGATCTGATATGACCTGTTATGACACCTTGGATAAGCTCCCTCATCTCTATAAAATGGAACCAGCATCTTTCTCTTCAAGTTCCTTGAAATTTGCTGATTAAAGTGCTGCAAAAAATTTTTAAAACGTTCACGCAAAAACACGTCAGTTGGCTTGTTTCCCCTTCTACCTTCAGCAAAAAAAAATCTTTACTTTGGATGTTCTTGAAGGTTTTTTTCTAACCTTTTTAAGGTGCTATAAAATAGCTGCTATGTAAATGAAAAGCATAGTCATTGTCATGATGCCAGCTTCATGCCTCCTGTCTCAAGACCTGATGACCCTTGCAAACTGGGCTGGGTAAACAACTGGCCTACAAAGAGCTTTCCTGTCCCTTTACAACTCCTGAATAGCCACATTTTTTGGTTCCATGTCAGGTAGTGATGTGGACCTTTCAGGTATGTGAGAGGGCAGATTCACTTGCAGTGGTTGGTGTGCCATGCTCTGGGAAACCAGGAGCTTGCCACCGTCTGGATTGGGTAGGTGGACACCAAAACAGGGTCGTTTGCTGTCCACGTAACCAGTTCTCAATAGCCAGGTTCTCGCTCCAGTAAGACATTTACCTGTTGGGTTCTTTTCCTGATGTTAGGGACAGATGTGTCTTTTCTGATGAAAAAGCATGTCGGCATTCATGACCATTTTACTTACAGTGTCTGTGTGAGGAAGAGTGAAGTAGGTAGGAAGAGTGAAGTGCTACCTTTAAAGATGGGCTAACTAAATCAGTGGTGGTTCTCCTAGGATAAAACAAACAAACAAATAAACCCGAAAAGTTGAACGTTTCTAGCAAGAGAGCTCTGCATACCTCAGGACAGGAGAAACCATGCTCTTTCTATCATCTTATTCACATATGAGCAAAGTAATGGTTTTGAATATTCAAAAAATCCTGAAGGCTATGGGTGTGCTTGTGAGTGTACACACACAAAGTGGTGGTTTGACCAGGATACATTAAACATTTTTTTTCAGGATATTCACACTCATCAGATGAAAGATATCAAGGAAGAGTCTGAAGTACTTGAATTTATGCTGTCTTGTGAAGTAGAATGCTTTAGTACTATGACTATGATGTTCACAGCTATAGCTAAGTTCTGATAAAATCAAATTACTAGAATTAGATAAAAATTAGATTACTTCTTTTGAATCCTATTTCCTCTTGTGTTACTGTAGCAAGGCAATTTTGTTGATGCTTACTAGGAGCTGTGCAATATATTGCATTCTGCTACAGTGGCTAAAAATTTTCAATTAGAAGGAGTAATAGATAAATTCCTGCAAAATATTTTTGCTATGAAGCTTGTTTATACTTTCCAGCTGTGACGTAAGTGAACAGCAATTTTTTGTAACAGAACTTAATACGATAACCTGACACTTATAAACAAAATATAGCAGGATAGAAGCCGCCCCTATTTATGCAGTTCCACCCTTTCTGATTTTGTGAGATGTTCTCCAGTGTAGAAGACATAATAGGAAAAATTACTGATAAGCTAAATACTGCTTGAATGATCATCTGCCTAAATAACAAATAGTTGCATTTGCTACCTGTTCTGCATGATTTAGCCATCTCTATGTAGTGGCACAATCACAATTGTTAACTTTGATAACAGATGAAGGCAAAATGATAATTTCACTTGCTGTTAGGAAATGCTGCTTTTTTTTCAGTCTCTAAATTTTGTAGTGGTATTTCTGTTTCTTGTTAGCCAACTTAAGTATTTCATGCCAGTGTCCAACAGCATATTAGCAGGAGAGAAAGCTTATGTACAGTGGGCAAGAGGCATCTTTCCTGCACATATGTACAAATGGCATATCCATCTTTTTTAAAAATTGCAGCACCATCTGATAAATTTATCACACACCTTTAAACTTCAAAAGCCATCTCTGAGGCTTCTAGTCTTCAATTCCCAATGCCTTAGATAGGGTTTTCCTCTGACACATCTAGCAAAAAGAAAATGAGTGATGATATGGTAGGGCATGAAGATTTTACTGGAGTTCAACTGAGCTGTTGTATATAGTGTCTACTTGGTTATGGCTTCACTGTTACTATCAGACTGAATTGTCCTGCAGCCATGCTGCTGTTATTCTCAATACTTGAATGTATTTCCTCTGTATCTAGATTTGTACACAGAGCTCGTAGCTGCCAAAACGTTCTTCTGTAAGAGCCTGTTTTGAGTTACTAAAAATTTTGGAAATTTAGATATCTCACAGTTGGCATTTTTATGTGTCAGTTTGTGCCTGAAAAAAAGTCATGGATGCTACTTTAAGCAGTTTGGTCATTTGCAAGAGGAGGATTAAGGAAAAAAACTTACTTACTCTTTCTGTTCTGAAGTTTCCCAGCCAGTTATTTGAGAACCTCTGTGGTTCTTTTGTACAGTGGAACAGGGACTTGCTGTTTGATGGGGGAAAGGGTGACTCCCATTAAATATCAGAAATAGGTTTGTGTGTGTTTCCATAGATATGCTGTCATTTGACTGAGCTATCATAAACTGAATGGTCTGTGGATGGGGCTCTGAGATCATGTCTTGGAAGAGCCTGTACCACTTACAATGCTTTTCCCACCCCAGTGCCCTTCTGTGATGGTGGAGGGGACTGTCCATATATCGCCACCACAGTCACCTCAGCACTGACCTTGTCAGGCTTGCAAACTAGGGAAGGCCTTTTTTTGTTCACTCTAGTTACTTAAATGGAGGAAAGACACAGGCTCTCCTTTGTTCTCAATAGAAAAGCAGGAGAAAAAAAATCAACTTCTGTACAACAATGTAAAGAGTTGAAGGCAGATAGAGAGAATTCATGGAGTGGGAAGGGAAAGAAAAAGGGGGACCAGATTCTGAAAAAGAGATTTGTTCACAGTCCTCTGCAGAACCCAGGATGCCCGAGGCTCAGATTTCATAGAATCATAGAATCACAGAATCATGGAATCATAGAATCATAGAATGGTTTGGGTTGGAAGGGACCTTAAAGATCATCTAGTTCCAACGCACCTGCTGCGGGCAGGGAAACCTTCCACTGGCCAAGGTTGCTCAAAGCCCCATCCAACCTGGTCTTGGACACTTCCAGGGATGGGGCATCCACAACTTCTCTGGGCAACCTGTTCCAGTGTCTCACCACCAGCACAGTAAAGAAATTCTTCTATAAGAATAGGTGCCCTTCAGATATTGGAAAACTGCTATAAGGTCTCCCCAGATCCTTCTCTTCTCCAGGCTGAGCAACCACAACTCTTTCAACCTGTCTTCATAGGAGAGGTGCTCCAGCCCTCAGATCACCTCCATGGTGGCCCTCCGTGGGACTTGTTCCAACAGGTTTGTGTCCTTGTTATGTTGGGGGCTCCAGAGCTGGAAGCAATATTCCAGGTGGGGACTCACGAGAGCAGAGTAGAGGGCGATAATCACCTCCCTCGACCTGCTGGACACGCTTCTTTTGATGCAGCCCAGGATACGGTTGGCCTTCTGGGCTGCAAGTGCACATTGCCAGCTCATGTTGAGCCACCAACACCCCCAAGTCCGTCTCCTCAGGGCTGCTCTCAACCGATTCTCCACTCAGCCTGTATTTGTGCTTGGGATTGCCCTGACCCATGTGCAGAGCCTTGCACTTGGCCTTGTTGAACTTCATGGCATTTGCACAGGCTCACCTTTCGAGCCTATCCAGGTTCCTCTGGATGGCATCCCTCCCCTCCAGCATGTTGAGCGCTGCACACAGCAAACTTGCTGAGGGTGCACTCGAACCCACTGTCCATGTTGCTGACAAAGATGTTAAACAGCACCAGTCCCAGTACTGACCCTTGAGGAACACCACTCATCACTCGTCTCCACTTGGACATAGAGCCATCGACCACAATTCTGAGTGCAGCCATTCAGCTAATTCCTTATCCACCGAGTGGTCCATCCATCAAATCCATGTCTCTCCAATTTAGAGCCAAGGATGTCACGTGGGACAGTGTTAAATGCTGTGCACAGGTCCAGATAGATGATATCAATTGCTCTTGCCTTATCCATCAGTTCTATAACCCCATCACAGAAGGTCACAAAATTTGTGAGACACGATGAGCCTTCGGTGAAGCCATGTTGGCTGTTATCAGTCACCTCCTTATTTTCCATGTGCCTTCTCAGAGTTTCCAGGAGGATCTGCTCCATTATCTTGCTCGGCACAGAGGTGAGACTGACCAGACCATAGTTCCCAGGGTCTTCCTTTTTTCTTTTTTTGAAAATGGGGGTTACGTTTCCCCCCTTCTAGTCAGTGGGAACTTCACCGGACTGCCACAACTTCTCAAATATGATGAACAGTGGCTTGGCAACTTCATCTGCCAGTTCCCTCAGGGCCCATGGATGCATCTCATCAGGCCCCATGGATTTGTGCACATTCAGGTTCCTCAGATGGTCTCAAACCTGATCTTCCTCTACAGTGGGAGGTTATTCATTCTCCCAGTCCCTGACTTTGCCTTCTGTGACTTGGGCAGTGTGGCTAGAACACTTTCCGGTGAAGAGTGAGGCAAAAAAGTCATTGAGTACATCAGCCTTCTCTGTATCCCAGATAACCAGGTCTCCCCTTTCCTTCTGAAGAGGGCCCACGTTTTCTCTAGTCTTCCTTTTATCGCTGACATAGCTGCAGAAGCTTTTCTTGTTGCCCTTGATGTCCTTGGCCAGCTTTACCTCTGTCTGGGCTTCAGCTTTCCTAACCTGATCCCTGGCTGCTTGGACAATTTCTCTGTATTCCTCCCAGGCTGCTTGTCCTTGCTTCCACCCTCTGTAGGCTTCCTTTTTGTGTTTGAGTTTGTGCAAGAGCTCTTTGTTCATCCATGCAGGCCTCCTGGTGTTTTTGCCTGACTTCCTCTTCTTTGGGATGCATCAGTCCGGAGCTTGGCGGCGGTGGTCCCTGAATATTAGCCAGCTTTCTTGGATCGCTCATCCCTCCAGGGCTTTATCCCATGGTACTCTACCAAGCAGATCCCTGAACAGGCCAAAGTTTGTTCTCCTGAAGTCCAGGGTAATGACCTTGCTGTGTGCCCTCCTCACTGCCATAAGGATCTTGAACTCCACCATCTTATGGTTACTGCAGCCAAAGTGGTCCTTGAGCCTCACATTCCCCACTAGTCCCTCCCTGCTGGTGAGGTCAAGGTGCAGCATATCACCTCTCCTCATTGAATTCTCTGTCACTTGGAGAAGGAAGTTATCATCAACACATTCCAGGAACCTCCTGGATTGTTTGTGTCCTTCTGTGTTGTCCCTCCAATACATATTAGGGTTGTTGAAGTGCCCCATGAGGACCAGGGCTTGTGAATGTGAGGCTATTACTACCTGTCTTGGCCTTTACCCAAGGGCCTCACCCACTTGGTCTTCCTGGTCTGGTGGCCTATAGCAGACCTCCACTGTAATGTCACCTGTGCCTGCCCTCCCTTTAATCCTGACCCAGAAGCTTTCAGTTGAGTCCTTATTCATGCCCATTTCTTCTGGTATAAGCAAATGGTTGTGAAATGTACCAGCAAATTACTGGTTGGTTGGCTTTAGGAACAGCTGTTCCTGATGCCAGTTACCGCATGCACTCAGGAAGCAGTCATCTTTGTTCTCCCAAGGATCTGGTCCTGCTGTACAGATTGCAAGTCAGTTACATGTGATGAGTTTTTAAGGATTTTTTTTTGGTTGGTTGGTTGGGTTTTTTCCAGATTGATCACTAGAAAAAAACAGTTTTGTGTTTGTGTGCATTTAAATTTTTATGCTAGAGTTAAGATTGCAAAATGAGGTACGCAGTCAATGCCAGATTTTTCCCAAAAGAAACGTAATGCTTGAAGCTTCCTTATATGTTCCTTAGAGATCCAGTCACTAGAGGAACTGTGGGAAGGAATCACCATAATGACTCTCTGGGATGTACAGGAGTTAAAGCAAGGAAGAATAGAGATGAGGCACTGCATTCCCAAAGGGCATTTCTTGACACAGTACTAACAGTTGATGGCAATGTCATGCTGCATTATTGAGGAGAAAAGGCTCAAGGAACAATGTAACGGAACAAAATTGTCTTTGAAAAGTTTCCATGTCTAGAAGTAGTCCACTGCAATCCACTTTTCTCCCTTTGTGTGTGGGCATGCACAGTGGACATGAGTAATAAACTAAGCTCTTACCTCAGTCCAGTCCTCCTGTGGCAACCAAGAGTGATTGCATGACCCTGTTGTTTCCCTTAGAGTCCTATTAGGTGAGTGAAAGCAGGAACAGGAGAATTTGATGTATGTATATATCTATTTTTAGCTGGAAAGAAGGAGGAGCAGAGAACATGGTATTACTTTTCCTTTTCCTATTGACCTATTGAAATAGCAACAAGACCAATTTCTGTGCTGAATCCCTCTTTTTTGTCATTTCAGGTCCTCTCAAAGTACTGGAGCCGTTCTGTTCTCCGCCTATCCATTTTTGTAGCTCCCACTTGAAAGTCTCCCACCAAAAGGCAGAGGAAAATGAGCTAAAATTTTTCTTCCAACTTCAAGTGCACAAGTAAAAAAAGGACAATTTCCTGTCTTCCTTTCATAATTGTCTGGAGCTAAGACGCAAAGGACAGAGTTCTCTGGTGAGGGAAGCAGTTCAGTATCTCCAGTTGTCTGTGACTTTGGCGCATACATGAAGGACCTTGCTTAATGGGTGTTGTTTTAGTATGTATATCCGACTGAGTTAGTGTCCATGTGCTGAAAGCCGGACGCTTGCTCAGCAGTTTAGTCAGGTAGCTATTTATTCACCTGTCCCAGATTTGAAGTTCTGTGCTGAAAGCGTCCTTCATAACTGAAGCATTGGAATGAAGTCCTAGTTCCACTGAAATCAATGATAAGTTCCTCTTTGTCTTGGTTTGAGGTAAAACAGAACCAATTTTTGGTTCAGTAATTTTACTTTTTAGGTAGGCCTCTTCTAACTAACTGAATTCTCTGAAAATTAACAGCACATTGTGCAGACACTGTTCATTCTCAAAATGATAAGACCTGATTATTTGTAATTTATGCCAAGGAATGGTATGCAGAGAGGGTCTTGCTTATACTTATTGCTGTAACACCCAAGGCCAGATAATGGGTATTTGCCCCATTGGAGGGTCGGAAGCGGAAGAGTGTAGAGGGGTCCCACCTGTGGGGAGGAGAGGACAGCACAGGTGACCCAAAACTGACCAACAGGGTATTCCATCCCATCTGCCTCATGCTCAGTATAAAAGCTGAGGGATCAAAGGTTCAGCTCTCTTGCTTCAATGGCCGACGTCTGAGGAGGACTCTGTCTGTTCATCTGCCTTTGATCCTGATCCATGTATTCCTGAATGCAGATCCAGAATCCAGTTCCTCTCTGCCACTGAGTCCAGTCTGGGACTTTCCCCGTGCCTGTTGGTGACATGATTGTCAACCTGGGAGCTTGATATGGTTTTGTATATATTATGTATATGTAATTATTTTCTTTTTATTATTTTATTCATATTTTAATTAAAGTAGTTTAGTTTTTTTTTCTAAACCCGTAAGTGTCTTTCTCTCTCTCCCTTCTCTCCTCAGAGAGAGAGGCGGGCGAGAACATCTGTCATTTGCTTCAGTGGCCAGTTCGTCCCAAACCACAATGCTCTTTGATCATGGATTTTTCAATCCTTGATCTTAATTTAAGGGCAATATTTACAATTTCAAAAACTGGAAGAATAATATATTTTACTTTTAATGAATCATTATATTTCTGAATAGAAAATAGTATCCATCAGAAGTTAATAAATGACCACCATGCATTAGGTTGCAACCTACTTGACTTCACTGGTTTGTTGAAATAAGAAGAAATGGAGTTGTAGGTTTCCTCATGATTAAGTATTTTTAAGATCTCATTTATGCACAAAATGTCTTTTGATTCAATAAAAAGAAGACCAACAAAGCTGACTGGGAATGGCAGGGGGTAAATAAGGCAAATTAGATTTTCATGGACATTATTATGGGAACGTAAGCTATGCACAAAGCTCTAGCACTATTATGAGATGCATAGGTTTATTTTTACAGAACAGGCATCCCAGGTCCTGCAAGCAAAGAGCCACAGTTCCATGTGCTATGGGAATACAGTGCCTCCCCTCTCTTCTTCCTGCTCTATCTATCGTGTACCCCAGAGAAACATGTAATGACTCTGTCCTACAATTTGTCTAGTGATTAAAACTATTTGATAAGGTGTCTTTGTAACAGAAAACACATTTTCATAAGTGGAAGAGGATTTGACTTCTGAAAAATAGTAAGATACCTGAAACAAAGCTAGAAGTGGATTTCAATCTTTATACAGGGTTGGGCAGGACTTTTCACAGGTGAGACATGAACTAGGTATCGAAGCAGTCAGTTCTGGACTGCTGGAATTCCCAGGGAAACATCATTACTTTCCCCCAGAGTGCTTCCCCTATGAATTAGTGCCAATTTTGGAGTTCAGGATGGACTGGATAGGAATAGTCCCAAGCAGCCGATGAGGTGTGCTCCTAGCATGCCCTACTATTATCCGTAAGATACCTTCTCACTCTTGTGTCTCCATGTTCCCTCCATGGATATATATTTACCTGTTAGCTTAAGGCTTGGCTTGAGACAGGCTGAGTGTGTTCTGCTTCACTTGTTCATGCACAATGCCTGTATGGGCTGCAGATGGGGAGCAGTGCTATCACAGTTAATGAAATGAATGTTGGCTGTACTGCATATTTGGAGACTACTGAATAAATACGTAGCTAAAGGAAACACTGGTGAGTACTGCCATAAGCTAAAAGCAAAAAACATGAGTTTTTCAATAGTCTCACTTTCACCCTTGTCATCCACAGCTGAAACAGAACAACATGGCACAGCACACTGGGGTAAGAGCTCACAACTTTGACACCACCTTCCTGTGTGGTTTTGGGCAGGTCTCCAGTTATCCTGTCTTTTCTCTGCTTAGGCAAGTGAGTGAATGTGACACCATGTAAACTGGTCCAGTAAGCATATTTTAAAAATGGAAAGTTTGATAGATGGTGCGTTGTCATATAGCACAAAGAGCTACACAAATAAAACTCTTCTGTGGCTCCTTTCTGCCAAGGGAGAGTCAATCAGACGCTACATGAGGGAGTTGCTGCAACTGGAGGTAAATCTTTGCAGAAAGAAATTCGAGCTGTAGGATACCACTCAGTGGTGTATCAGAGAGAACAAGCAGGACCAAGACACGACCATGCATGCAGAAGTTCTTCCCCAACGTTTTGAAACACTCGGTAAAAAGGGTGATTTAAAGCAGCTGTTGAGCTCTCTGAGGTCTTTGTCTCCAAAAGAAGGTGGATGCCTGAGATACAGTAACAGTGTTGTGCTATAGCACCCCAAGATTTTGGAATAATCAAAGAGGAGCCTGTGTCTCTGGAAAATTCACCTGCTGTTTGACTGGGCTTCCACAACTGGGCATACTAACTGACAAGTGCTGTAGCGACACACATAGACCACAACCCCTACCCATAAACGTGATCAGTGTGTATCACTCTCAAGTTTCAATGCTTGGTTTTGTGGCACTCCCTCAAAGCTATGTAACAACAGGTACTTTATGAAAAATAAACAGAAAACACTATTGTAGACACTCATGTTGTGAAGTGTCCATCAAATTAACTGCTGGGATAGTAGTGAGAAAATTAATGTCAATTAGTAATGTTTTAAAAAGACACAGGAAACCAGTTGAGAAACCCCAGGAGGGTAATCACTTCCCATCAATGTTATTAATTTCATGTTGTGTTTGAAAAGAAAGGACACAGTAGCCACTGAGGGAGACCCTGGAGGAAAACAATAATGGTACATCAGCTCAATTGATTTCTCAGTGATTAAAAGCAACTGATCTTAGTGGCAAGTTAAAAAGTTTCCAGTTGAAAAGGAGATGTTACCTCTGGGCCAGCAGAGAGTCCTACATGGCTGTGATTGCTGGGGAAGGAGTGACAAAAAGTGTTAGTACGCCTTACCAGGTGTGCTGGGATGTGTCACAGGTGTTTTCACCAGTTTCTCAACTTCTCTGGCTTGTCTTCTCCCCTTCCTTGCCTCAGCCAGTCTCATATTTTAGCGATCCAGCATGAAGTGACAGCTCAGGTCTGAGACATGCATACCTCTACTCCTCTCATGGTGACATAGTGAGAGTGCGGGTCTGACTCCATAGCAAATATTATTTGTTTGACTTGACAGTACTTTAAATGAGGAAGGACAAGAGTTTCCTTTTGTGCACATAGAGCAACACCAGATTTTTCAAATGCAGGATGGGAGACCAGATCCCTTGCTAAACACCACGTAGCACTAATGTGAGAGCTGGCCGAGTGAAAGCTTCAAGTTTTGGCCCAATGAAAATTATAACAATACAGCAATTATAACTTAGTTCTGCAATGAGAACAGTCTCTGGCATCCCCTTACTGTTGTCAGGCCATGTAATCCATTTTCTCCAGTGAATTATGTGGTATTCCCTATGGCAGAAACACTGCTTTGCATTTTGCTACATTTCTTTTTATCTGGATTTTGTGTTTTATGCTTTGCATATAGCCCTTAGCCAATATAATTTCCTTACTAGGATCTCTCCCTTTCTGTCTGGTGCTCCTTTCCCCAGCAGTTTTTAACATGTGAAGGGCAAGGTAATATGGATGACTAAAAGTATTCTTATCTTCTATACAGTTCTGTATATACTCCTGTAGTGTCAGTGATAGACTAATGCTTAGTTTCCATCATGAGCTTGATTTTCTCCTGCCTTGTTGAAGAGAGTTAAAATTTTAAGCATACGTTTAAACCTGTATTCTTTACTCTGAATCTTTTAGAATTTGTTAGGTGCAGTTCTGGGATTAAAGTTCAGGCCAGAGTGGAAATATCTCAGGAATCCTTGCTAAATCAGTATTCTACATGAATATCCTTCTTGATCTACTTTCAGCCTTTCTGCTGTAGTATATTGCAAAAATGTCAATCCATAACTACATTAGGACTAATTGCCTGGTGATTTTTATATCAACAACATGTTTCTAAAAGATTTTGTAAATAGCATGTATAATTAAAAAGTCATTTTTGAACATGGATTTTTCCAGTTTGATATGAAAATACATCCAGAAAAAGGAAGCGTTTCCCTGTTACTTTATATCACCATACTCCATGAACTGAATCTTACCAAATTTATTCCCACATATCCATATAAGGATCTAATTCTAAACCATAATTTTGATAAGAAAAGATTGACGAAAGAAAGCCCAAATTCTATATCTGGCCATTTGGGAATGGCAGCCTTGGAATGTAAAATACACTTTTAAGTGTGTATTTTCAGATCAACCCTGGTCTTTAGTAACTCATCCGTAGTGCAATCTTTTGAACTGGAAGTCTTTTAGCAGCTTCCACATACAGCTAATGAAAAGCTGTGAAGGTATTCCATTTGATAGTGATTAGCAGTCCTTAAAGATAAGGAAGTATGCTTAGGAAAAAAATGGTCATTTTTGCAGAAATAAAGCAGTAATTTAACTACATTTTCTAATTTTTGCTTTGTGAAATGCAGTAAATTAATATGTTTGATTTGTGACTCAGCATATGATGTATTTTGAATCTTTAATCAGATGTATTCTGTAATGTAACACACATCCTCCAACAGGAACCTGCATACTTTTTCTTCTACTCTAAAAAGGTAAGACAACGGTCTGAGTACTGCTTTTTGGGGTTTGTTTGTGGTTTTGTTTTGTTTTATTTTGCTTTGGTTTTGTTTGGTTTGATTTTTAACAGGAAAGGAGCTGGCTGCTGCAGAATTAAGAAAATCGTTTGGAAATAAAGTATGATGGATTCCAGCAAAATCGGGTACTCGTTTTTGCTCTCAAGCTCTAAGAGCAGTTGAAATGTGAAAGCAGGAGGTGAGCTTATAGCACAGCACAGGCTACATTCCTGAAGAAATAAAACAACGCACAGATCAGAGAAAGGAAAGAAGGGAACCAAAGTTTTCAGAATGAATGTTTACTGGATTTTACTTAGAATTTACGGACTCATAAAGCCCTCTCTGCTCTGCAGCAAAATTGATCCTGATTACGTGCTTTTGAAGCTAAGTAAAATAAGGGAATACATATACTTCTTAGGCCCATCTCTTCTAATCATGATTTTAAGGGGTAGAACGGGGCATTTCCAGTGCATAAATGCAAAGTAATTTTTTCTTATATGACTGAAAATGCACATTCCAGAACAGAAAGGATAAGACAAAGTAATTCTTAATGGTTCTCTCCTTTTAGATTAGCTGGCAGATGCGATCATCACTTTTTTAGTCACGTAAGTTTAGTCTAAAAAATTTATAAATGAGAAAATGAGAGTAATCTCAATTAAGCCCTACAGACCCAAAGAATGTATTTAAACCACCTACTTAAAAAAAAAGCATTCAAAAAGTTGTCTTGTGGCTGATAGATTAATGTACATCTAAATCCACAATTCTGAATGAAAGCCCATTCTTGTTGTCTTTTTTCCAGACAGTATAGAAACATGATTAAAAGATTTTTTTTTCTTCAGATGAAATGTTGACAATATCTTTAATTAAAATGGAATGAAAATATCCTGTTAAAACTCTTAGAAGAGAAAGTTAAACCTGCTCCCTTGGCAAAGGTTTTAAAGCTTAAGACGTAGTGGCTGGTACTGGCATTGAACTGGAAAGTGGCTTCCCTCCAGTGCCCTGTCATCACTCTGCTTTCTGTTCTTCTTGTGATTTGATTGTTGGTTGGGTTCTGACATGAACAAGATATCCCCTTAATCTCATTGGGATTTAATAAGATTGGATGTATTCTTCAATTAAGTACAAGGAACATAGCCTTATATGAAGGCTTTTCATCAATAATAAAAAGAAGTCTATAAAAACCTAATTTTTGAGCAGACTTTTAGCTTAAATAGTAATTGAGGCAGTAATTGCTTCCTCCCCCCCAGCCTTTCAGGGACAACTTCTTTTCTGCGTTTGGTAAGAAATTACCGAATCCCGCTCAGTAGTTAATTCCCCAATTATTGTTATTTTTTTTTAAGACTTCTTTTGTTTATCGGCATTTTGGCATCAGGTGAAATTTTTCTTATTACACAACACCACTTCACTCTCTACATAGGATAAAAAGGTACTGCAAAGATGCTGGTGAAAGAGGGAACTACCTTCACTGAAGAAGAGAAGTCTGATTTCTTCTTCCAAATTTAGTCAGCATGAAGAAGTACTTGTTCCCTGCGTGAAGAGAAAGCCTGTGCAGTTAATCATGGATAGACTCTCACTTTCCAAGAGAGAGTCCTGCCCAAGCTATCCTGGCTGGACATTAATAGCTGTGGCTTGGCTTTGCTGACTGACCATGTGCTAGTAAGAGTAACAACGTGAAGATTTGTAAAATGCACAATAAGGTCCTAAACAAAGACACCAACAGGGATGGAGATGATTTGAGGTGAAATCATACAGATTATCAAGACACGGCTTCACGAAGGGCGAATTGTGCCTGACAAATTTGGTGGCCTTCTACAACAACGTTACAGCGTTGGTGGATAAGGGGAGAGCCACAGACGTCATCTACCTGGACTTGTGCAAAGCATTTGATGCTGTCCTGCACAACATCCTTATCTCCAGATTGGAGATACATGGATTTGACCAATGGAGCAGTCAGTGGATAAGGAACTGGCTGGACAGCCACACTCACAGACATGCGGTCAGCACCTCGATGTCCAAGTGGCAAGCAGTGACAAGTGATGTTCCTCAGGGGTCGGTACTGGGACCGGTACTATTTAACATCTCTGTTGGTGACATGGATGTTGGGATTGAGTGCACCCTCAGCAGCTTTGCCAATAACACCAAGCTGTGTGCAGCGGTTGACACACTGGAAGGAAGGGCTGCTGTCCAGGGGGACCTGAATAGGCTTGAGAAGTGGGCCTGTGTGAACCTCATGAAGTTCAACAAGGCCAAGTGCAAGGCTCTGCACATGGGTCAGGGCAATCCCAAACACAAATACAGGCTGGGTTGAGGACTGCCCTGAGGAGATGGACTTGAGGGTGTTGGTTGATGAGAAGTTCAACATGAACCGGCAATGTGTACTCACAGCCCAGAAAGCCAACAACATCGTGGGCTGCATCAAAAGAAGCGTGGCCAGCAGGTTGAGGGAGGTGATTCTGTACCTCTACTCCGCTCTCATGAGACCCCACCTGGAATGTTGCATCCAGCTCTGGAGCCCCAAACATAAGAAGGACACAGACCTGTTGGAACAAGTCCTGAGGAGGGCCACGAAGATGATCAGGGGGATGGAGAACTTCTCCTATGAAGGCAAGCTAAGAGAGTTGGGGTTGTTCATCCTGGAGAAGAGAAAGCACCGGGGAGACCTTATAGCAGCCTTCCAGTATCTGAAGGGGGCCTACAAGAAAGCTGGAGAGGAGCTTTTTACAAGGGCATGTAGTGACAGGATGAGGGATAATGGCTTCAAACTGGAAGAGGGAAGATTTAGAATAGATATTAGGAAGAAACTCTTTACTGTGAGGGTAGTGAGACACTGGAACAGGTTTCCCAGAGAAGTTGTGGAGGCCCCATCCCTGGAAGTGTTCAAGGCCAGGTCGGATGGGGCTTTGATCAGCCCAGTACGGTGGAAGGTGTCCCTGCCCATGGCAGTGGGGTTGGAACTAGATGATCTTTAAGGTCCTGTCCAATCTAACCCATTCTATGATTCTATGATTAATGACCCTGAAAAACTGCATAGTTTTAGTCCCTCATTTTTCTTGTCAATTGAGGGTCATCTCTGTTTTAAGAAGAAAGAAATGTTGTGATAGGTACTGTGAAATCTCCATTGCTGAAGGTCTTTAAGAACAGCTTAGACCAGCAATAGCTCAGGAATAACAAGACCTGTTTTGAGGCAGGAGGTGTGATTCCTTCTGGCCAAATTTTGTGATTTAAAAGGGGTGAGTTTTTCAAAGACTTTAAACTGAATAAGCTAAGGCCAGTGAAGTGCAAGTTTTGGTTATAGGATAGGTACTCTAAAATAAGTTTTCTTTGGTCAGTCAAGGGAAATATCCATTGTAATAGCATTAAGGAAACTTACCAGGTAATTATTTTTTTTGAAAACACAAAGACTTCCATTTTGTCTTCAAATGAAGTCTGTTTATGATGAGACTAATTAAAATTATCCAATATTTGTTTGTAAGATTTCATTTTCCTGCTAAAGAAGATGCCTGTAACCTAATTCCATGTGAGGAAAACTTTATTCTGTCAGAGGACTATAATCAGGAGAGATTATATTTTGTCTTAATATGTCTGTACTACAACAATGCTATTATCTTGAATTTCAGATTAATTTAATTGAGCTCTAATGAAAAAACCTGGTTGTCCCAGTGTAATTAGAATCTCAATTGAATGGTTTAGGAATTGAATACAATGGTAATTGTGGCTGACTTGATCTTCCTGCAAGCTGAGTTTCTCAGCTACTTCTGTCTCTTTCCCCCTCCCCATGTAACATATGGTCAGTGACCCCAGAGAGTGCGCACTGGAGCTGCTCTTTAGTGCTGCTTACAGAAGCAGTCTCACTGCAGGACAAATTGCAAAGTTAGTGAAATGAAAGACTGAAGAAACTAGCCTGTTACTGGAGGCACAATGGAGAAAAGTCAGCGTTAGCAATTGTACAATGCTGAATACCTCTTCACACTATAAACAAAAACAGTGGCAATATGATTTTTTTGATACTTTGAGAAGTGAACCTTCACAACACTGGTTATGAAATAAATGTATGATCCCAGAGAACAGTCCTGGTAATCTTTGTGGAAGGCATCTTTGTGATTTAGTTTTCACATAGAACACAAAATCATAGAATAGTTTGCGTTGGAAGGGACCTTGAAAGGTCATCTAGTCCAACCTCCCTGCAAGGAACAGAGAGATCTTCAACTAGATCAGGTAGCTTAAAGCCCCATCCAACCTAACCGTGAATGTTTCCAGGGATGGCCCATCTACCACCTCTCTGGACAACCTGTTCAGGTGTTTCACCACCCTCATCGTAACATGATTTATATTTTCCAACCTAATGGTAGCAATGTAAGCATTCCTCTCTTTTTCGCTATTTAGGGGCATGACCCTGGCTGCATTTAATAAAGATCACTGTTTGAAGTATGAATATATGTTTGATGCCATATGATTTCCTAAGTTTTCAAATGTTACCTTCTCATTATTTGATAATTACAAACAACTCAGAAAGGAACAGCCCTCCCGTGCAAGCCCCCACCCCAAGCCTGCAAATCTGAGAAATACACGGGACAACTATCTAGAGGAAACATAAAGGGAAAGACACTTTTGAACTCTGCTTTAAGTCTCCTAGTCTTGCACTCTCGATTTCTACTTGGGCACATCATACACCCTCCGTATCTTTTTCCTTATTCATCAGATCCTTTTTCTAACCAGCCTCCAACAAGAGCAGTGCTATGCAATGGTCTGTCCTGCCTCAGACTGGTTTGATCTTTGATTTGCTGGCAACCGCAGAGCTTTGCTCTATTCTTGCACACACAGTGAAAGCACTTCATTAACCCTCCTTATTGACTCATTGGAAGGGTGCACTAGACCTGGGGCTGTATGTTAGCAGCCAGAAAGTTTTCCAATTTAAATCCTGAGGAAGTCGGATAGCTGAAAGTTGGATATACCAAGCAATGGAGAGACCCAACAGGGAATTCCTAAACATACACAGACTGTTAGAACAGGATAAGGATAATAAAGTAGTGCTTTTTGTTTTGTTGCATATACCATATCAGTGAACATGCCTGGGAGAAGTAATAAAGAAAGTTAAGTTACAGTTAAGTAATGACTGTGTCTTCTGTTCACATCTGAAAGGCAGGCCATTAGTTTGAAAGTTTCTTGTCTTTCACAGCTGAGTTTCCTGATGTACATATAAACTCTAACTGTGCTGGCTTGTTTATTTTAAGTGGAATTAACTATGTCTTTTTGCAATGATGCAACTTGCTAGCTGTGGGGAGCACAACACTGTTGTCTCAGAGAAACCTTTCTTTCATTGCTATTTCATTTTATTATTGTTGTTGCTGCAGCTACTGTTGTTCTCCGTATAAAATATTTTTTTTCTGAAACGGAGGGATCTGACTGCTTTTTGTGAATGGAATATAAACACAAGGTGGTGTGTTCCCCCTCTCTCCCCCCTAACATTTTGCAGAATATTGGAAGGTATGGCTAACCAAACACAGGTAAGCCTACAAGGTTTCATGTGTTGTTGGCTATGTTTTTGACTCGTTGCTATAGGTCTATATTTAATGTCTCAAAAGGTACATATGTGTTTTGTAGATTATCTGAATTTTACTTCATTCGATTTACTTATCAGTATGGCAGAGAAACAAAAACATAAAAGAGCTTCATTTGCTTTTTAATATTTTGTGAACTCATCAATAGAAGAGTCTAAAAAACTTGCACAGACAGCATTCATGCAATAAACACAGAAACAAAGAAAAATATTCTCTGCTATATAGTGGCACGGATTTCCTCTGAACCCTGATATATCTTCATGGGCCTTCCTTTGACCGCAGCATCTCATCTTCTCAGAAGACATAGCACTAGTATGTTCAGTGTGTTGCTGGTTAGACTTTGGAACCGGTTATTATACAAAGTGTTAAAAAAGTAAGCATGCAATAATAGTAGTAGTCCTTCTTTCAGCTGGTTTCATGAATAATTCTGACACCTTTCTAGTACTTGGCCAGTGCACTGAGATTTTTTTTTTCTTTTTGTGTATCTGATTTTATATGACTACTCTTTGCTTTCCATGCTGTTTCTTTCCCCAGCCCAAATGAAGGGCTGCCATGTATTGGCTTCTGGCAGTAAGGCCACTCGCTTTTTGCCTGATAATTCATACATGAAATGGGAATGGGGAAGATGAAGCAAATCAGTCATGATTCCTGAATGTGTCTGGGTAGCAATGTAAAAAAAAAGGAACACACATTTCCATGTCCTGTGTCACTGCTCACTGACATGCTGCAGCATGGAGACCAGTAATCTGTAGCGCAGCCAGCTAATATGATGGGAGCCATCCAGATGCCAGCAAACCTAAGCAGCAAATACAATCAAAAAGGAGGGAATGCTCCCATCTCAGCTGCTTTCTGGTGCTCGGAGGTGTTGCACAAAACCAAGGGACCTGGCATGAAGGGAACATGCAATAGAATAACCAAATGCCAAGGGGATAAAACTTAAGAAAATGGAAAAAATGACTGGTTTTGTTGATTTTTGAGCATCTGTTTCCTGGACTAGGTATGCATAAATGGAATGTACATGCAAATGAAAAAGAAATATTATAGAGCTGAATTTCCCTTAGGCAGATCTATTCTGTAGGCAGAGAGCTGAGGGTAAAGCTTGTGTTAGAATATGTAGAGAAGTTACATGTTTTGTCAAAGTTGACAGAGCAAAGAACTCATAGTGTACTGACACCTAGATGTCTGTCCTCTCTCTGTCGTCCATACTCAGTCTTCAGGGAGATTGTGAAGTACTGGCAAGGAGAAGATGCCCCATTCTGGCTATAGGTCTGCTCATTTCTAAGTTCATTCTGTCATCGAGGTTTATTTATTGCTGGAAGGCTTTGCTCTGTGATGCAAACAGGAACAGACAGTGAGACATGAAAAGGAGAAGAGAGCCTTTACCCCTGGGATCTGCCATGACTGCCAGCGTAAACTGCCATTTGGTTCAGAACCCAGAACACAGGTCCTGAAACCCTAAGTTAATGATAGCCACTTGCCATCCATCTAAATTACAAAGCGTCTGTAAGCACAGATTTTAGCTAGGCTCCGCACATAGGACTGATGTGGTTTCATCTGAGCTATCAGTTCAGCAGCCAGTATGGCTCTTAAGAAAAAAACTGTCCCCTTCTTACCAATGGCTTCTGGTAGTGGGGAAGCAGTGTTACTTAAAAGGAGTGCCAAGGTAATTAATCCCTGCAACAATACCAAGCATATTTTTGCTTTCTCTTGCATTCTAAATGGGACACTCTGCAAGAATTCAAATTACTTGTGGGTGTTTTTCTTTAATTTCTTTAAACTTCCAACATTCCCTCTCTGGAATTTCAGTAACTCCTCTGAAGCAGTTTTTATTGAATTGCTGCGATACAGTGATCCACAAAGCAATTCTATTTGTGGACCTGACCAAAAGTGTGTTGAAATATTTCCATTGATTTCCATGGGCTCTGGATGTCTCCCATTATAATGAAACATAACTGCAAAATATACTTGGTTCTGGAATTAAACAGGATTTTACTCTTTTTCCCCAAACAGATCAACTGCATCTCTTTCTTTGGAGAAATAACGTACTTGCTATACATCCATGGTAAGTAAAATTCCTGCTTGAAAGATTTAACTCTGCCATTTAGAAATACATCTATGAGTTTGTTAACCTATGCACCTCTGCCTGCTATTCATGTCAGCAAAAAGATTCACTGGTTTGCAGAAGAGGATTTATCATAAAGGAGGTTTCATGAAATCAGAAGTATTTATTTTCTTTATGCTGGCAGCTTGTCACCAGAGACATGGGCAAAAAGGTCTGGTGTTATCTTTTTTGTACATGGACATGAAGTTAGGAGATATACCAAAAAGTCTGAATGCTGAATGTTTTGTGGCTTTGAGAAAACTACATCATTAAAGTTCGTGTAGTGCCACGGTGTATGATTTAGTTCAATGTAATGGGAAGGACTATATTTGGCTGTGTATAATGAGTTAGGTAGGTTAAATCCTCTAAGAAAGAAACTACAGGATCCCATAGCTTATTTAAAGAAAGTCTAGCTTATTCACCCCATCTCAGAGAAAATCCATGAATAGTATGTCAGTTCTTTAAAGAAGCCACCTAGGAATATTTAAGGGTAGCATGCTGAGTAAATGGTTCAGTTTAGACACAAAGTTCATTGTTATTGTGCTAGCCTTTCATGTAATGAGTTCAAAAAAAGGTTCAAGTTTTATCTTTCTTTGTCAGACTGAATTTAACTGAGAAAGCTACCTGAATTGCCTGAAATTAATCACATTTACAAGATATTTCACTCTTTTCTATGCACCCAAAGGGACTGTACTGCTTGAACTACAGCTGGTGTACTAAGACAATACATTTCATTTCTACCAGTCCATTAGAAAGGTTTTCTCCCTCTTGTAAGCCAGGTGTCATGAAACATGCTATTACCACTGCATTATAACATGACCTGTGCTTTCTTTAAGGAGTCAGCTGTCCTTTTACTTTTGAGCTTTGTCTGTGATTCAGAACAGGAACGCTGCAACTGGGATGGGTGGAAACATGGAAAGACAAATAGACATGATGCTCACATGTTGCCCATATTAATTTTACTAGATTCTTGCTTGCTAGTCACAGTAGTCAGTGAAAAAGGGGGTAACATGGAAGAAACAGTTCAATTAGAGATATCATTCACCAGCCCCAAGTCAAAATTCATATGAAACTTATAGTAAAAGTTGCCTATGCCTACAACTCACAGACTCTCCCAAGCTGCTGGCTTCAGATTCTGGGAAAAGCTGTAAAGTGATCTGTAGTTTAGATTTATGAAAAATCTCGTTAGTCAGGAAATTATTATGGTTATTGGCCCAAGGACTGAGGTGTCCATATTGCCATTGGTCATACTGCCGACACCACGATGTCTTGTTCTCTCTGTCAGACCCTTTGTGGCTTGTCTTCTTTTGAGGGATTGCCTTCAGTCTCTTGTTATCATACATTGTTGCATTTGTATTTTTGATATTTTGTAATATCAGATTGATTTCACTTGGACTTACCAGTGCCAGCTTCGCATATCTTAATATATATATTTTTTTTCATTTTGAGCAATTACCATACAAGGATTTGTATGAGCATTTCTTATTCTCTTTTCTTTTTATGTGCATGCCCATTGGAACCATGGGAACCATGGGAACAATTTCAGTGGTTCCCAATGACAGGACGAGGGGCAATGGACACAAGTTGGAACATAGGAAGTGCTGTTCAGATACACGGAAAAACTTCTTTACGGTTAGGGTGACAGAGCCTGGAAGAGGCTGCCCAGGGAGGTTGTGGAGTCCCCTTCTCTGGAGATTTACAAGACCCGCCTGGATGCAGTCTGAGTAATGTGCTCTAGGCAATCCTGCTTTAGCAGGGGAGTTGGACTAGATGATCTCTAGAGGTCCCTTCCAACTCTGAAAATTCCATGATTCCGTGATATTTTACTGTCAAAGAGTGCTATGTGTGTAAAATAGGACAAGATAATTCCTCTTGGATGTTGCATTTATCCCTGCAAATTTTTAGATGATTTCTGCTGTATATGTTGAGCTGTACTTCATTGGATAAAATCTCATGGGTTTTAATCCCCTGGCCCAGGACATCTGATTTTGTTGTTTTCAATAACTCTGTCTCCAAACCAAAAAAAAAAGCAGAAACAACCAGTGACTTATATCTCCTCCAATATTTTGGCCCTATGGCTGCAGAAATGGGAGAGCAAATAAAATTCACTAAAGAAATAAATTCCTGATATTGCTTTTATGCTAAAGAAGTACTGTAGAGGATGCTAGTGAACGAATAATGGAACATTTCAAATTAAGTTATTCTCTTAGACTAACACAACTTCAATGTCCCTGAAACTTTGGACAATCAAAACAAATTAAATTGCTAACCATGCTTTTGAAAAGGGTTCTGAAACAATTTAAAATAGTTTAGGAGTATTTTGTCAGGGAGAATATAAAATATTGTAAAATTATATTTTTTTTTTAACAGATAGGAGAGATAGGGAAGACAAGAGAGAGAATTTTTTTTTTTAAAAAAAGATTGGAGGCAGATGAAAGCATAAATGGGAAACTGTTAAAAGGCATTGCTCTTGGGTTTCTGACTCTTACTAACTTCCAAAATGAGATGAGGTTTTCCTTAAATAATAGCTGCAACTAACTTTACGTTGTGATGTATTTTAAAAAGACGACTGACTCAAAATTGTAACCCTTGCAAAGTTCCATAAGCACTCTCAAAGAAAAGTTAATGTCTCTCAACTTAAACCAAGGCCATTTCTTTTAAGCAAAAATAGATTACCAGATATTGAGCATTTACGGGATTATTATTACCGGGCAGTCTGAATGTTTTATATAGTTAAAAAAAGTTGACTTGTGTTGTAGTTGTATGCTTAACGAGATTTGTATATTGAGGAAAAAGAATAAAAATAGAGGAAAAGAGCAGCTAAAAAGAGAGAACTTACATTCAGGGAAATGTAGAGATTTTGCAAAAAGCATCCATCCCCCAAAAACATAGGCACTCCTGCATTTACATTTCTGCATAGAATGCACAGGTGCAGTAAACTATATCAAGTTGCACAGCCAGGTACGACATGGAAGGTCTCTCCTGATAAGCACTGAGTTACCAGCAGTGTCGCTAGAAAAGTGACACCAGGACATTCACTTTTAAAGAAAAATGCACTAAAAGAATTTAAATTTACAATCTTAATTCAAAACCAGAAGAAAACAAAAAGGTTGTTCCGAGTCTGGGCCTACCAAATTCAACATTGTCCCTTCCTCTGGTTCGGATTTCGAACTGTATTGTGCAACTGGCACTAAGGGAAATCTGGCCCAGTTAGTCTTGGCTTAGAATTTGTTAGACAGGTTTGTTTACCAAAGGAGATTTGGAAGAAAAGAGAAATCCCATGAATAGTGAAACATCAATAGTAGTATCTTTTAGAACTAGGGTTTCAGATTTCTAAGGCATAGATGTGTGGCAACAAATGTCTTTTTAAATTAATTGAGTCAGTACAAAATTTGTCTTTGTAGGTGGATATTGCCTCTACTTTTCAGTCTGGTATTGGAACCTGCTTGAAAAATTCATGAGGAAAAAAACAAAGAACTATATTGGTGGCATGTAGAAGGAAATTAATAATACAAACAAAGACATTGGGTTACAGCATAGCAGTTTCCTGCTATGATCTTCCAGAGTTTCTGGATGTACCTTTTGCTAAATAAAAGTCTGCATGTTAGGGCATCTTTCTGAAGCAAGTCTTCTCAAGAAAATTGGTCTATAAATACCCATAGTGCATTATCAGTTGTTTTCATGGTAGGCTAGGCAGGAGGTATGTTTTCTTTTTATAGTAAATATTGTTTTTAAAATAATATTTTATTTTTGTAATGAACAAGTTTCACTTCCCTTTCCCATTAAAGTATTTTTTCCCTTCCAGAACAAAGATTTCACTACTACTTAGTCTCATAAAAAGCACTCAAGATTATTTTATCTACTTAACATCCACCTGTTATTGTATCTATTTATCTACCTGTTCTAGCAAGGTGGCTCTAAAGTTATTGGTTCACAGACTAATCACTGTACAAGCACTGAAAAAAAATGACTGGAACTCAAGTTCTAGTTATGTTCCATATGGAAACTATGGTAATGATGGTAGTTTGCATCATGTCTCGTCATTTGTCTACTGCCACATCCAGGATTTCATGTGAGCTGGTCTTTTCTTGTAGCCTTTCTACTGAACTGGGGAAAGCAGCTGCAACTGTTGGAAAAAGCTTGGTTTGGCTTTCATAGCTGCTAATATGTTTGATGGTACCAATGTTTGTACATATTTCAAATTTGGTGTTGTTTCAGCTGTGCTGGAAACCTGCTCACTGATACCAAGTGACAGGAGACAGAATACTGCCTTTGACTGTAGAGAAGTGAAATAAGAACTTAATTTTTATTGTTCATTGCCAGGTGGTTCATTAGCCCTGTGAATATTTGGTCCTGTGTGATTGGAGATTTGAATGGCTTGATTGAAAGAAATTTACCACTGTTTCTGACATCTCAATGGTATTCACGTGCTGATGGATTACCTGATCATTTTTTAATTTCTAACTTATCTATTATCTCAGAAAAGCGATGTAAAAACCCATTTTTCCATTGTGTAGATTATGAAACTGAAAATGGAGACACTAGAAGCAAAAAAGATCATAAAGGCTTTAAGAAGCTACCTGCCACTTTGGTTGTCTAAATCCAAAAGTGCAATCAGTAGCTGCTGCTTTGGCCTGGAGCTTCTTAAAATATGTGGGTAGGCAATTCTTAAATCATCAGGAAAGTTCTTGTGGAACCTAATGAGAGATATTTGCATATATAAACATCCACATTGGTGCATAGCTATTGACTTTAAGTTAAGCTCTCTCGCTCATTGTTGTATACTGAAGTTTCTTTAGAAGAAAAGGAAGGCTGTAGAAATACTCACTCACTCGTGGGATCCACTGGTAGAATTATCAGCAGGGAGTAAGTTGGTTGCCTTCATGTACAACATATCAGGAGAATTCTCCAACTTCTCTGTCATAGAAGGGTGTAGGGCTTTATTCCTTACTGTCCCAAAGCTCAGATTGTTCAAACCTGAGCATGGAGACTGCAGAGTGTCTTCTTTTTGTGGATTTGCAATAGCGAATCAAAGTAGTTTGCCCCTTCCTCTTAATATGTGACACTAAATGGAGTCATAACCAACTTATGGGACAGAAAATAGCCAACCTGGTGTCATTACATGGTTGACCTCTACCCACATTTTCATCTGTGTCACTCAATAGACTCCTTTTATTCATCTTATGAGCATGCTTTGCTTCAAACTTCCTCGTTAACAGTTTATTACCTTCCTGCTGAAACAGTTTTACTCTATGACCAAGGAGAAAACTGTCGGACCATCCACTGTGCTGTTTCTGCATCTTATTGCTTACTCAAAAAAGGAAAGACAGAGGCAGAATTTGGCAAAAGCCCAGTAAGGCAATACACATTTTGTGATTTCATTATAGGTTTTTTGAGAGACCATGTAGTTCTCCACGGGGGCAGGGAGTTCAGCAAAGGGAAATGTAATAAGACAGGAAAAAAGTTGGATGTTGACAGGAAAAATGAAGGAAACCAGTAGCTACACAGATAAATATCAGAACATATTGCAAGTGGTCACAGCCACAGAAGGAGCGGGAGCAATCTCTTTTTCTTTCATACAGAGCCATATTTCTATAGGAAGACACATGGAGTTCCTGTTATGTCCAATTTAAAAAAAGAAATAATCTAAACTGTCAGCCCCCCTGTGCAGTTTGCCTGTTTCTAAAGATTGTTGAGCAGATATGACGTACTGTCTGTTCCAATGTCCCTCATTCCTATTTCTCTGCTAAGTCTGAGCATTCTGGGGCAATGAAACAAACCACAAAACACCAACCTAATTTTGGACTCTGAAGCTGATTAGCAGGATAAGAGTGAGAAAATGTTGGTGGATGTTTCGAATCAGCTAAAATTGTAAGCAGAGTTTAGGGTGATATCTGTAACTTGTACAATATGTTTTCATTAGGCAACACAGGTGCACACTTTACATGTGATTCTACATAGCCCAGACACAGTAACAGAATCACAGAATCACAGAATCATGGAATGATAGGGGTTGGAAGGGACCTCTGGAGATCATCTAGTCTAATCCCCCTGCCAGAGCAGGGTCACCTACAGTGGGTTGCACAGGACGGCATCCAGGCAGGTTTTGAATGTCTCCAGAGTTGGAGACTCCACCACTTCTCTAGGCAGCCTGTTCCAGTGCTCTGCTGCCCTCAAGGAAAGAAGTTCCTCCTCATGTTTAGATGGAATTTCCTATGTTCAAGTTTGTACCCATTACCTCTTGTCCTATTGCTGGGCACCACTGAAAAAAGGCTGTTCCCATCCTCCTGGCACCCTCCTTTTAAGTATTTATAAGCATTGATAAGATCCCCCCTCAGTCTTCTCTTCTCCAGACTAAAAAGACCCAAGTGCCTAAGCCTTTCCCCGTAAGAAAGATGCTTCATTCCTCTAATCATCTTTGTAGCCCTTTGCTGGACCGTCTCCAGTAGTTCCCTGTCCTTCATGAACTGGGGAGCCCAGAACTGGACACAATAATCCAGATGTGGCCTCACCAGGGCAGAGTAAAGGGGGAGGATGACCTCCCTTGACCTGCTGGCCACACTCTTCTTGATGCACCCCAGAATGCCATTGGCCTTCTTGGCCACCAGGGCACATGGTCATCCTGTTGTCCACCAGGACTCCCAGGTCCCTTTCCACTGAGCTGCTCTCCAGGAAGTCAGCCCCCAACCTGTACTGATGCATGGGCTTATTCCTCCCCAGATGCAGGACTTTTTTGAATTTCATAAGGTTTCTCTCTGTCCAACTCTCCAGCCTGTCCAGGTCATGCTGAATGGTGGCACAGCCTTCCAGTGTGTCAGCCACTCCTCCCAGTTTTGTGTCATCAGCAAACTTGCTCATAGTACACTCTATCCCTTCATCCAGGTCATTGATGAATATACTGAACAGGACTGGACCCAGTACTGACCCCTGGGTAACACTACTTGTTACAGACCTCCAGCTAGACTTTATGCCACTAATCACAACTCTCTGAGCTCTATCTGTCAGCCAGTTTTCAATCCACCCCTCTGTCCATTCATCTAACCCACACTTCCTAAACTGGCCTAGGAGGATGATGTGGGAGACAGTGTCGAAAGCTTTGCTGAAGTCAAGGTAGACCACATCCACTGCCTTCCCCTCATCCACCCATCCAGTCAAGCCAGAAAGCTATCAGATTAGTCAGACATGACTTCCCCTTGGCGAATCCATGTTGACTACTTCTGATAGATTTTCCTCCAGATGCTTTGAGACGACGCCCAGAACAAACTGTTCCGTCATCTTTCCAGGGATGGAGGTGAGGCTGACTGGCCTGTAGTTTCCTGTGTCTTCCTTCTTGCCCTTTTTGAAGACTGGAGTGACATTGGCTTTCCCCCAGTCCTCAGCACCTTGCCTGTTCTCCAGGACCTTTCAAAGATGATAGAGAGTGGCCCAGCAATGACTTCTGCCAGCTCCCTCAGTACTTGCAGGTGCATCCCATCAGGACCCATGGACTTGTGGATATCCAGTTTACTTAACTGATCTCTAACTTGATCCTCTTCAACCAAGGGAAAGTCTTCCTTCCTCCAGACTTTCTCTGTTACCTGCAAAGTCTGGGACTCCTGAGGGCTGACCTGAGCAGTAAAGACTGAAGGAATGAAGGCATTCAGTAACTCTTTCTTCTCTGCATCATCTGTCATCATGGGCACCTGTCTTGTTCAACACTGGGCCCACATTTTCTCTAGTTTTCCTTTTGCCTCTGATGTATTTGAAGAAACCCCTCCTGTTGACCTTGACATCCCTTGCCAGATTGAATTCCAAGGAGGCCTTGGCTTTCCTCATTTCATCCCTGCATAATCTGATGGCATTCCGTAATCTTCCAGTAATCTGTAATCCATAATCCGTAATCCAATTCTGTAATATACAGTCCTTTCTTCCATGTACTGTAAAATTCCTCCTTCCACTTGAGCTTTTTCAGAAGCTCCCTGCTCAACCATGCAGGTCTCCTGCTTCCCTTGCCTGATTTCGTGATCTTAGGGATGCACTGATCCTGAGCTTGGAGGAAGTGATACTTGAATATCGACCAGCTCTCTTGAGCTCCCTTACCCACTAGAGCCCTCTCCCAAGGGATTTCTCCAAGCAGTTTCGTGAAGAGATCAAAGTTAGCCCTCCTGAAATTCAAGGTTGCAACCCTACTTTTTGTTTTATGCATACTACACTTACTCGTGAACTCTGTCTTCTCATGATCACTACAGCCAAGTCTGCTCTCAATCTTAATGTCCTCCACCAGTACCCCTTTGTTTTTCAGTACTAGGTCCAGTAGTACACCTCTCCTTGTTGGCTCCTCCACCACCTGAGTCAAAAAGTTATCATCAATATGCTGGAGGAACCTCCTGGACTGTACATGCCTAGCTGTGTAGCCTTCCCAGCAGATATCAGGGTGGTTGGAAGTCCCCCATGAGAACCAAGGCCTGTGACTGTGAGGCGATTCTCACCTGTCTGTAGAAAGCCTCATCAATTTCCCCATCCTGATCAGGTGGCCTGTAATAAACTCCCACAACAGTGTCTTTCATGTTACCCTGCCCCTCAATCCTTACCCACAAGCTCTCAACTCGCTCTTCGTCTGCCCCCAGGGAGAGCTCGATACATTCCAGTTGCTCTCGCACATAAAGAGCAACTCCACCACCTCGCCTCTCTGGCCTATCTTTCCTAAAGAGAACATAGCCATCCATGACAGCATTCCAGTCAAGTGAGTGATCCCACCATGTCTCAGTAATTGCAATGAGATCATGGCCCTGTGGCCGCACACAGATCTCTAATTCTTGTTTGTTCCCCATGCTGTGTGCATTAGTGTATAGGCATTTCAGAGAGGCCAATGAGTGTGTAGGTTTTGCCCTAGAGGGGTGGTAGACCTTCTGATTCTCAAAAATACTAGCACTTTGCCCCACACCCTACTACACCCAGGCACCTCACTATCGAGCCCAGTTACATCCTTATCCCCTTTCGAATCTAGTTTAAAGGTCTCTCAGTGAGCCCTGCTAACTCTAGTCCTAGAACTCTTTTCCCCCTGCCAGATAGGCTTTTCCCATCTGTTGCCAGCAGGCCTGGTGTCCTGTAAATCAAGCCATGGTCAAAGAACCCAAAGTCCTTCTGGAAGCACCAGGCTCAGAGCCAGGCATTGACCTGCTGGCTCTTCCTGTTTACCCCCTCATCATTCCCTGCAACTGGAGGGATAGAGAACATGACTTGTGCTCCTGATCCCACGACCATTTGTCCCAAGGCCCTGAAATCTCTCTTCATTGCCCTTGGGCTTCTTCTCAGTACTTCATCACTGCCTACCTGAAAGACCAAAAGGGGACAATGATCTGAGGGCCGTGCTAGGGAAGAAAGCTTCTTCTTTACATCATTAACCCAGGCCCCATGGAGGCAGCAGACTTCCATATATAGGAGGCATGTTTCAAAAGCCTATAGGATTGATCTTATTTTAATTGTTTGTGCCATTTATGTACAAAGAGGGACTCAGGTTTTTAAATAAATTGTACATTTTTGTAAGTTGACTAAACATATAATAAGTTAGATATCTGTAATTATTTTCATGTCTAAATAGTAATTTTCAGTAATAGATCGAACTTATTTTTTGCAAACATGTCTGAATCTTAGCACAAGAGCAGATTCCTGTGTCAATTGTTGTGGTATAAATGTGGTGCCACTTCACAAAAGTAGGAGGAGATGCACTGGCCAAAAATATCCACCTAACATAAAAAGGAAAATCCAGACCTGGATTTTGGGATACATTTTGGCTTGTTTAGCCTCACAGTGATCCTCAGCTTTGAATGTGTCATATCTAGTTTTGCCCAAATGCTGTTGAGTTACTTTGGATAAAAACACAAATAATTGAATTTGGGGAAATAAAGGTGGCAATGGTAATGGCAGTGCTTTGCCAGTTATAAAAATGTCATAACAAAACCTGAAAATTTCCATGCAGTTTTTACAAATAATTTTATTTAATTTCAACACTCCCTTTTTATTACAAGCTGGAGAAATATAATTACAAAATGCAATCGGTGTGATAAGAAAAAGTGTTACAATTTGGTCTGAAAAATAATGTCTATACCAAACCTTCTCCAGTCAAATTGCAAAACATGGGTAATCTGTTCAAATTTTAACATATATTTTGGAATAGACAGTCTGACAAAGAATAATATGCAGCTTGATCTCAGAATTGGAAAAGCTGCAAATAAGAATAGGAAAATGAAATTAGTTTTTCAAAGAGATATATGCAGATGCACACAGAAAAGCAAAACTCATGAAATGCTAACATGTATTATATGGGGGTCTATGACTGTTCCCACCCTCCACCCCACACAGAAAAGTGTCTGGGTTTTGTAATTTATTTATTTATTTATTAAAACAGAAGCTCTGCAGCTCTGAGTCTATTACCAAAATGAATGGATTCAATATCTGTTCAATGATGTGTTCAAAACGAAAGCAGCATCATTAAATGTCAAAGATGTTATCAGCATATTTTACTTCTTACCAGAATAAAACAGGCATTATCTCACCAGGTGCTTGCAGGACTTACTTGCTATTCCCTGTCTTTAGGTGATGGTGACTGTGCCCAGAAGGCAGCAGGCAGTGTGTGTAGCGTGTGCGGAGGGGAGGACCCTGGTGAGGAACTCGCACAGGTACAGCTGCGGCGCACGCACAGATTTTTTGCTGCTGCTGCAAACCTGGGATGGCGGTTGTTAATGCTGGGATCCTGCTGGCTGACTATTTAAACCCCCATTCTATGCTGCTTCAGCAATTGCAGGCCATTAGTTTCCTGAGCCTTTCTTTCCCTTTTTCCACTGGTATAATAAGAGAGTGAATGTGAGGGCCTGTTAGCAGAGCAAGAGTGCTGACTTGTAGCCCTGTAACCATATTCAACAAGGGAATGTTCTAACCTTCATCTCCTGGAAGTCTCCTATGTGTTACATGCCCGAAGCTATTACCCACTAAAGGACTTCACATTTTTGAATACTTAAACTGAAAGAAACAGATATGGGAGAAACTACATAAATCCATTATTGCAGCAGGAATATCTTTCTGCTTCAGGCAGAGAAGATAAATTGCCACCAAAGTGATACAAAGTTGGTTTGATTATTTCATTGGATCAAATATATCATGCTGTCTTGAAATCTCTTTGCTTTCAAGTCAAAATTAAAGAATTTTACCATAACCATATTAGACATTATCATTTGCATATTTTTCATCTCAAAAGAGACTTTTGAAGTTATGTAATGCTTAAGTATTTAATTGTTCTTCACATCATTGAAATATCAAATTATATCCAGAAACAGAGAGGATTCTCTTGCTAGATAGCAGTGATTGACTCTCTATCTGACAAGAACAGAATTCTTATGACCGGGAAAAAAACAGCATTAAGGAAGTAACTCAAAAAGCACCAGCTCTTATTTTGTTCAACACTGGGATTTGGGCATTCTCTCTGGAACTAAGAATGCCAATGTTTTACACTAGCACAAAAAACAGCCATTGTGCTAATACTAATTTAAACTGTCAGATCACAACTGTGCCACACTTGTTCAAAAAAGACGAAGGCCCTGCTTCTGCATGGATTTCTTTTGCATAGCTTATCAGTGATCATCTTGATTTAATTGCAAATGTAGATCAAGTAATTGGCAACCTTTCACAGCCCGGGGCTATGGGGGAAGTGTGGAACATTTGTAAATGAAATTCTTCCTACTAAAATTTGCCAAGTATGGTTTTGAGTTTGTTTTAACCATGGAGGTTTTTTTAAAAAAAACAAACTGGAAAGTTCCTGAAATGCTTACTGCTTTCCAGATTCATTTCTTTTCCCCAGCTTAATTTCTCTCTTCCTTCCTCATTTTCCTTTATGCAGACCTGATACAACCCAGCAATCAGAAAGTGTAGCTGTTTCATTTGCAGTTAATTTGGCTCTTTCTAGTCATTTTGCCAGTGATGTTATAGACCAGATCATACCTTGTGGGTGCTGGAACTATGTGAGGTGCAGGTACCAAGAAGATGTTATCTGATACCACTGTGTCAGGAAGAGTTAAATCTTTTTGACAATTCAATGGTTCCCTTTGGGTTTGCACAAATGGCACCTGTTGTTGAAGTCAATAGAGCTTACAATTTAATTTCATCTGCCTGCAAACAATCTCTCTCATTAGGGGGTGAAATGATGATAGAATTCACTGAGGCATGCAGTTTCACTTTCTACAGGGCAATACGTAAGTACAGTCATCATTTTCAGTGAAGTGAGGCACAATTATCTTGGAAACTGATTGTAAAGAAGAAAAAAGGAGAAAAAATATCTGGGAAAAACACCATAAAAAGTCAGTCTAACTATATTTGTCCGTTAATGCCAATTTGCAATCTAATTGTTATGTTTAACACAATTTGAAAATGCAGTAGCCAGAAAAAAAAGGGACTAGTAATATACTTTTCCATCTATTTGAAAATGAGGTCATCAGCTTTGGACAACAGGTACATGTAAATAAGTATCTCGGTGGGGATCATGGGTTAATCCACACCAAACTTAATTTATTCGTGTTGAAAATACCTGCTTCTACTTGCTGCAGCTCTTTAGGTGGATTAACTGGCCAGATAACTGGCCAGATAATGTGTTTCCTATATTTTAGTGCAAAGGGTGTGAACTTAACAGCATATTAAGTTAATGGGGCCTAACATTCACTTGGACACATCTCTACCTCACATTAAATTGACTAACTTCCAATTGGTATCCCACAGTGCTTTGCATCCTGCTAGGACTAACTGATCAATTTGTCAATGTGCCTCAATTGCTTTTGTGCCAGGCTGCTGTATGTCATCTCCTTGCTCAAATGTTTGGCTGTAGCAAAACTTGAGTCATTCTCCTACAGCCAAAATCATCATGTTGTAGGACAGCACATGTCCACTCACTTCCACCCTACTTGCACCTACCTGGAGCAATGCTGACATCCTTTGCAAAGGTAATGCTCTTAAAGATCTACCAGAAAAAGGATAGCTATAAAACTATCACTAAAGAAGCCAGGGAAGATGTTCAAACCCCAGCTGCAAAGTACAGTCAAAAGCAAGAAATTGAAATCAGCTTGGAAGTAATCAGGGAGAGCTATGGCTCCTATGGCAGAGTGTGTGTCACCTACCTTTGTCCTTTCAGCAACTGGGCAGGATTTCATTCTGGGATGCCGTTCTCCAGCTGCCATGGACAAAACACAGCATGGCTTTGAAAAGGTGGAGATTTTGTTTGAGAGCCTGACTCAAATTGTGTCTCCCAACACAGAAATCTGGGTTGGGCAGTGGCAACTGTGGTGGAAGGAGATGGAAGCACCCACACTGACCCAACTTTCTCCCCCTTCTTTTATTCTAAGCAAGAAACAGAAAGGGATTAATCTATATGTACTGCGTGCTCTCTTCAGGTGGATCAAGCAACAGTGTGTACAATCCAGCTAGGTGTTTTCCTGAGTGATTCTCTTCCCCCAGCCTGTTTATTCAAAACAGCGATGGCACTAAGGAAGAAGGAGATGTTTCTGAAGGGATTACATGCTCTATGGTCATCTGCCTGTCATAGAATCATAGAATGGTTTAGGTTGGAAGGGACCTTCAAGATCATTGAGTTCCAACCCCCCTGCCATAGGCAGGGACACCTCCCACTACACCAGGTTGCCCAAGGCCACGTCCAGCCTGGCCTTGAACACCTCCAGGGATGGGGACTCAACAACCTCTCTGGGCAACCTGTTCCAGTGCCTTACCACCCTCAAAGTGAAAAAATTCTTCCTAATACCTAATCTAAATCTGCCCTCTTCCAGTTTGAAGCCATTCCCCCTCATCCTATCACTACATGCCCTAGTAAAAAGTCCTTCCCCAGCTCTCCTGTAGGCCCCCTTTAGGTACTGGAAGGCCGCATGAACCTCCAACTCTTGTTTCCCTGTTCCCATTGCCTAACTGTTTTCAATTTTCTTGCTAGCCTCTTCTTGGTCAACACACCTCTGTTCTTCTGCATGTTGAAGATGATGAACTTGTATTTTTTCTCATCCCCTCCATTTGACAGTAACAGACCTTGCAGTGTGAATATGCTTGTGGCGTACTGTGAAACTTAGCCACCACAACCACAAGTTTCACTGCTGTACGGCCTGCTTGCGTTACATCGCATTATATATCCCATCCATACATTATTGCAACCTAACAACCTGATTTCAGGGAATTTAATAAAATAACAAACAGAACAATATCTACATTGTCTTAAGGGGTATTTTACTGCCTTTTTTGCATGCATATTAATCTAGGCCAAGAACATTAAAGTTCTGAATTTTTGTGTAAAATTATTTCTTTATAATCGATGTCATGTGTACCTACAGTCATGATGAGTGTCATACCACTTCCACAATACTGAAAATCAGAATGAATATAAGACGAAGTTATACAAATATAATTAGGTGTTGCTACTGTCAAGGTGTCAACATAGCCTTGTGTTACATGCTATACTTTTCCAGGTGACCCGTTCCACAGGTGGCTAGCCAGTGGAGGTCTTTGAGTGCATTTGGAAGAAGGAGTGTGGAGGTGGAAGACTGCAAAAGGCTGAGGTACAGAAATCAGTCAGTTTCGGCTATCTAGTGAAATTATATTGTCTGCAGAACAGGGATTTAATGAAGGGAGAGGTAAAATCTCTGCTGCAGCTCTGCCATGTCTGCCTGACCCTCTGTGGAAAAGGTTTTGCAGTGGTTTCATGATACTTTCTTGGTATTAGTATTCCTCCATTCAAATGGAGGAATCTATTTCCCTGCAGGACATAGGAACCTGTCTTGACACATCAAAATCTTTCTGCTTTGTCTCTTTTCCTGTCCCAGCATAGATAACTATTCTCTTCCCAGTTCATCATGACCTCACAGGTGACAACCCTGGTGAATACAAATCTAAAAAGGTTCATTTCTACTTCCTTAAACACTGTATCTTCACCTCTGATGAATTGTTCGATATAAAGACTGCTGTAATGTACTGTGTCTGGGCTGGGATGCCATTAATTTTCTTCATGGCAGCCCAAATGCTGCTGTGTTTAGGATTTGTGACTAAAACAATGTTGATAACACACCAGTATTTTGGCTATTGCTCAGCAGTGCTTGCACAACATCAGAGCTTTCTCTTTTTCCCACTCCACCCCCGAGGAGTGGGCTGAGGCTGGTCAAGAAATTGGGTGGGGCACAGCCAGGATACCTGACCTGAACTGATCAAAGGGGTAATCCAATCTATATAGTGTCACACTTAGCAATAAAAACAAAGAGGATGATTTCTTTGGGGATGTAGACATTGCTTGGAGACTGGCTAGGCATTGGCCCACATGTGGGAGATGTTGAATGATCTCCTTAACATCACTTGTTTTGGTTTTTTTTTTCTTCCCCTTTCCTTTGCTTATTAAACTATCTTTATCTGAACCCATGAATTTCCTGTTTTTGCTCATGCTAGTCTCTCTCTAGTCCCACTGGAGGTGGAAGGGGAGTGAGTGAGTGGCTGTGTGGTGCTTAGCTGCTGGCCAGAGTCAATCTGCCGTGCATAAGCAAGTTCACATGCAATTACTGCCTTCCTATTTCCTACCTTTGTAATGTTACCTTATTTCCATGTCAAAAGTCTCCCTAAAGCTCTGCTGTTCTCCACTGCGGCATATTATGGTGGGTTAACCCTGGCCAAATGCAGCACCCAGCTGCTGACTAACTCCACTGCCATAACAGGACAAAGGGAGACATAGGATTAAAAATCTCATGGGTTGAGATAAAGACAAGGAAATTTTTTACTGATTACAGTCATGGACAAACCAGGCTTGAATTGGAGAAGACTAATTCAATTTATTGCCAATTAACATAGATTTGTGTAGTGAGAAAAAAAAACCAAACCCAAACAAAATTAAAACAACACCTTCCCAGGCTCGACTTCACTCTTCACTCCTGACTCCTGTACACCCAACACTGAGCAGCGCAGGGGGATGGGGAATGAGGGATTGTGGTCAGTCCATAACAGCTCCTCTCTGCCGCTCCTTCCTCCTCACGCTTTTCCTTTGCTCCAGCATGGGGTCTCCCCTCGGGCTGTGAGAGCTCACCCCTCCCACCCCAGAAAGTCTCATCATGGCCCCTTTGTGGTCTTCACAGACGGGAAAGGGGTCTTTGAGTATGGCATCTAGAAATGGAACATAAATTTAACTTGTTCATTAGTTTGTACTAAAGTTCTAACTGTTATCATTACCAAGAAGCTTTCTTATGTTATGGTATTGTGCTTTCCCACAACAAATAGGTGTTTCTGGTATTTCAACAGTTTTCCTTTAGACAGAACTTCAGCAAATAAAAAGAAACAGCTTCTGGCATTTTAGGTCTGAGAACTGGCCTGCTTTAACATGTTAATCATGTAAGTGGCAGTCTTTGTCTCGTTTTAAATCTACCATTTTATCATTTAGGGCATAAGTATTAAGAAAAGATAATTAGGTATTGAGACAGTTTACTAACGGTGGTGCTGAATTTCCTAACTGTGGCAATTTTTTCATCAGAATTGGCTGTGTTTGTAAAAGACATGCTCCAGCTCGTACAGTAATTAATTCTGTGCTCTGTGTTACAAAAAAAGGTCATACTGTTCTCTTCTGGCCGTATTCTATGAAACTACAGGAAAAGCTTGGTGGCACCTGTGAATGCACATACAATTATTTTTTTTTGCTTCATGGAAGAAAGCAAGAGAGAGCGTTTTTCCCAGCATTGCGATGTTACTGTGATGCTGTGGGTGATCTGCCTGGCTGGTTAGAAAGCATAAATTCCTCAGTGCCATTCCCAGCTTGGCTTCCTGAATGGAGAAAACAATGCTGGGCAAAGAAGAAGAGTCTAAATTAGTATGGATTTATTACTTTTATTTCAATGTTTTAACATGAAACTTAGTATTAAACTGTAGAAAACAGTGATTTAAAAAACAATCATAAATAACCCTCTGGACAATTTTTCTTTAGTTGTGAACAAGTCTACCCTCAAGCATATCAAAGTCCCTCTAGAGATGGAAACCAACAGGTTGAAGGACATATTAATGACAGGACAGCACATAAAACTGAAAGTCAGGAGTTGATTTTACTGCTAGGATTACCTTAGATTCATTTTCTCGTAATCTTTCTGTCCCTTGTCTTAGTGAAAGAAAAAAGAAATTATAGTTTATGTAGTAAAAGCTCCATAAAGATCCAGGCTCATTGTGCTGTCTTTAAAAAACAGCCTACAGTCTTAACCCCACCTCTGCCCTGATATATTTGCAGTCTGAAGAGATATGATAGGTAAAGCCCTGGGGACTCAGATAATGATAAAGAGAACCAAGAAGATGAAGTAACCTGCCTGAAGTTAAATGGCAGAGTTTGTAAAAGAACTAGGAGCAGAATTAAGCCTCTAGACGCTCTGGGCATGGGCAAATGCCTAGAAATGTAGGAGTTACCATGCTTTAATGAATTACCACCTATCAACTGAACTACAATATTTCTGTGCTATGTACTCTTCACTCCCATTGTATGTGATATGTGATGCAAAAATTGTTTGCTTATTGTGAGTTTATATTCACATAATCTGATTAGATGGTTAAGGTTTTTGAAACAGTTGATATACATGGATAAAAACGTGGCACCTAATTTTGCAAAGCTTTTTTTTTTTTTCCCTTCCCCCCCTCCCCGTTCTAAGATTACTGACATTTGTGGATATCATGTACTGAAAGCAGCAGGGATCTGCATTGCAGATAGGCGCTCCTGCAGTGCTAATCTAGGAGCAAGATTTCCTCCAGTGTCATTACCAACCATCCACGCATTACTAAGAAAGTAGAAGAATAGCATGATGTGAGAGATGCTCAATTTTGCTACTAAACTTAAGGAATATTTGGAAGGAAAGGACACTGAGGGAATCTTCTCTGGAGGATCGTGTTTACTGATTGTTTGTAATGCATTAAACTTGACAGTTTGTAAACTCTGCATTTATTGTACTTAATGCCTAAAAAAGAGTAGTGCACACATAGTCTATCTTTAATAATTGTGTTAGTCTCTGATCCTTTCCTACTCTAACTAAAGTACAGTATTTGTACCCCACCTATGCTCTGAGTGCCTTGCCAGCTACGAAATTAGTACTGACAGCAGGTGGCCTAAAGAAATTGCAAAACAACAGCTGATCCAAGTTGGAGCAGACTGTGGATCCCTGCAATGGAACAGGAGATACAGGCTCTATTACACCGCCTGCTCAGTCAGGAGCCTCCCCCATCAGCACTCAGATCCACCCCTCCATAGCAGGAGGCTTCTGAGATCTAACTCAGCACACATTACTGAGTTTACTTTAACTCCTTCTCTGCGCTCTTTGCTTAAAGAGTGGCAAGGTTTTGAGGGCTGGTTTCATAGACTATGCGATTTACACCTTGCGATTAGTGTTAATGGCCTCTGTTGCCCAAAAGACAGTTTTTGGGGGGCAGGCTGTACAGAGCTGAGACGCGTGTGTGATACGGAATGCCAGCAGGACTATCTTCAGAGAGGCTGTAAGAGCACTGCTCCCACTGCAGCTGGAAACTTTAAGTAAAAAAACAATTGAACGAAACAGCAGGAAAAGCCCCACCTAGGGAAGGTGCTTATTTGTGCTGGTTGTCAGTGAGAACAGAACTGGAGGGACTTCTTTTTTTTTTTTTTGGAAAGGCCGGTTTGGCCAGAGTTGGCAACTTGTTTCACCATCTTCACAGCAGCCTCAGCAAAATGGAAATGATCCTGAGGAAATGAAACTGCTCAGTTTTGTCAGAAGCTGAGGTTAGCTTGAGATCTAGGGGACGTGGTACAAGATAGGACGTGACTGAGGGGTAGCACCAAGAAGGAAAATTTGGATGTGGTTTGGGCAGAGCTGGACCTTGGAAAACGGACAAAGAACTTCAGATTCAAATTTGCTTTTGACAAACACAGTCTGTAAAAATGGTCCAAGGCATGTTGACATTTCCCTGAGCAGAGGGCAAATAAGATATTCTGCACTTGCACACTGAAAACCAATCATACCCATTTTGTATTATATATGAGATCTCTATTACCTCACACTTCAGCCCCAGTTTACCAATCTGTATAAAATTTGCCTATGCGCCTGAGGTGAAAAGTGAGCATTTTTGAGCGGCAGTGGGTGTAAGTAGCCAGGGTCATCTGGGAATCAAGCAAAGCCTAGTTTCTGGATATGTCTGCAGTACAGGATCACAGCATCTATAGGTGTATCTTATCTAATCCATCCGGTGAAGCTGCATGGTGATAGCAATGATCACAGGCTGGCTTGCAAAACCCATGCTGGAGACCTTTCACTCATGACACCTCTGCTCTGCTGTTGGTCTGGAAGATAGTTCAAGTGTATTTGTGCATGTGGTAGCCATGTTTTCTCAAAGTACTGTAACTGTACCCTGCCATCTTAAGCTCCTCAGTTCAGTACATTCTGAATGCATTCAGAAGCAGAACTGCAAAATTCTTTATTCTGGTGCAACAACTTGTAGTTAGGTATAATGTAACTATGCTCAGTGGAATGCATGGTGATTTGATTCAGATAGTAAGAATATAATACCTTCAAATACAAAATGCCCGTGATTTTGGCATGTCATAAACTCACAGCTTTATTATGCTACCTTAGATATTTTTGGTGTTCTTGCATCAAAATTTCAGCAAATACAGAGATCACAAAATAACAAATTGTCCACTGTAAGTGTACAGATACTAAAGAAAAGCAATAGCAACAAATGTGGTGCAGCAAGCATTGTCAGGGGAAATTCCCAAAGGTTTTTGAAAATATTTCAAAATTTATTATTCAGCAAAGAAGTTAATAACTTTAATTTGCCACATTTACTGAGAAGCAAACTACCTGAATGTCCCACATCACTTTTCTCCAAATCAGCCTGATTTAATATCAAAATTTGATATTTCATTATATTAAAATACTGTTTTTCAAGACAGCAGAATATATTCCAAGTCTTCCAGGTATTCTCTGTCTCCTTAATGTTACAGTTTGTCTATGTGCCAGTGATCAGGATGAACTTTGGCAGAAGACACTGGGTTCAAAGAGCTTGCAATTTAATTCTCAGCCTACTGATTGAAGCATTGGATATATTCTACATTTGTTAGAAAGGACATTCATACTTCTGATATTTCAGAGGCAGCTTCGGTGGCATTTCCTGTGAGAACTGCAGCAGAAAATCTTAGTTCACAAAGTGTTAACAAAACTTTGTAGGTCCAACAGTGGCAGCTGGGGTAAGCTAGTTTCATGAAGCAGTTCTGTGCCAGGAATAGAGAATAGTTTGAGAGAATAGTTTGGTAACTGAAATTGCCAACTGTCTAATGAAAATCGTTTTTAAATATGTTTTTACTAAGTTATTGAAACTCCTAGAGAGAAGATTTGCCTAATCTATTAAGAACACCTATTGTATCTATGGTTTGCAAAATTAGGATGAGACGAGGCTATACTGGGTTGTGCTGCTGCTGCTTCTAAAGAGTGTTTCAGTCACTGTCTCGGAGGGCAACTTTCCTCAAAGGGAAAAAAAAGTTGCCATAAATTCTACCAATTAGGGAGCTGCAGTGCCTTCCCCTTGAGTGCTGGATAATTGGGCAGGTGAAAACAGTATGGTGCCATCAAATGAAGGTGCATCTGAGTCATCCTGAACCTTTGCTCACCAGCTCACATAGGATTGTATCACAACACAATTCCCTTAAAGATTGACTCAATTTTCAATAATCCTGCATTTGTTAAGGGGGAAAAGAATCTCTGTGGGGGAAAATGTTCTATCTAACAGCTACCAAACTGAAGTAAATAAGGTAAAATAGAACTAGAGAGTTTTAAGGTAGCTGAGTGAGATTGCTTATTTCCTAAGCATGAAGGTTACACCTTCTCAATCCTAGATGGTAAGTTCTGTTTCTCTTTTATCTCAGGTCCTACAAGTTATGGTGGCTGAGAAATAACCGTCAAAGAAATCTTCCAACTTTTCTACTTTCCTTTCCTGTAGTTAGGTTATAGGCAGGTTTGCAGAGTTCTAGTGTTTTCCCTAATTTTGTGCCTCTTGTTCAGGAGTGCAGCCCACCTGCAGTGTGTTTGTGGCTGTGTACACACATACTGAAGTTTACATAAGTTTGCATCTCTTGATTTTTCACAAGTACAATATGCATAGATTTCACCTTCTGATCCAAACCTGGGAAATTCAGACATTTATTGCATTTGTGCACTGTGTTGTCTCACTTAAATGTTTCTAGAGCAGTGATCTATTCAGTGTGTCTCTACTGAATTATTTCAACAGCAAGACAATCTGTTTATCCCATATAACCCAAGTTCAGCAGGTTGAATGCCCTACTTAGTAGCCAAGTCAGAGCCATTATTTCTTTGATAGTTTCCCTTATGGCTACACAAATCCTATTAGCTTTCAGTAGTGTTCTTTCAGAACAACCAGCTTTCCACCTTAAACTTGAAACATATTAGTTGGAAATAACACGTTTATGTAATGAAGCGCTAAAAGGAAATCTAAAACAAAACTGTGCTCAATCAAGATATTTTCCTTTGGAATGTAATATGCAAAATTCTCCTATTTACTTATACAGTTCTCTTATTTTATTTCCTGTCTATCAGGAAAAGCTTAATTCTTAATATCCTGAAATAATGCCAGGGTACCAAACAGTATTCAAACTTTTAACTTTTCAATATGTTTTTCAGTTTCTTTCACAGTCTAAGATTATCTGTGACTAGACTCTTCCAGCTCTTGTTGGCCCCAACCTGGGTGCTTTGTAACCTCTTTGTATTTGGCTGAATATTCTCATGGTGTGATGAACAGACATTTTTCAAGTTTTCTTTTTCAGATCACTGTGTTTCTTTTATGCTGAAATTGCTCAGAAATATACCTCTAGTTCAGTTGTGATCCAGGGTGATCCAAATGGGTTTAAAAAATTAAAGAAAAGGCTTTATGTCTTTTTTACATTCCAACTAATGAATACTTTCTATCTAATGAATAGATACAACCAAAACTTAGAAGTAAATCATCTTTTCTATTTTGTCCTTTAGAAAAATAGTGCATCAAATATTAGTTTTTCCCATATTTCTCACAAATCTCTTCGGAGAAAGGAAGCAAGGGCTTTCTCAGCCTTTTAAGGTGGAGCTGAATGCTTCCAAAATATTTGTTAAATACTTGAGTCATGTTAACCAAACCAAGTACAAACCAAGGTGGTAGTCTGGTTATGAACTGCTTCTTCTCCCAGTGTCTGGTACTTGCTTTGGTATTTTAAATAAAAATTGCAGCGGCTGTTTATGTAAATGGGATCTTATGTAAATGGGATACTGTAGGTATGCAACTCATACTGATACTGTAATTTCTCCTGCTAAATGGCCCTCCTTACTAGCCTGGTTAAACCATATGACCTTGCAAATCATTAAGTATTTTGACCAAAGGCTGAATGACAATATCCTTAAAAGCTGCTGTTGACATTGATGAAATTATAGCGGCAGGTGGGAAAATATTTTAAAATGTGCAGCTAACCCATGGAACCCCCCTAAAATCTAGATATTGAAGTATAAAGGAAAAACGAGTGACAGTCTTTGCATGTATTGGCTTGGCAAACAGTTCACTGCATGAGAAAGCGGACATTTGAGGCAAAATTTATGAGAGCTACTCAAACCCACTAGTTGTAGAAAAGGGGGTATCAGAGGAACAAAGCCTACTGTTAGACCTGTTTGCAGAGCAGTTCTCTGTATATGTGTGTGTGCATCTTTTTGCTGAAGTAAATGGCTTTGGTTTTGTTTCTTCTTCCTAAGCAGCTGGAATCTTTTTGATGGTGCTGTGTTAAGTCATTTTGGGTAAGTGGAACTCCCTCTCTGACAGCTTCAGGAATGTGATACTGACCAAGGTATGAGCTGCCTTACTGTTGGGATGAGAAACACTGTTGACATTCTTACCAACAGACCTATAGAAAAGGAACATTGCTGGATCTTTCTTTCCTTTTTTTTTTTTTTTCCTAAAGCTCGTAGGCTTTGAAAGTTGTTAGGTGATATCTAACAAATACATGACCAAATTAATATTTTTCAAGGGTCTGAAGAGACATTCATTGTGCACAATGCTTAAATAAGATATTCTCAATCCTTTGTTTAGATGGGTTTTCAGTAATTAAAGAACATAAGAATTTTATTTGGATCCAACATTCTCCATTTGTAATTATCCTCTTGAAGTCCCTTTGTAATTATTCTTTTTTTATGATCCTTTACATTAGCATATTCAATCTAAATTGTTTAATTAGATGATAGTTTACTCAAATTACAGATGCATAAGTTTTCTGTATAACAGTCAAGAAAACAGAGCTTTTGAGCTTGTGATATGCTAAGAAGAAAAAAAAAAGTATTGTACTGTTGCTAACTGCTAATTCAGATTTACTCTTTTTAAGTCCGTATTCTGTTTACTCTGAGTAGAAACAAATCCTGTGCTATTATTTAGATAACTCCTTGGTACAATGGGCTTTGATCTTTAAAACACATAGCTATGAAGCTGTGCACAATTCATATTCTTGTAGGTCAGGGTGAAATCACCGGAAAAGCTTAGTGTCATAACAGAGACATAAAGTATGAATATCTACACAAAAGAAAAAATCTCTCACACCTGTCCCTCTTTCATGGTATCAGAGTCTTCAGGGCAATCTGAAACTATGTGATAGCCATAAAGCTGACTTCATCAACCAACATGTTGGTTTCGTGATTAGTGATAATCCCCCAAATTTTTCTAGTTATTCTTCATGACAGCCAGTCAAATTCTGACCCTGAGATAAGCCAAATATTAAGGTTTGACTTGGTCAACACCCTGCCAGTTATCTAAGAACAAGCACAGGAATTTTGGGATTCGAAGGATGAAGCTAAGAAGATTTTGAGTTTCACAAGGAAACCACTAACTTTACCATTTGACAGTTGCCTAGTGTTTCTGAGTGCTAAGGTCATGTGTTTACACTGAAAACTGCTGTGTAATGTTAGCAGTAAAGTAAGCAATATTTTCTTTCTGTCGATTGACGTCTCTGAACTGTGGCTATGAGACAGCTCAGTGACAAAGAAATACCATGAAAAGCTATTCGACAAAAATTAACACGTTGCTGTAAAATACTACAGATGTCACTGGCAAAAATAGTAATACAAGACACAGTTCAGCAGGTAATATGACCATTGTTACAGTCATCTGGAAGCTCTTCACTTGAGATGGGTTGACCCTGTCCAGTAGTTAAGCACCACACAGTCTTTTGAGCACTACCCCCATCCTGGTGGCATAGGGGAGAGAATAGGAAAAGCAAAAGCAAGAAGGCTTGTGGTTTGAGAGAAAGTCAGTTTAGTAGGTGAGGCAAAGCTGGGAGTGCAAGGAAAGCAAAATAAGACATTTTTCTTCCCATTGGCAGGCAGTTGGTTAGCCTCTTCCTGGAAAGCAGGACCTCAGCATGCTGTAATGGTTACTTAGGAAAACAAATGGCACCACTTGAAGTTTTACCTGGTACAGTGTTCTGGCTGAGTAACGTGCTCTCCAAGGCAGAAATAGGGTACACCCAAACATCCTTACTCTGTTTACAGACAAACCCTCCTTAGGATTTTCACTGCTCTAGAAAGTTTTATAGGCAGAAAGAGCTTTAAAAAAATGCTCTTTCGTCTATGAGGCTTAATTTTCCTAGGTTGCCAAAACCAGAAGTGCACACTCTCCATCTGACAAAAGTGGTGTTGGAATTAACTACATGTTTATAAAACACACTGATCGCGTAAGGAAATGTAAAATTTTTTTTATATGACTTAAATGACTTCAGTTAACCTGTACTCATTCCTTGCTCCAATTTTCAGGAGCAGTTAAGAAAGAAATCAAAAGTGATCCATCTGCAAAAAAACCACCTGTGAGTTTTTAAAACATGCATTTGATATTAAACATCCCTTTTTTCTGTCTACATTCTCCAAAATAAATACTATAAAAAATGTATACAAACAAGGGAGAATTATTATTCTGTTCAGATAGTGAAATATGTTAAATGTGTGCTGCAGTAATATATATATAACCTGATGTGAGAAAATTTTCATACAATTTTCATAGAAACTTTATGCACAGTTCATTCTTAACTGTAGGGAATCCCTCTCAGAACCATTAAATAAGCAGCTCAGGAATTAAATTAGCCCCCAGCTATCGTAAGCAAATAACTTACATGGGAAATTGTGTTATCTAACTGGCCAGTTGATGCTTTGCTTTTTCCAGCTTTAAGAAAGAAATTAAATGGTATGGCAGTGTATTACTCTCATTTCCAATCCTCTGGAGCAGATAAACATTATCATGAAACTGGCCAAGGATGAAATTTAAATAAGTAGTGATTGGAGAGGATGACAGGAAGAGTTTCCAACTTACAAAAACTGACAAATTAGTTTAATTAACTGCAAATTTTGGAGTACAAAGATATGGGGGAATTATTTATTTTGATGTGTAATGAATACTCAATATTTCTGTAAACAGATTAGGGTATAGAAAACCTGCCACACAATTATTCAAGAAAAAAGTAAGAAAAAAAGCTGGAGCCATGTACATATTTTTCTCCTCTTAAGTCACTGTCACTTTACAGTTCCAATGTGGCTTACAGATTCATTCCATTTCATCCGAGTTCTCTAACAACCCAAACTGCTTCTCCAGTGCACCTTTAAACAGCCGTACAGTGTAATTGTGATGGTTGTTTAAGCACCCTAGACGCTCATCATGGATATGAGATTATGAGTCTCATATCACGATCATACTCTTAAAGTGTTAATTTCATTCTGAAAAGTCTGGATTGTGAAAACATAATCTGCCCTGTAAATACAGTACTGAAGAAACGAAAAAGGCTGTATGCAGCAGTACAAAAGGGAAGTTGAATTTGGTTTTGTAGCTGTTTGGATTGCAAAACTCCTTGGCTTGATGTTCTTTGACCTCTCTGCAATTGCAAAAAACACTATTAAGACAGGTGGGTATAGCAATGAATGCAGTCAAATCATCGACTTGACTTTGGTTCTTTTAATTTTTTTACAATCATAATGTTCTTGTTATCATGACATTTTGTAGTTTAGGGTATGGAAAAACGTTATTCTGGAGTTTTAGAGGTATACAGTGATGGCAGGATGGGGTAATAAATGAAACATAGGACTCAACAGGAGGTTTCCAAACACTGTCCCAAAACTTTTGCTTTTGTGTTCTTGAACAATTAGTTTTCACCTACAGTATGTCCCTTTCTCCGTTTGCGTAATGTAAGTGCCTCACAGGGACAGCATAGTATCAGCAAATTGTTGGCTGCTCACTGTTTCTCTGTGATGAGGTTCTTGCTGCAACTCTGGTCTTTACTTCCAGTGCACTTTATATCTTCAGAACTAATTTCCTGCTGGCCAGACTTAGCCTTGACAAGTGCAAAGGAAAAACTGAGTTCTCAGACTGTAGCATGAAATGTTAGGGAAGGTTGATCTCAGCACATATGCTGTTGAGGTCAGCGATGTAAAAGACAGTGATGCTGAAGAGTGGTAGAGGATATCTTTTTTTTTCCTTTTTAGGTACCACTGGCTGCATTTAGCATAAACACTTTAAAAGAAAGCATGGATTTCAATTATGACTTTCTTTTTTCAAAAGTGAAAAGTTTAGGTCTGACTTGAGAAACAGCAACATCATTAATAGGACAGCTCCATGGTGACAGGGGGATATGACTGGTATTACAATGTAATCGAGCTCTGCATTTGAAATGTATGCACTGGCAGTTTTAACTGTGAGAAGCCAGAGTAATAACTGCCTTTGTTTTATCCTCGACATTTCATGTTACACCTGACTTTCTGTTCCCTGAAGTCTTTCCCTCATGAATTCTGCCTTTTTTACTTCCATGATGATTTTAGAGGTGAAGATTCATTCACATTTCAAAGCTCAGATTAAGATGTCGGTCTTTTGTAAAGTTTCTGGGATTTTTTTTTTTTTGGCGAGTTTTTTTCTTTATCAGATACTAAAAGATTTTGAACAAATTTGCCCTGAAGTACCAAAGCAGAAGCCACCTGACAAAAGGTCCCAGATGTTTGGTGTTGCCTGGATCTGCCTCTGGCTTGGCTTTCAGCCCGTCTGTCAGGTTAACTTTGGTGAAGAAGGAGAGCACCTGTCAAAAGCAGAGGTAGTACTGGGTGAGGTAGCTCAGTGGCTTCAGAAAGACCTTCCTTTGGGTTAAAAGGCTACCTGCAGGGCATGGAAATGTTTTGTGCTTTTTCTACAGGTCAGTCACCCAGAATAAGAAAACAAATTACAGTAAAGCGAATCTGAAATGAAGGACTAGCTGCCTTTTTGTCTTTGAATTTAGCCAGTTTCAGAAGCCCCAGGTAACACTGTACATGAAACAGGATTATCAGTCCTTTGATGAGGCAAAGGGACAAACTGGGGACTGTTATGTCAGGAATACCACCTAAGAAACACATACTTTAATTCTGTACCAGCAAGGGAATGGTGAGCCCTGGCATGCATGTTGCAAAGCTCCTCAGCTTTTTGGTGCAAAGCACTTGGTAAGTTGTGTTGGCTAAATGAAGAGAAGGTGCAGGCTGAAACAGGAAAGCTTGCCACACTTCAGTGTGAGTGTAGGTTAATATTGAATGCCGCTTATTGAATTGTTTCTCTGCTTCTTCTCATGGTTTCTTCCATGTGCTCAGAGAGAACAGACAAAGGGTGACTCAGAGCGTGAGGAGCTGTGAGATGTGCCATTAGTTGTCCCTTCAATGAATACTGCTCTGATACTCATATATAACCATTTCCTAGTTCATAGAATCATAGAATATCTCAAGTTGGAAGGGACCTGTAAGGTCCAACTCCCTCCTCCTCACCACTTCCTCTCCCCCCCCAGTAAGATGGGGGAAGAGGAAAAGAAGATTAAAAGCAAAAAAGCTTGTGGGTTGAGATAAAAATTGTTTAATAAGCTAAGGAGATGTGGAAGAAGAGAAAGAAAACAGAACAAAACAAGTGATGCAAAAGCAATTACTCACCTCCTCCCATGGGTTGACCGATGCCCAGCCAAGCATCAACTCAGGAACTCTTAGTTGTTGCTCCAAAGCAGTGTACATAAACCTTGAGTAAGCTGAAAAATAAGCAAAACATTGCTAGAGACCTTTGGGTGTAAAAACATGAAAATCCTTTACTTTTTAGTACTACCAGTATTTGCTTATCACAGATGTCAGAATAGAGAGCACAGATTTTAAAAATTAGTTAGGAAAACAAAAAAAGGAGAACGTTTAGGTCTCTTGAAAAGCAACAGTAACATTACATGGGTGCATATCGCAAACCTTATTTTGGAACAGAGCTTCCCCATACATACTAAGTTTTACAGTAAATTATTTTATTTGGCTTACCAAGGGTGAACATACTGTCAGCTAGGGTGAGATTCCAAACTTCTGCCATATCCATGTGATTTTCAGTAAAATTTGTTTTTGACACCTGCTGAGTGTTGTAGCGGAGGATGCAGTAGAGTTACTCAGAGCAAACATCATCTGGGATCTCTATTTAGAAGTTCTAAATGATTACTATTCTAGGGTACTTGAAAAGGTCACAAGACAGTCAGCAGTAGATTCAGCCTTCTCTGTTTATTCCCGAGACTGTGATTCTTTCACCTCCACTGAGCTATGTATGAGCCACAAGTGGGAACATTACGCTTAAGGTCGCCTTTTAGTCCTCAGTATTTTATGTTTCAAGACCCTTTCGCAAGTATGAATTCTTATCTCCAAGAATAAAGAATAAAGAGGGATGTACTTGGGGCAAACCACGGATGTTCATGAAAAGACATATGCTTGAGGCCATTGAGTTACTGAAGTGCTCAGCTATGTCCTCTCCTCTTTGGGAATCAGTTGGCAGCTGCACAGCAACATCTTCATTATTGCAACATCAAATTCCTATGAATTCATTGCTTTCTACCTGTTGCTTATAATCTGTTTCTGCACACCTGAGCTGTTTGCACTTAAAATTCTTTCTGCTATCCTGATTGGCAACCAGAAATTCAGGCTGCAGAATTCTAGCTCAGCCTCAGAGAGCTGTGTTCAGTCAATTTATGGCCTGATTTTCTGCCAAAGTGGGAGTTATAAAGCATTTTGAAAATCCACTGTGAAAAGAATACTTAGTGTGTGCACATCCTATACATTGTAGGCCATTAGGTGATGTGTGTTGTTTATTCTTCTAGAATGTAATAATGTGTCATGAAAATAATAGTGTCAGTCGGGGTTTTATGAAAAAAACAATTGAACTCAACATTGGCTAAAGCAATGGGAAATTATTAAAGCTGCTGATATACTGCAGCATCTAGCATACACTGTGTGTGTAATTAAAAGCTTATGAGGAAAACCCTTGTTTTATATACCAAAGATCACTGCTATGATTCGACTGCAGCTCTGTGTCAATAATGGTTCTTCATCTAACACCACATAAAGTTTTTTATATGGGATTCAATACTGTTCAAAGACAAAAATATTCTTACGCAAATTCAGTAAAACGCGCCATTTAACACTTGCAGAATCCTTGCACTCCTAAAGCATGTTTTGTTTACCCAAGTTCATGAGTGTGAATGAAATATTGGTGGAACAAGTGGTTTAAGGCTTCATAATTTTTTAAAAGCTGATCTTGGAAAGATATTCACAGGCTGTTGAACAATAAGCATTTAAAACTCCAGAAACAGCATAAGAAGTGCTGGGACCTAAATTGAGTTATATTGTCTGGGCAAGTTGAAAGTGAAGTAAGTTTAGCATTTGAATAATTTCTGTGTTTCACTTCCTGTGCACAATTTACTTTCTGCAGAGTGATGTGAAATCATGCAATAAACCTGCAGTCTGCTTGGCTGATGTCTCAGGTTCCAGTTTATGTCAGCCTTGATGGGTGCACTTAAAACAATTTGATAACATGACATTCCCCAATGTCCAAATACAGCTGAAGCAGAGTGCACCAGCTGTTGCTTTGACTGGTGATCAAGAATCTCCCAGATAAAGGCAATCTCATGTAAATCTGCCATGAAAATGAAAATCCTCTCATGTGAAGCTATATTTTTCCAATTACGCTGCGATATAGAGGAAAGTCAAAAAAAGCAAAACTGAAAACACACATGAATAAGGGATGTTCTGAAGCTGAAAAAGCAGTGTCTTCATTAGGATGGGGTCCTATCCTTCTGTTTTAATTGTTCTGCCAGCTACATCATCAAGAATTTCAAGGACAGACTTTTTAAAGCTTAGTGTAGTGGTAGAGAGTCTGCTGATATGTGAGGGAAAATTATTTTCTCTCACCTTCCCACAAATTGCTGTTCCTTCCCTTGACTCCTTGGTTGCATAATGTTTATGTGGGCAGATGTTCCCAGAATTCCCCTCTCTGCATGGGACCTCTTTACAGCCCCAGCAGGCAGCCAGATTTTGCAGTGCAACCCAAACATCGAGGCTTAAACTACAAGCAATCTGTTACACTCTAGCTAAGGAAATAAAAGTTCTGCAACTGTCAAGGAGAGATATATTAGTTTGGCCATGCCTAAAATGCTTTGGGAGGTTTTCTGAAAATAAACATACCAATCTCGCTCTGAGCCCTGTTGTATGGGGAGATTTGAAAATGTGTGGCTTTTGTTTCCAAATTTAATGCAGCCAACAGGTAGAACCAATTCAAAAGGACTTTTATTTTTTTCCTAAGGGGCTGGGGAGTTCATTAGAAATAATTGCACATATACTCTGCTGGAGTTAACAAATGCTCAGCAAGCTATTATAGTGTATAACAGCAGTCTATAGCAATTTAGGGGTACTGAACAGCCCTAAGATTAACCACATTTGTTGATCTCGAATTTAGAAATTTCTCTCTGTTTTTTAAGCTATTCCAGGATAAATTGCCATTTAGACTGAACTGTTTGCCTCTGCATGCATTTCTTGTACTGTTAGATGAGCCAAAACAGGTCATCAGTTTGAATCAGCCTGTTCAACCCTTCTCTCTGAACAATATATCTACTTCCTTTCTCACAAGCGGACAAAATCTGAGTTTTAGACTTGTCATAAGCAAGAAGAATGGGAACTTGTTAGACCATCGTTTTGATCTCAGGCTTGCCTAAAATCTCTGAATTAGCTCATTTCTGTGTCCCTGACCAAGGATCATTCTAACTAAGGACACTAACTAAGGATCATTCCGGACAACATGAGCGAAATGTTATGACAGTAGAATTAAGGTCTCATTAACACAGGTAGGATATCAGCTGGTCCTGTAACTGGAAAGCAGAGAAAAGCTGTGCTCCTTTTAGTCCTTCACAATCCTGTCAATGCCTGGTAGGTGTCCTTGGCCACTAACCCACAAACAATAAATATACTGATTGAAAACTTCAGGCAATCCCAGCCACTGAAAGATACCGTAATATGGAATTCTTATTCATCAGGTATAATACAAATATTCTATTTTAGTAAGCATATTCCTGCTGATTCCTCTGCCCTCAATGCCCTCCCTCTCCCCTATAGCAGGCTTTTAATTTATAGAAGCCTATGATTTGCTTTTTCCTGACTAATTCTGTATGCAAAATTATACATCTCACCACAGTCACAGTCCTTTCTCTCAGGTAGGTATAATTCCTTTATTTCTCCTTTCCCCTTGCCCTTCCCTTTCCCCTTCTCCGTTACTTGATCAAATACAAAGATGTTCTTTTTGCTTGCTTCTGTACATTTCTTGCCAGTTTTCTTCACCTCAGTGCTTAGATTCTCATTCTCTTTCTTTCTGAAAAAAAATCACATAATGTTCCCTGATATCTTTCTTATGCCTTATGTCTGTTTTCAGTGATTTGTGAATTTCACAAGATCTTGTAGTTAAGAGTATTATTTGTCATAAAACCAATATATTTAATAAAGCCTATTGCTGGTTACTAGCTATAATATGGGAAAATGACATCACAGGTTCTTTTCCACTAACCAGTTTACATCCTTACTCTGCAGCAAAGCATCCTTCTTTTTCTGAAAAGAAAGGTTATTACTCTGGCAAGCCATTATGTTAGAACCCTGTTCATCGCATGGAAAGGACAAAAGCCTTTCAGGAAAATGTTACCTCAGAAAATCTCAACCTTAAGTTTCTCCTAAACAGAAGCCCTAGCTTTTCTTAAAGTTTTTCTCTTCTCTCGTTCATGCCCTTTTCTTGTCTTTTGAGAAAATTTTCCTTTCTTTTAGTCAGGCAAAGGTTCTCCTCAAAGTTTTAGAGCTGATGTTTGCAACTGCAGCACACTTCCTAGCACATTTCCTATAATTCCTACTCACTCAAAGGAAAATTTGAAGCAACATGTTTCCTCACCTAGTGCTTTGTCTGGAAAGAAAGCAGTCTTCTCCTCTATCTTTTTAATAATCATATTAAAAAAATGAGTGTATAATTAAAGCAGTAATGAAAGCAGATATTTTCTAGAATGCACTCCTATTCTAAAGATACATCTATGTTTTTCAAAATCCGTTCATTGCTTTCAACATAATTGAAATTCCCTTGGACACGTGTCCCTTTGAACTAATTTCTTAAGGGATTATAATTGCATTTTATGGCACTCTGTGTGGTAATTTTTCCTCGGAAACTGAATTAGTATCTTCAACGTTGTCCCCATCCTTACTGTGAAGCTTTCACTGGGAAGGCACTCTTATTTAGTAGGTAAAGCCTGAGAAGAACTGTGGTAGCTAGGCATATACAATACTCCCCTTACAATAATTATTGTGTTACTTGTTCTCTGCTGAGTGGCCATAAATGATATCATGCCCAGACCAAAATATCCTGCCAAAAAAAATGAAGAAGTGCTTCTAGCACCTCTTCTCCACAGTCCTTGTGACTCCTTTGAATTCCTTGTTGAATGTCACTGAAACCATGCCTTTCCCATGAGGACTGGCCATTCCACATAGAAGCCAAAATAGAAAACCAACCTTTGAAAAAAAGAGATAAAGAAATAGCCAGTCTGGGTCACATCCATTTAGTTGTGAAGTATGAGGTTGTTTTCATTTATGGCAGTATTCAACAATGTTCTACTGGGAGATATGGGTTTGCAAGCTGGTTTATTGCGTCAGGGTTGTGGTGTTTCATGAGTTTGTGTCAGCATGTAATTGGATGTTGCCAGTAACACTTACAGTTACTTGGCGCAGATGATGCTCCAAATCACTGCTTGTAATCTGACACATCTCAAAGGACTTTCTAAGTGTTTGTTTGGAGACAGCTGGCTAGGTTAGCTTGACCCACTGAACTTTTTTATCTCTAAAAGGTGCTTGAAGGATTAGCGGCAGCTGTAGGCTAGTGTTATCCTTTAGAAATCATAGGACATGGATGTCTCAGTATGCGACTTTGAATGTGGCTGCCCAGCATGCACTTTCAGGTAACAGGAGTCTTGAACTATCAACTATCAGAAATAGTCACTGATGAAGTGTTCCTTCCCTTCTCTGTAGATCCAGCACCGTATTGGTAATATCCTTCTCTAACACAGCCTTTTTGAAAATGTTTGACTCCAACTTACTATCAGTTCCTAACACAGCAAGCCCCTTGTTCATTTCTAGACATCGTTAGATGTCTACTTGTGTTAGATGAGATGACAGGTATGCTTCCCATTCAAAAGTGATAGATGGAAATATCGTGCTATCACCCGCTACTAATAGAAAGAGTACTACAGCAGGCAGTTTCTCATGGATAGCTATAAACAGGCAGGCCAATTTAGATCTCTTTAGGAGTGCTGTGCTACTGACAGGCATGTCACGTTGTCACTTTACATGACAGCCTTTCCATGTTTCTAGTTGCTATATTGACAATTAAGCTGTGGTACTATTCTGCTAAAAATTTGCCAGATATTCCAAGCTTTATTTTTCACTTTTTATGCACAGACTTCTCCTATTAATTTGCCTTAAAGCCATCATCAGAATAACAACAATAAAAATCCATAAATCTACGACTGGCTAAGAAACAAATTGTTTCAAGTCTGTATACCTGCAACTCCTGTTACAGGCCACTGCAGTGGGACCAATATAATGTATTTGAATTAGACCTTGTGATGTCAGCAGTGAACACTGATCCATTCATCGATGAACTTTCTTTTGTTACAGACTTGTTTTGAACTGTTTCCTGCATCAGTCAGTGTTAGCTATCACATTGCTTATGAAGTGTTAAGTTCCTTTTATGAAGTCATTGTATACTTCGCCACAACTCACACCAAAGAAAGAATGAATGCTATTCAAAACTTAAGCAGTGGAGAGTGAAATGCAACTTATTTAATTATGTTTGGATAGGGGTCTATGTGACAGAAAACGGAGAAGGCGGCAACGCAGGGTGAGATAATGAGCAGTAAGCCATAAACAACCAGAGAAACCGTACATGGTGTTACAGCAAAGGGAATGCTCAATCTGCCATGTAATGGCTGGCAGGATGTTTGAAGTTTTGGTTGAAGTAACCAACTCCAGTTGCTTGATTCCTTCTCTGTTCGGGGAAACTGGATGTTGTGTTCTTTGCAGATAACTGTGATTTCTTCTCAGTGGCAAGACACATTCATCATTTTCACTTCCCCCTGCAACCTGCTCATGGAATCCCACACTCTGACCAGCTATGCAGGTCAGAAGGGTTAGCATTATCAAACATCTCAAATTGAAAACTTGCTATATTGGGCACTGTACACAAGCAAGAAAGACAGACTTCACTGTTAATCTGATCTTCCAGGCTAGGAAAACATTCTGCCCAAGTCATTCACTATGTTGTCATACAGCAGTAGAATCCGTGCAGCTATTTGCTAAGCAGAAAAAAAGGTTTCTTTTCACTTTCTCCAGGCTGGTTCTGTTTTTTATTCCAACTTACCTGGTACGTAAAAGACTTTTTCTTGGGTCATTCATATTGCTCAGCAAATGTAAAAGGTCTTACAGGTAGTTTATTATCTTCTTTCATTGCCCTTCTCATTGTTACAAGTTTAATCTCCAAACAGTTCCAACAGGAGGCATACTTAGGAATAATCTATACCCTATTACATGTATTTTGCAGAGTGGTAGGACACCTATTTGGGAGGAAAAATGTCAAGAGGAGGTAATTAAGCTCTACAGCTCGATGCTTGCAACACTCCTTTAGGAGATAACAGATGCCTGAATTCCTCAGGTTGGGAGGCTCTGTCCCAAGATTTCCAGATCCCAAGGTCACAGGGACTGCGTCGTGTGTATTCATTCAATGGTGTTTTTAACAGAAAAGGCTCTAAGCACTAAAGGAGGAGGAAGACTGACTGTTCAGTGCAGTGCTTATTTGATACTTAAGTGGAGCATCCAAAACACCACCTATTTGAGAGATGCCAAGAAAGCCAGTTTCCGTCTTACATTTCATCAAGTTTTTCTTCTGACCCTGTTTGGAAACTGCTCATGGAGGGTTATAGGAATGGAAACTAAGATACAAGGAAAGGGAAATGCCTTATATGTTTTAGAGGTCAAAGAAGGTTTTGCTTCACTCTTTGAGTAATAGTTTGGCATGGTTGTTATTTTATTCAAATTACAGCATGTCTTCCACTGCAGGTATTACTGGAATGACCCCTCAGTTTGCTGCATCTTAATTCTCTCCCATCCTTTGAAACAGGTCCAGTCATATAAATTGTTACTTTTACTCCCTATGAAAATGTGGTATTTTCTCCAGCTTTTACCAGTATGGGGCAACATTTCTGATCTGGTGTAATGCTTTAAATTACCAGATCTATTTTGCATTGATTGGCCACTAAATAAACCTAGACAAAAGCCATCTATACTAGAGCTGGACAATTCAGGATCATTAATCAAAGTGTGTTTTTGTTACCGTTTTACTGCCTAACCCTACTATTAACTTGTCACAGCTGGGTTGCTTTTATGTTTTCACACACTGTGTGATGGATTAAACTAGTTAGCTGGCTAGATAGATTATATGCATTAACACTTAACAGCTTTGCTCAAGCACTGCACAAAGCACAAGGCTTGCCTTATATAAAGCTTTAAAGGATCTGATTTTCTGTGTTTTATTCTGTGTTGATTCTTTTCTCTGTCCATGGCTAAATAATGGAAATAAAGGCTCTTTTGAACTGAAACTTCTGATTGTATTTCTTGGGAGGTTCTTACTGGAGTTTAATAGACAGAATCGCCGAGATTCCACTCTTTTACACTAACCATATTCTTATTTTTATCAAAGCTACTTATAAATTCCTGAAGCAATCTAATTCAATTTGGTGTCAGTTTGCTGCTTTTCATTCTCTTCTGGAGGTTGGAACCCTTTTCACAATTCAGGTCATTAACTGTGCTACCCTGGGTTGCACTGTTTAGTTGACCATCATCCCACAAATGCAGCAATATGGAAGTTTTTTGGATGAGGTCACGGAAGTCTAAAATTTATGATTCTGGGACCTTTACAGACCACAACCGTGGAACATGCTGTCCAACAACTAGTCACAAGGACATCTCTAGTTGTCCTTATTCTACCCCAGCTATATCAGTTTTGATGTAAATGTTTGTTTTGCACTGATGTTTATGTACTGATGCTTTCTCTGCTTGGCAGTACTTCAGGTACTTTGGTTTGCCTGCGGCAGTCATCTTCTCTGTGGTTTCAAGGCTGACATCCAAGTGCCTGTCTGAGACCCGGCCCCATGCTCCCCCTCTGTCTCAGAAATGGTGAGATATTAGGGGCTTTCCCACCAGATCTCACAGAATCATAGAATTGTCTAGGTTGGAAGGGACCTTTAAGCTCATAAAGTTCAACCATCAACCTAACACTGCCAAAACCACCACTAAACCACGTCCCTAAACAGCACGTCTACCCGTCCTTTAAATACCTCCAGGGATGACAATTCCACCACTTCCCCGGGCAGCCTGTTCCAATGTTTAACAACCCTTTTGGTGAAGAAATTTTTCCTAATATCCAATCTAAACCTCCCCTGGCACAACTTGAACCCATTTCTTCTTGTCCTATTGCTTGTTATTTGGGAGAAGAGACTGACCCCCACCTCTCTACAACCTCCTTTCACATAGTTGTAGAGAGCCATAAGGTCTCCCCTGAGCTTCCTTTTCTCCAGGCTAAACAACCCCAGTTCCCTGAGCTGCTCCTCATAAGACTTGTTTTCCAATCCCTTCACCAGCTTCGTTGCCCTTCTCTGGACTTGCACCAGAATCTCAACGTCTTTCTTGTAGTGAGGGGTCCAAAACTGAACACAGTATTCGAGGTGGGGCCTCACCAGTGCCAAGTTCAGGCTTACAATCACTTCCCTAGTCCTGCTGGCCACACTATTCCTGATACAGGCCAGGATGTTGTATCTTGGCCACCTGGGCACACTGCTGGCTCGTATTCAGCCATCTGTCTACCAATACCCCCAGGTCCTTTTCTGCTTGGGGCAGCTTTCCAGCCACTCTTCCCCAACCCTGTACTGCTGCATGGGGTTGTTGTGACCTAAGTGCAGGACCCGACACTTGGCCTTGTTGGATCTCAACCATTGGCCTCAGCCCATCGGTCCAGCCTGTCCAGATCCCTCTGCAGAGCCTTGTTACCCTGAAGCAGGTCCACACTCCTGCCTAGTATGTGGCTTGTACGAAAACTGCGAGCATCCTCCCATCAGACAACAGTGATTATGTATACAGGTTAAGCTTCATTGATTGTAGGTGTTGGTGGTAGCAAGTGTTTGCAATGGCGTACACACAGTACTTCTTGAAATCCAACGCTTCCTTTAGCTCAGATGGCCTGATGGAGGCACACTCTGGTATTTAGATTTGACAACTACTCCAGAAGGTTAGGTAGCCAAGCCTACTAGGCAGAACCAGGAACACATTAAACAAAATACTAAAATATCTTTTCACCTTAACAATGAAAAGATAGTACTTACAAAAGCGGGCATGCAGTACAGGGTGCTAGGGTGATTAGCTCTGCGTATTTATTTCTGAGGGGTAGCACCAGCACAGCTGATTGTTTTTGTTGTAATCTATACACTTTTAAGGCAGCTCCACCTGTGCTATCATTCATGTGCATCTTCACTAGGCTGTTACACAGCTGTATGTCAGCACCTGGACATTTGTGTGACTGGCCCTGGGCCTCCTAGTACCATCCCATTCCTGGGCTTTCCAGACCTCTGCCAGCCTGTGCTCTCTGCTCTACCTGCAGTGTGTCTGACAGATCATTGCTATAGACAGGCTTAGTCTCAGGTTGCTGGGACTTTACACAACTGGGCTTAAAAATGTCTATAGATGTGCTTATTCATACAGGTACAGTTAATATTTTGTAGTGTCTTGATGTTGTAAGCAATCCAGTCACAACTGTGTTGTTGGAATGGGCTACAACTTCATTCCTTTGAGGTTATATTGTTATAACCTGTGCAATTCCTGAACTGTATTTGTTGTACTCAAGGATGAGTAGGTGGAGTACTCTTAAAACAATTGCATAATGAGTTCTCGCATAAATCCCAGACTGAACAACACTCATTTTGTATGTGTGATGCTTTGATCAGGGCCAGGAAGGGCTCCTGCATAGGTGGAAATATTTGAAGCACATAAGCACATAAGTGAAGATTGTCCCTTAGCTAGGGTGAATGATACCAGGTGGGTGAAATAGACAGTAATGAAACACATATGGAGAGAGTAAAAAGCATCTGTTAAAGCAAACCCTTGTTTAATTACAGCAGAAGAGGTTATGGGTATCATGGAAGTGGTGAGCTTTAAAGATGGACAGACACAGTAGTATTTCCTGTGCTGAGAAAGCAACATAAGTATGAGAAGAAGGGTCATATCATTTGGAAATATATTGTAGCATGATAAAGAAAAATAACTTGATGAAGAACTTTAGATTTTGCTCCTAAAACTTACAAAAGTGTTAAATATATTTTTAAAGGGAACTGTGCAAAGTGGGGATTTGGAGCTTAGAGAAATAGTATTGTTCCTTTTAAAAATAACTGTAGCTAAGTATACTCATTCTTCTGGTTAAATACCTTCCCAAATCCAAATTTGTGGTACAGTAACAGATAATAAACTAGTAAAGGAATAGAATTCAAATCAGAAGTCTGATTATATAGGTATTCATTCCTGTTTCAAGGATTTTCTACATTATTTCTGAGAGATAGAAGTAATTTGGATTTAGGAATAAAATCACCAAGTAGTAATGCATAAAGTACCCATAAAGTTTGTGTTTGGCTTTGTTTTGTTTCATTTTCTCCCAATAGTACTTTTTTTTTTAATAAAAATGGACACTTTCATAAATGAATGAAATAAGAAGGTATTTTTTCCCAGTCTTTTTCTCATAAGTGAGAACTACAGAGAAAGAAAAGGTTAAATCCCAGACTCTTCTTTGGGCTGTTCATTCTTTTCAAGGACATAATGTGATGTGACAACCACTTTTCATCTTTTGAGAAGTCATTTGGTCTTATCATTTTGGAAGAATCTGGGATCTTCACTCAGTTATTCCCTTACCAGAGTAGGGGTTAGGAAATGGATGAGGACACGCTCTCTGTACAGCCACTTTTCTATTGGTACTTGCAGTAGAACTACTGCTGAAGTAGTGGAGGTGTGGAATTGAGCACTCTTAGGCTAGCAGTAACTTATCACCCCCTGGGAGCAGGGAGGAAGCAGAGAAGAAATTTGTTTCCAGCAGGATTCTCAGGTGCATAATGTCTCTGGGAGACTGTAGCTTTAATACTATGCTGCTAAAGGCTGCATCTCTGCCCTTGTTGTTACAAGCAGTTCTGGTTTGCTGTGTATGTACATGAGTTTCACGATATTCCCCTTCAAAATTCTCTTATCACTTTTACAGGCAGATATGTGAATAAAAATTAGTATCTAGTAACAATAACTGGGGCAAGTGATGCTGACATCAAACACAATACAAACCCAATGTGAAAAGAAATAGTGATTCCTGTCCAGCACCACCCTCAGAACTCACTAGTCTCAGATTGCCTTTTGAAGAGTGTATAACTACTCTGACAAATTGCTTGATGGTTTTGTGATGTGGATTAATGTCCACTATAGGCTAGGGTGAGATCATTGAACCTGTGTTGGGTTGTTCCCCAAGCCAAAAATTCTAGCTCACTTTGCCTGAATTGAAAGGTCTGGGTGGCTTAATGTTTTAAGCCACTGCACTGCCAATATCCCAGATATTATTGCTTTCTCCTTAAGTCTGTAATACCGTCACAATGACTGCCACCTCCTTGGCAATGCAGGGAGAATGAAAGCATAAAAGTAACAAAACATTAAACAGGTGAGTAGCTATTCTGTGTACACAAAAAAAAACCCCAACCACCCTTTCTGAAAGGACCAGCTTCAAAAAAGTGCTAAAATTTCATCAAATGAATCTTTTTTTCAGGAAGCATAAAGAGAACATATCATAGTTCCTCCCACATGAACAACCTAGCTCCTGAGATCTTCACTGACTTCTGTGGTTTGTAAATGGGCCTATAAGTAAATGTTCTTTCCTGAGAGATCACACGACTGGGTCTATTCTTCTAACTTATTATTCATTACCTCTTAAGATTCCTCAGTAAAGCCAGTCATTTTCATCCCAGAAAATAACAAGCAGAGCAGCACATCCAGTTATGTTACACTGACAGGATGTCAAGAAAATGAAAACAAATGGTTTGAGTAGTCCTTCAGGGGATAAAGAGTTCAGTTACTAAGCTACCCACCAGAAACTGTGATTTAGTCATCTGGGATGATTTTATTTCTTTTTATTCTGTAGGTTTAACCACATAAATCTCTGTTTCATTGCTAGAGAGAGATATCAGAGAAATTTGGGACTGATTTTGGCATGTCCAGAGTTTATGGACTGTGGACTTGGGTAACAGAAGAAGCATTAGCACAGCATTAGCTGTGTCCTTATTTGCTCAGGTTTGTGAACACGTGTGTATTTTTAGATTGCCATGCAAAAAGGTGGGTGACCTACTTGGTGATATTCGTGAATGTACTGTTATAAATACAACATGCCTCCTGCATTCTCTTTCCCTCTCTGAATTTCTGTTTGAATCCTTTACTTCAGGTCACTTAAAACATTAATTAAAACGGACTGAATGGGTTATGAAGGAAGAGAAGTGAAAATCCAAATGGTTTTGCCCTGTGTATGTAGAAAAGAGAATTCTTCTAGCACAAATATGGAGCATGGAGACTTGTACTTATCTTCTTTTAAACAGCCTAAATGAATCAGCTTCACGTTTACTATGCGTAGGTAATTCAGACAGGTGAAATGTCTATACTGCTATTTCCTCACCCACAGGCGTGGAGTGTTGCTCAAGGCGCTTAGGGTTGCTTAGGCTTGTTGATGTTTGGCTTGGAAATATAGACCAAAGTGTTTGTGTAGGTATTTAAATCCCCTTTACAGAACTTTGTGTAAATTGTGAAAGACAGGGATTTACAGCATAATACTCATAACCAGTACTCTACTGTACACTCTTAGCTTTTACAAACTCATACTCAAAGTGGATGTGAAAAGCAACATTGTGAATTCACAGTCCAGGCTCTTGCATGTTAAACTCCCAGGCTCCCAGATTATCATTATCATTAGCAGTGACGAGGGTATAGAGCTTCAGCAGTGCCAGGGAGATGCATCAGGAGCTATAGATGCTTTCCATCTTACAGCACCAGCCTAAGTGGGCTATTTGGTGTCCAACCCTAAATTAATACACTTGAAAATGCTAGCTATAGCCTTTGACTGCTGAATGGAAGCTGTACATGTTCTTATCCTTTACAAGTGCTGCAGTGTGCTGTGGTGGGTTGACCTTGGCTGGACATCAGGTACCCGCTAAACTGCTCTGTCACTCCCCCTCTTCAACTGGACAGGGGGAAAAACATGACAAAAGGCTCGTGGGTCAAGTAAGGACAGAGGGATCACTCAACAATTACCGTCACGGGAAGAACAGACTTGACTTGGGGAAATTAATTTAATTTATTGTCAATTGAAAGTTGGAGAAGGATAGTGAGAAATGAAAATAAATCTTAAAACACTTTCCCCCCAGCCCTTCCTTCTTCATGGGCTCAACTTCTCTCTCAAATTCTCTACCTTCTGGCCTAGAGGGGCACAGAGGGATGGGCAATGGGGTCAATTGTGGTCAGTTCATTACATGCTATCTTTGTTTCTCTTTCCTTCTCACGCTCTTCCCCTGGTCTAGCATGGGATCCCACCTATGGCAGACAGTACTCCATGAATTTCTCCAACATGGGTCCTTCCTACGGGCTGAAGTTCTTCATGAACTGTTCCAGCATGAGTTCTTTCTATGGGGTGCAGTCCTTCAGAAACAGACTTACTCCTCTCCATGGGACCACAGGTCCTGCTAGGAGTCTGCTTCAGCCCAGCGTCTCCATGGGGTCACTGCCTTCTTTGGGTGCATCCACCTGCTCCAGGATGGCGACCTCCTCCCTGGGCCTCCCTACACCATGGACCTCCATGGGCTGCAGGGGGACAGCCTGCCTCACCATGGTCTTCACCACAGGCTGCAGGGGAATCTCTGCTCTGGTGCCTGGAGCACCTCCTCCCCCTCCTTCTTCACTGACCTTAGTGTCTGCAGAGTTTTTTCTCTCACATATTCTCACTCCTTTCTTGGCTGCTGTTGTGCAGCAGTTTTTTTCCCCTTCTTAAATAGATCACAGGTACGCTACCACTGTTGCTGATTGGCTCAGCTTCTGCCAGTGGCATGTCTGTTTTGGAAATGGCCAGAACTGACTCTGACTGACGTAGGGGGAGCTTTTGGCTTCTTCTCACAAGAGCCACCCTTGTAGCCCCCCCACTACCAAAACATTGCTATGCAAACCCAATACATCCATTGCATCTTTCTAAAAGCATGAAGAAAAGCATTCTGCTTGTCCCTCTGTCATATGGTCTCTTCTTCAGATCAATAAGATTTAGACTGCTGGGGAATCATGATATTAAAGCCAGGGAATCATAGAATCATAGAATAGCAGGTTGGAAGGGATGTCAAGGATCATTTGGTTCAACCCCCTTTTTGGCAACAGCACGGTCTAGACAAGATGGCCCAGCACCCTGTCCAGCTGAATCTTAAAAGTGTCTTAAAATGTTGGGCAATCCACCACTTCCCTGGGGAGATTATTCCAATGGCTGATTGTTCTCATTTGACAAATTTTCCTCTTGTGTCCAGTCAGAATCTCCCCAGGAGTAACTGGTACCCATTACCTATCATCTTTTCCATGTGACTCCTTGTAAAAAGGGAGTCTCCACCTTCTTTGTAGCCACCCTTTAAATACTGGAACATGGTGACAAGTTCTCCCCTAAGCCTTCTTTTCTTAAGGCTAAACAGACACAATTCTCTCAGCCTTTCCTCATATGGCAGGCTTCCCATCCTTTGGTCATCTTTGTGGCCCTTCTCTGGACCCTCTCCAGCCTGTCCACATCTGTGGGGTCCAAAACTGAACACGGTATTCCTGGTGTGGCCTGACAAGCGCTGAGTAGAGTGGGATGATGACTTCTTTATGTCTGTTGGTGATGCCCTTGTTGATGCAACCCAGCATCCAGTTGGCTTTCTTTGTGGCAGCAGCCCACTGTTCAGCCATAAAATCATAGAATCATAGAATGGTTTAGGCTGGAAGGGACCTTAAAGATCACCTAGTTCCAACCCCACTGCCATAGGCAGGGACACCTCCCACTAGACCAGGTTGCTTAAAGCCCCATCCAACCTGGCCTTAAACACCTCCAGGGAGGTTGTTGCTTCACAACTTCTCTGGGCAACCTGTTCCAGTGCCTCACCACCCTCAAAGTGAAAAAAAAGTCTTCCTAATAGCTAATCTAAATCTATCTTCTTCCAGTTTGAAGCCATATTGAACTTGTCCACCAGGACCACCAGGTCCCTTTCCACAAAGCTGCTCCCCAGCTGGGTAAATCTCAGCCTGTGCTGCACTCCTGGATTATGTTTTCACAGGTGCAAGACCTTACACTTGTCTTTGTTGAACTCCATAAAGTTGGTGTTAGCCCTCTCTTCCAGCCAATCCAGGTGTTCCTGCAGGGTGGCTCTCCCTTCCCATGTGTCCACTTCCACACTCAGTCTGGTATAATTGGTAAACTTTGTCAGGGTACACTTGATCCCATCATCCAGATCACTTATGAAGATAATAAATGGCCTTGGGCCCCATATCAGTCCCTGGGGGACTCCCCATGTGACAGGTTGCCAGTTTGAAAAAGAGCTGTTTACCACCACTCTCTGGGTGCTGCTTGTTAGCCAGTTCCCTACCCACCACACAGACCACTTGCCTAGAGCTATGCAAAGTTTTTCTCACTTTGTTGCAAAAGCTTTGCCTATGGTCACAGCTTGCAAGAAGTTTCAGGAAAACTCAGGAAACACGTGACAACATGAATTTTGTCTGGTTTCAGAAGCAAAAATTCTTCTCTCCTGTCTTCTCAGGAAGGATACTTGGAGGGACTGTGCTTTATAAGTGGATGAAAGAAAGTAGATATTATTTCCACCTGTTATTATTTGAACAGTAGTCTCACATTCCTGTCATATAATATGTCTTAGCATGTTTACGGCATTTTGAACTGCATTTATGGCATTTTAAACTATAGATTAATTTGTAATAGGTGTTCCTAAACCAGAAAATAGAGAGAAGCCTTACAAAATTCATACAAATTGAAAACATACATAGAACTTTTAGCTGTATTTTCTAAGTCCTTCTATGAAAATTACAAGTATTTGAAAGCAGGATCTTGAAATGGAAGTGCCACTTCAGCTATATTGTGCTGTAACTCACATGGCACTTCAGTAATATCATGGATTTTTACAAGGCAATTCTTCCTAAAAGTTATTTTATATTCCCTGTTTTCAATCAGCCTTATAGAAGCTGAAGCACTGGTTTAACTATTCTTCCCATGACCCTCTTTTCCAATAGCTCACATTCAAAGCAAAGAGGAAAATTTCATATATACTGGAGCAGCCATCTGTATATGACATGTTTGGGTCTCAGATTTCTGACTTTTTGGAGTTATTAATTAGGCCATGAACTACATCCCGTTTTGAAGGAATTTCAGTGATTAAAGTTTATAGAGGGGAATAGTTGATGCAGGTATTTTCTCTCTCCTATTATAATTGTCTTTTCACTAACAGTGTATTAACCTTCAATGGAAAGTGTCTCAAGGCCTGCTTAATACATGGGCACTCTTTATTAAGTGCATTATGTTATTTCTCCCATTGCTAAGTGGTAGAGAAGAGGATAGCTGAGATATTTAAAATAATATGGAAGCTATGCTGGAATGACTATTAATTTTTTAATAAATGGTTTGATAAAATCCAAGACACAGTGGAAGACCAAGAATTTTAAGGTACTGCTAACTGTGGGGGACTTTCTGTTGTGTTTGTTCTAAGGAGAGGCAGGAATTTAAAAAACTGTGATTAGGAAAGCTAGCTCTTTATTCCTCACTGAGAAAGACCTTGTATATAGATTTTCAAAGGCTTTTCTGTTATAGTGTTCTTTAAAAGCAGCTGGAGAACAGAAGCCACTATACTGGGTAGCCTTTCCTCTTTTGACTGTGGTGAGATGTACTACTTGAGATCTTGCACATTTTATTTTGGCTCTTCCTAAGCCAGTAGTGAGTATTCACCAACTACGCAGTCCTGATTAAATCCCTATTACCAGGCATTCTGACATTGCTCAAGAGATCTCTAAATCAAGACTCCAGTGTCTTTATAAAGCAAATGTTGCAACTGAAGCAGAAATTATGAGGTTGATGCAGGAATTGCAGGATGACATTTATGGTTTCTACTATGCAGGAGGTCAGATGTTCATAATTCTTTGAAGTCTATGATTTTCTCCTCTCTTAGGGGACACACTACTCCCCCCATGTGATTAAAGACTATATTCTAATGCTACTCAGTGATATTCCTTGGTATGCTCATATGAATAGCTAATGTCAGATTAGCTTGCTTACCACAGTGTGTAAAGATGCATTTTTGTGTGTATGCAGTCTCTTCCCAGAAAAGGAAATAAATATCTAAAGGGAAACAGAAAGGCTCGGCAAGCTCCTTCTGGGCTTTCACTTCAAACGAAAAATTTTGTTTATTTGCTTCTCTGTCCCCACCAGAGAACTCTTGGGAAACCCCTCATTTTCCCCCAGAGTACCCTGCTGTTAAAACACATGGGATTAATGAAGTGCAAGCTGTGCAAATGCTCTGGTAACCCAGAACTTCCAGCGCGGAGGCCCTGGCTCTGAACTTGCCGATTCCTGAACTCATCTTTTACATTGCCATCTTCAATAGCTCATTGATGGTACTAACAAGAGGTATTTTATCTTTAAAACTTAAACTTTAAACATCCATTAAGCGTGGATGAGAAGTGGAATCTCACATCAAGATACTAATTCTGATTAGACATATATTTACTCATTTTTTCCCCTGACAGTTTTATCTGTCAGCATGTATCCTTGTACCATGGTACAAACCCATGACTTTGTTTGCTAATGCCATAGCTGATATTGCAAAGGACATTGTGTTTATTACATGCCTGGTGCCTTTGAACGTGTGACTGTGTTTTAGCGTTGCTGAGATCCTTTTCGCACAGCTTTTAAATGCCATTTTAATCAAGGAAAAAATGTGTAGCTAAGATTTCTTTTCATATCTGCTTAGTCTCAGGCATAGTAATATGACAGCTTAATGTTATGTTTATATGCGCTGTCTGCAGATTTCCTAATCTCCTGTGGAATGTGATTCTCAGAATTTACATGTGATTTTTTTCAGTACATATGATACAAGTTTTTTCTTTAGTAATTTTGTTCCCCATGCCACCTTTGCGTATTACAAATTTTGTTAGTGGAAAATCTCCGTACATCTTAATAAATAGGTGAAGTAACTGCCAAGCAAACTTCATGTATATCCTGACAACTATGAAATGCAAATATTTTTCAGCAGAAAACAGATTTGGTAAAAGAATCATTCAGTTACCTCTTTGAGGTGACACAAGGGATTGATTTAGAACATAGTTGTACTTTGCTTTATTTATAAGTTTTGCTACTATTGACCTTTCAGGTTTTGTCTAAGGAAATCTTATTCAAGGGTAAAACATTAAAGCATCAATAATGTGTTTTGCCCTTAAAAACTAGAATTGAACAGAAATGCATATTTTTCAGTGAGGGTGACTCGTTTTGGAGAACAGTATACACGATTGTTGCAAAATCCAGTATTTGCTGAAAAAAAATTCTTTGTTTATTTGCTTGTTTGTTTAGCTGTTTTTGTATGAGTGTTTCAGCAGTTGTTTCACTGCCTAGTGAAAAGCACCTAGGGAGTCCAGTGAAGTTACAGTCTCCATCTCCTATATTCCTAGATCCCTCCTTTTAAAAACCACGCTTGGCTCATGCAGAGCATGGTCATGTGCTGCCGTGTATTTGGTTCTGATCAAGCCATTTGTTCACTAAGATTTCTCTTGTCTCCAAATGCCCAAAGTAAGAAAAAAAGCCATCACTTCCTGCATTAAAAGGACTGTAGAATTGCAAAGATAGTATGAAATAAGCATTTGGATTCCTTACTCAGACCTGATGTAATCCCCTTTTCTTTTGAGCTTCAGTTTCTTGGACAGTAGATGTTGGGGTGGCGTTTGTGGTGTAGCTTCTGCAAGAACCTATTGGAGAAGCAGTCCATTAGCTCATTTCAGATGACTTTGTGGATCATCAGTAGCCATGGGTAAATCTGAAGCAGAGCTTCAGAGTCCCTGTCTTATGAACCTTAGAGCCTGCACCTTTTTCCTGAGTGAGAAACCTCCCGTAAATCCCCTTCCTACTTTTTCCAATGTCTATGGAAAGACTGCCAAGCAATGAGAGATTAAGAGAGTGATGAAGGGTTAGCTCATAACTTGCCTCTGGTCTAGTGCTAAATATGTCCCCAAGACTCTGAAATGCAGGAGACGTCTCTGCAAATTGATCTGTGACTAGTCTTACTCTGTAGTGTTGCAGAATCTTTTCTCTAATCTAGAAATCAAGTGTACAGTCAGCAATGACTATTTATTGGCTGATTATTTGGAGGACTAAAGTCAGCAGTCAGTGTGTTATTGACTAGATATGATTTTTTTCAAAGGGGGGCTGATGAGATCATCTTCTTTTCTGTATTTATTGTTCTTAATGTTTCTCCTCCTCCAGTCATCTTGTTGAACAATGCAAATTACAGCATTAGTAGGCAAATCTCTAGTCTAATTTGTTTCCATGTCTGAAGCATGTAATGCCTTGAAGACTAGCAGAAAACATGTGTAATAAGTGTCAGTAAGTGACAGCTTTCTCTTTTTATTCGAGTAATTTCACAACACAACTGTAAAGTTAACCTCCTCTTGTCATTCCTGATGTAAAGATACAACTGCTGATTACATGTTATTGCCCAGATTATTTAGAAAAAAAAATCTACATCTCTGGTTGGTGTGATTCTGTTCTTGCAGCTACCTCATTCCTGAATTCTCTTGTGACAGCAGGGCATCCAGAAGAAGGATATGAATGCCCCCTTTCAGATGTATATTTTGACTTTTTCAGAAAAAAAGGCCACCAATTATTTACAATGCTTTGTTAGTCAGGGCATAGTTTAAACCTAAGAAGTCCTGGATCAACACTGCTTGGGTTTTTTAGGAACTTCTTAAAAGAGGAATGTATTCAACACGGGGAACGTAGGTGGTTATTGTCTGGTGGAACAGATGGGGGAATCTACGCTTTAAAAGGTTTTCCAGATATGTGGTATTTTCAGAGAGGTTTAGGTGCTTTGCTCTTTTGCAAATTGTGAGCACTCGGGGTTGATAAAATAATGTACTGCAATGGATAGCTCCTCGGGGCAGGATTTGGCAGCTTAAGTGGAGGCTGATAGGCAGAATCTCTTAGTTTGTAATACAACCTCAGCATAAGCTTGGAAATTTTTTTGTGCATCACCCTGTCAGTAAAGCCTTTGTTTTTTTGCCATCAGCACTCTTGTCTGAACTACCCTTTGTTACCTGCCATCTGTTTGGATCCAGAATCCTGGCTTGGACCCATCTTTTTTACTTTGAATATGCAGATGTTGCCTGTTTAACAAATATGCACCTCTACTGCATGATAGTACAAAACATATATACTAGCCTCGTTACATAAAATACTGGCTCAGAAATGTATAGTGCAGCAAAACATTCTCCAAGCTTCTCCCTTTTTTTCAATCAAGTATAGATTTTAAGGTAATTTCCCTTTCTCTGTATCTTCCCTGAAAAGGTACAGGCAATGTCTGTGCGGTTCCAGTTACATTTCTTTTAGATTAGAATGAAATATTTTTTCAGCCGCCAGTGTTTGCAGGTACATGCAGTGCTCAGCACTGACAATGTCAGACAGTAGTCAATTTGAGGATGATGGAGGATTAGAAGCAGTTTCTGCCACTCTAATCTGAGAAGCGCAATAAGCTTCATATTCTGTATTCTGACACTGTCTGTTGGAACTAAAATCAAAGAAAAGGGGAAAAAGTGCTCAACTTTGGTAAATGTCAGCTGAAGTTGCTAAAGCTTTCTATATATCAGGTTATGCCTTTACCCTGGAGGTCTTTCAACTGCACCATCTTGGATATACAGAAAAGACGGATCACCATCAGTATGGGGCTAAATCAATGAAAATGAAAAAGCTCAAATGTTAGCAAATTTTAACTTGCATTCTGATCTTTTTTACTTAAAAGCCTCTTAGAGAGCCTCTTAGTTGCTTAGGGGACTTTTAGGCTCACATATATATTGCATGACTTGGGTATTTTCAGGAAGAGGGGTGATAGGAGCAATAAATTAGATACATCTAATTGTTTTAGAAATAAAAAATAAATGCTTCAAATCCACACACGAACCCATTCTCTACCATGAATGGAAGTCAATAAAGCATTTTCCTTTTTCACTAAGAAAACTGGTAATGGTTATCTATTTAAGGGGTGGGGGAGCTTTTTTCATCCTCCAGCTGTTAGAGAGGATGCTTGTTTTTCCAAAACTGCCGTAGGATATCCTTAAGGCAAATATTGATTATTTATTGCAAAAAGTCTTAAATAAAGACTGACAACATGCCCTCAGAAGTCAATATTTAATAGTGAAGCTGAGGGCACTATGTGAAAAATGTAACTACTAGAATTTAAAACACAGTAACAATACTGCTATCCAAAAGAAAAGAAGAAAAAATATCTCATTGTATTTTCTTGTCTACTTGGAAATAATTTTCTGTTTTCAGTACACTTTCAGGTGGATGCATAAGACTGCACGAGACCTGAGGATTGCAGATATGGACAGATATAAAAAATGAAACTATTTGTTAATTAATAACTGTGGTCCTTGTGGTTTGAATCTTTCCACAGACAAATAGGTCTTTGGAAAACAGAGAACTTTTGCAAGGTGCTCCAGAATTTACAGAATCACTCTGTTATCTTTTCTGTGGGAGGAAACTGGGAATGGTATAGGGAGATGAAAATAACTACAGGAATTTGAAGTGTATTTCTCTGTTTTAAGCAAACGTACCAAACAGAAAAAGGGGTATTCATCAATAGATCTGTGTCTCACCATCAATTACCAGCACTAATATCTATGTGGTTTGCACAGGTATATACTGTAATAACAGTGTAGATCTTGGTTGTCCTGTCATAACTTTGCATTTTGTTGTAGCAAGTCTAAGAGTCTGGGTTATGTGCAGTTAAGTCTTGGCCACTGGTCCATGGTTACACCTGAAGCAGAATAGTGTATGTGTTTTAGCACTATTTTTAAATGTTATCCAAATTTTACTGGTTTTTTTGTAACCAAGCAGTACTTTTGTTATTACTAGCATCCCAGAAAAAAAGCTATTGACTAGGAGAGGGTGCATGAAAGAAGAATTGTACAAATGAAAAAATCCAGAAATGATGTACCACCCAATAAAAAACCAATCTGTTACGTAACAGAAGGCTTAAACTGATATCTCAATTAGCTGAGGTGCTGAGCGTTTGCCTTTTGCAAGAAAAAAAAGTCTGTTCAAACTGTAATTACATATAAAAGGCCACGCAGAAAATTAATGTATATGAGCACAAATAAATGAACCAGCTACAGCTATGTGGAGCACTTATCATTAAATAAAGGAAGACGAAGAGGTGCTCATGCAGGCAAACTCCTTTTTAAAAGATGGGGCTTTAGACCACAGTCAAATAGAATCTGCTGTTGATTTTTGATATAATACCTAAATATAAATAATATTAATGTCAAGTAAGTCTCTGCCTTAAAAGAAAGACCAACACAAGAATTCTAAACGTTCAAGATGTTAAGAGAATTAATTGCCAGACTTTACGTTATGGCTTGTCTTTACTTAAAACATGACTGGAAAACTGGAAGAAAAATAAATGTTACACACTTAACTCCAAAAATGTCAATCAAATTATTTACATTCCAAGACGAGCAGCAGTATAACTACTGAATTTATCACAATAGAGAGAATAGCTTAATTACACTCAGAAACAGGATGACTCTCACAAGAAAAGATTTGGGAGTTTTAAGATAGCTAATTAAGTGAGATCAATATAATACATTTTCCATATAAACTCTAAATAAAGAATTTGATCATGATTTAAGCATTTGATCATCACTTTGATGTTACCTTTAAATATTACTTTCAAAAATAGTGCTAATCAGCTGAAGTCTTGCCAGAGGTCTAGGTTTGGCCTGCATACTTCAGGTTTACATGAACGCTAAAAAAAAAAAAAGTGTTTGGTGGCTATGCTAGAGATACCTGACGCAGAAATGTAAAGCTGAGTATGAAGGTGTACTCTTAAAAACCTCCCCAGGCAGCTGAGCCGGCTGGTGCTGGCAGGCAGGGCTGGTGGTGCTGCGCGCAGCGCGGAGGCAGCCGCAGGTACCAGAGCTCTGCCTTGTGCAAGTGTCTCTGGTCGTGTTGCAGTACCGGGCGCAGACACAAATGAAGGGTTGTCATTACACATCAAGCAGAGGAGACGGATTTTCTGTCACGATGTGAAAAAAAGAAGGAAAACCATGAACTCTAGAAATGAACCACAAAGAAATTCAAATCGCGGAGAGAAAACAACCGAAGGAGCCAGAGTGCTTGGAAAGATTTTGGGCAAGAAAGATTTACAGGTGCCACACAATCAGACAGTGGGTTAAGAGGATAATGAAAGAAGATTAAAGAAGGTAAAAGTACATAGCTCGATCAAGGCTAAGAACTGAAGGGAACTCAGTATAGTTTTCTTTGCTCCTTTTGGACTCTTCAGCAAAGTCTGTCCACACAGGGAAAAGGAATGCTGTTAAGGAAGTATTTCACCACCTATATCTTACTGGAAAAGGCTCCCTGTGATGACCATGTATCTCTGGATCTGCTGCCACTTTGCTTCGATTCCAGTGTTGCCAAGCTGGTGCTTCAGATTGAACTTTGTGTTATATATGCTTGGCACTAGATTGCCTTTTGAACAACATACTTAGAAATTTCAAGCTCCTTAAGAAATAATCCTTTAGTTATATGAGCATAGGCTACATTATCTTACCCGAGCCCTTCTCCATCTTTAAATGTGTTACTTTTAGGTTTTGTCAGTTTAGTGCTTAAAAAAGAAAAAAAAACCCTGTTTTAAACTCAGTGTCTTGGGCTTTTTTTTCTATTTCTTACTGCCTCAGTCCTAGAAACTTCATTAGTATGTGATAAACTGGATCCATATGACTTTAAGTCCTGTGGCAGAAGGATGCAGTGCATCAATTCAGAGCTGTTTTTCAAGTGTCACAGAGTAGCTGGGTTTCCACTCGGTGGAACTGGAGAGTGCCAGTTTGCGTCAGATTGATGAATTATGTAAAACCTGGTTTCTTTATGTATTATTAATCACCCCAAACAAAGGAAGACATTTTAATTAATTTGTGATTATTTTTACCTGTTACCTCCGAAGTTACTTATTCAAATTAAAACCTTCTATGCTGAAGACCTGTATCTTTTTAAAAATGCAGTGAGTATTCATTGCCAGTGTGTTGAAAGATGCAGAAATTTGTACAAAAGTCTATACTGTTAGGGTGATACTTTTCAAACATTACCAAGGGAACCTGTACCCGCACTATTTTAATGTAGGAATAAGTTAGTTGCCTGAAAGGCTTCATGGAAGGAGTGCTGCATGCATGATCAGAGGCACCAATAGTTGAACACATGGTCCCTTTCTTTTTTTTTTTTTTTGAGCAGCAGTTGAGATAACATAAAACCTGTGATTAATTTTACAATTCTATATAGGCACATTATAGACTGTTTGTCAAATGGAAATCTGACCTCCCTGTGCTTCATTTTGCAATGTTGCTTTACTTCATTTTGAAAATAATATGTATATCAGTGACCATGTGAGAAAAGTATTTCCATTTGTGCTCATTCATTTGTCCTGTGAACAAAACTTAAAATAACTCTGCAGCCAAGAGATTCCTCACTGTGGAAAAGCCTTGCAGTGGGATTTAGTTTCATTGTGAACCACAGAGCACAATAGGCAGGCTGATATTTTCTCTCAGCCAGAGGTACAAATTAAGTGCCTGAGGCCACTTCGATGTTGAGATCAAGTTTTTCTGTGTTACCACTCTCCTTCCTCCCTTCTCTCACCGAATGCATGATTAAACTACAAAGTTTGATGTGTTCCTTGTCTCCTTTTTTCTTGTTAAAATGCAAAAAAAAACCCCTCCCCTATTTGAAAAAGCTATAGATAAACATTGTCCATAAACTTACAAGGTTGCACTGTGCAGGTAGGATTACCTATCCTGCTGTGTACAAATAACTGGTTATAAATACCTGGAAATTAGAGTCATCTATCTACTTCATATCCTGGAATTAAGAACTGAAATCTATGGTGAGGTACCTAAATAAAGTATTTTTTTTAAAAAAAGTGAATTGTTGTTGAAAACAAATTGACGTGACTTTCCTCTCTGTTCACCGAAGACACTCAGGAGTAATGCCACTCGTATTATACTGGCACAAAATCTGAGCAAGTGAGAGATGAAATCAAGTTGATTGACTTCATCAGGAAGTATGTGTACTCTCTGAAAGTTACTGCGCTGTATTTAGGAACCTGGATTTAAAATGTCTGTTTAAGATTTTATCCTCAGTGTCTCTTATTTGGGAATGAAACATAAAGCTGCAAGTCCAAATTCCCCTCTGGAGTACACCAGTATAAATGCAAGCTCTCTGAAGTCAGTGTTGTTGGTACCAGTGAAGGAGACGCCAGAATCAAGCAGAAAGTATTTCGTTCTTTCAAGAGTTTGCTTCCTTTTGATAGCATGGAGGGCACAAACTTAATGAATGTTATTCCCCTGCTGACAGCAGAGATTAATTCTAATGACTGGAAATTTACCAGTTTACAACTCTGAAGAAAACCAAGGTGGTTTCTGTTTCTCCATGTTTTGTGTGTACCCCTGCCATATCTGATGTGCACCTTTTCAAAAAATTTTCAAGATTTTTTTTTTCTGTATTTACAATAGAACTCAAACGAGTAACAGTTTTTCTGATAGATATTTTAGATACACTAGCAGGTAATTCTGATTTATTATTACCGTGAAGATTATGGACTTGGATTCAGTGTTTACTTGAACGCTTTCCAAACTTTGTAATATCATTTCCCTAATTTATGAGCATTAATTGAATTGGAATTGAAAGGTCTGAAGGAGTCACGGCACAAGAATAATTTTTCAGCTCGTCTAGTAACCGTATTTTTGTGTAACATGCAAGCCTATGCTTTCTTAAACAAACATATGACATATTATTCACATCAAACCCACCATCTCTCCCTTTCCCTCCCCAAACGTATGCTGCACCATAATAATATGGTTGCCTTAGGTTATTGTAGAGTATCTGGTATGCATCATAGGATATAAAGGTATAAGATAAGGTTTGACACAATGGGATGTATACAAGACTGCTCTACAAATTAAAAATAATTCTTCATTTTATAAGAAGCAGGTATTATTTTCTAAATGAACTGCAGAAAAAGTGTTAGCTTGAATGTTAATATGATTTGCAACATGATGCACACTGGTATTCCTAGCTGTGTTCTGCTGGGAAAAACAAGCAGCAACTTCTAGCTAAACTTTAAACTGATTTTATGCATATCAAAATCTACGTTAGTTATTCCCTCAGGTGTTCTAAGATCAGAATTAGGAGGAAACATTTTTTTTTTTTTTTAATAAACCATGCAAAAATTTCACACTTCCTGCAACCAAAGTTTTCTCTCTAAGATTATACATCAGCATTCTCCATGTCCCAGTGGACATATCATTATGGAATTGCAGAACAGTGTCTATTCATCCTCTTTACTTTGCATGAAAAATGCTGGTCACGTGTTTGAAGTTGCACAGGGCCACTGGCACCTGGAAAGTAGTACTCTGGGGAAGCACACCATATTCTTCCCATGTTACTCTAGTCTTTCTCAAAGTATTTCATGACAACGTTGTCAGAGACAGGATTCTAGACTAGAAGGAACTGTGATCTGATTCAGAGTGACTCAATCTGATTATAGTCACTGTCAAGGGGGACTACAGTTTTATTCCTTTTTTTGCCTGCCTGTCATGTTTTCATGACATTTTAGTGCTCTTGTTATATACCCATTTACTCCTTTCATGTAAATGTTCACTAATAAAATGACAGCTTACAGCACAAAGAACAAGTTTCCTTCAAGGCTTATTTGTGATATTCAGCTTCTCTTACGTTTCTCTCCCAAAGGTTTCCACATCATTCTTGCAGTTGAGAACCGGTCTTAACAGTGTATTGTTGAAATAGTGGTCTCACCAATGCCCTCTAGAGAGGCAAAGAAGCAGTCATGTCTCAGTCTGCTGCTGTGTGATACTCTCTGTATCCCATACAGGAGCATTTTTAGCCTATTTTGCGAAGTGCTGCAGGGAGTGTTTATGATGAAGTGGCTATCTATGAGGACACAGGAGCACTCTCACAGTCACATCTCCTGGATGATCTCTCACACCCTGTTTTCACTCTGTTCTTGTGCTGTCATGTGCCAGAGATAATTCTTTTCCAGGTAGCTGGTGAGCATGTCTGACATATGCACTAAAGATCCCACAGATTGCTAGATGTTTATGTGAGATTTTCCTTAGTCAAAGTAACAAATACGGTCGTCTTCTGCTATGATGTAAACTATGACAACAGGGAACGTGGGGTATCTTTGACCTGCTCTTTTCCTGACCATTACAGACACCTCAAGCATAAGTAGCATGTTGGCTTCTTTTTATCTGTCCTGACACATACAGCTAAAACCTGAAGCGGTCTGAAATGCTTTGGCATAATCAAAGCCTTTGACCTTAATGTAATGAAACTCAACTGTACTTGTATTACCTGTAATTAAACAATTTCAGACTACGTGGTCTGAGTACTTTCGATATGAAACTACATTTTAATTTATTAGAATAATTTAATCTCTTTAAATGAAGAAAAAAAAAAAAGAAAAGGAAAGGATCTGGAATAAACTTTGAAACATAGCTGCTCATTTCTTCCCAGGCTCCACGTTCTTTGAAGACTGATTTCATATTGACTCCTTAAATGAACATTCTTGAACTTTTTTTTTTCCCCCCAAACTTTGTATCCAAAATCTGTATCTCATCTGGTCTTTATCTCACAGCTGTGATAAAGCAAAAGAGACCATGTTAATGATTTTAATTGAGGATGATATTTTCTCTTCTGAATCATTTTGAGATAAAGATTGCATAGAATATGCTCTTTTGATCTATTCAGAGAAACAGCGAGCTCTGTAGTTTGCTGTCAAGATAATTTAAATAAATGCCAGCAAAGCTTTGAGAAGTATTAGAAACCTAAGAATCCCCAGAAAAATGGGTCATAGGAGTGTCTAAAGAGGAGCACACCTGGCTTAACTACTCAAAAAAGTCTGTTTCTGAATTATTGTGACTACTCCAGGCCACACTTGGAGTACTGTTGGCCAAGAAGGCCAACAGCATCCTGGCCTGTATCAGGAATGGTATGGCCAGCAGGAGTAGGGAAGTGATCATACCCCTGAACTTGGTACCAGGGAATACTGGTGAAGCTTGAATACTGTGTTCAGTTTTTGCCCCCTCACTACAAGAAAGACATTGAGATGCTGGAACAAGTCCAGAGGAGGCCAACAAAGCTGGTGAGGGGTCTGGAAAGCAAGTCTTATGAGGAGCAGCTGAGGGAACTGGGATTGTTTAGCCTGGAGAAAAGGAAGCTCAGGGGAGACTTTATCGCTCTCTACAACTACCTGGAAGGAGGTCGTTGAGAGGTGGGGGCTGACCTCTTCTCCATTGTGACAAGTCATAGGATGAGAGGAAATGGCCTCAAGTTGTGCCAGGGGAAGTTTAGATTGGATATTAGGAAAGATTTCTTCACCGAAAGGGTTGTTAAACATTGGAACAGGCTGCCCAGGGAAGTGGTGGAGTTGCCATCCCTGGAGGTATTTAAAAGATGAGTAGATGTGTTGCTTAGGGACATGGTTTAGTGGTGGTTTTGGCAGTGTTAGGTTGATGGTTGAACTTTATGAGCTTAAAGGTCCCTTCCAACCTAGATGATTCCGTGGTTCAATTCTGTCCAGTTCTGGGCTCCCCAGTACAAGAGAGACATGGACATACTGGAGAAAGCCCAACAAAGGGCTACACAGATGATTAAGGGACTGAAGCATGTCTAATATGAGGAAAGGCTGAGAGACAGCTGAGAGTGAAAAACCTGAAGAAGAGAAGGCTCAGGGGGGAACTTATCATTGTCTATAAATACCTGAAGGGAGGGTGCAAAGAGGATGGAGCCGGGCTTTTTTCAGTGTCGCCCAGTGGCTGGACAACAGGTAATGGGCACAAACTGAAACACAGGAGCTTCCTCCTAAACATCAGGAAATACATTTTCACCATGAGGATGACTGAACCCTGGCACAGGTTTCCCAGAGAGATTGTGGAGTTTCCATCCTTGGAGATATTCAAAAGTCTGGGCACAGTCCTGGGCAACCAGGTCTAGGTGGGCCTGTTTGAGCAGGAAGGTTTGGACCAGACAATCTTCAGAGGTCTACTTCAACCTCAAACTTTGTCTGACTTTGTGTGATCCCTTTTGAGGCCAATTTGCCTTTTATAAAATCAAGATTGACAAGTGTATTACATTTTTTAGAACAGTATTTTAAACCATTAGTGCCTGAGTGTGAAATACGTAGCAGTGGCCTGGATGAATGTATTTTTGTTTGGTTTCTGTCTCATTTCCTGTGTTGTAAAAGACATATCAAGGGGAATTTTCTGCTATTTCAGTTTCAGTTCATGATCTCGCTGAAACAATATGTCCTTCTTCTCTTGCTTTCTTTGCGACTTCTGTGGAGACAACGTCCTCTGATTGCACTGCTATTTATCTGCCTTCTTCTTTTAAAAAAAATCTCACAGCTTTTGAATATCAATTTTCATATGATGTTTGGACACTGATCTCTTGTTGGCCAAGTGTAACTGTCACCTTGTGTAAATAGTTTCTTCCCTTAGACAAAGCCTACATCAGATATAATTTTTTTAAATTTCACCAAGTTTTTGTTTGACGAAAAATATTTTTTGTAAATTCTGCAAAGGGAATCTGACTAGCGTCATTGCTGATGTAGACATATGCAACATATACAGTATGGAAATTAATCTTACTAATAGCTAAGTGAAGAAGAAAAAGTACTTTACACTAATCAGAAAGTCAGATTGGTTGCAAAAAAGATAGGAACAAACCAGCAAAAAAGATAGATCTGAACCGATTTAGGTCATCCACTTGACTGAAGACAAAAGTTATACTGGTAGGCTTAAGAATAGACCCTAACAAATGCATTAATTATAAGAAGAAAAAAAAATCACCTTGGGAAACAGGGTTAATCATAAATAATACACCAAAGCTATTTGAACGATCTTTGGCAGGAGTAAAAAGAGACTCAGAGGAGTTGGGATTATAAATTGGTTAATGCTGAGCATTAGGGGGAACATAGCTGGAACCTACATGTTCAATTCTAGGAGTCATATTTTAGGAAAGAAATTATGAAGCATGAAAGGTCTGAGGCTGAAAGATCAACATGAATCAGAGTTTCAGAGATCTTAATTATAAAAATCACTCAGGTGTGGCCTTTGATATACAGACTCAAATAAAAGGAAATTGGAAACCATCTTCTAGACATATTTTATGGAGGACCTCAAAGTCAGGAACTGCTCCCAGGCAGAGGTTTAAGCTAGTTAGTTACTGCTGTGGGCCAGCCATAGACTGAAAAACAGTTGCTTCCTCACCATTCTCTCTTGTTTGCTACCTTGGAAGGGGTTCCAAATATATTTTAGGATCAACAAAACTGAGGTCCTGGTGAAAAGCATGCTATTTATAGAATGAAATTATATCTTTTATTTAAAAAGCCGAGTTGACAAGTTCTCTTGTCTTTCAGAAGCATAAACAGACTCAAATAAAGGTTCAGTGGAAAAGGAAAAATACTGTCAGAGCAGATTATTTTCTAAGAGTACCTTGTTTGTTCAGCAGTATGGTTACCTGCTAAAGAATAGCAGTGGCTGAAAACACTGAACAGGCATTATGCCCTTTCCAAAGTGTTCATCTCAACATCCGTCTTTGCCTTCAAGGATGTTGCTGTGGTCAAAATGACTGGCCAAAGAAAAGAAGGCAGAAAATGAGCTTACCTATTGCAAAAGTTCCTCCCTGCAAAGAATTTGCAACAGAGCAAAGCATCACGGTTACAAACACAAAATACTATTCTTTACTTATTAAATTAAATATTAAACTCCATGCTTACAGATTCAGTATAATGGCGCTGCTCATGCCTGCCACTGTAGCAACATTAACGTGTGGGCAAAAACCATGCCAAAATTCCCTTTGCAGTCTGGCATTAGGCTAAATGCAGTAAACTAGTTCACTTCTGTGCGTGGCCGGCTAACTAAAAAAAGGTTTGCAAATATAGTTTTCATCCTAAACTAGGCTGAATTTCTGTATTACTTATGAATTTTGTAATTAAAAAAAATAAGGAAAGAATGAAATGCTGGGTAGAACTTCTTTGCTGTTCACCCACCATTGATGTTCTTCCCAATGTGAGGTACCTTGGAAGTCCAAACTGAATATTCATATGCACCTAGAAAACATATGGCAAGCCTTCCTATCAGGACTTTAATATCTTTATCAATGACCTGGACAAGGGGATCGAATGCACCCTCAGTAATTTCGCAGATGACACTAAGCTAGGTGGGTGTGTTTATCTGCTTGAGAGTAGGAGGGCTCTACAGAGGCATCTGGACAGGCTGGACCTATGGGCTGTGGCCAATGATATGAGGTTCAACAAGGCCAAGTGCCGGGTCCTGCACTTGGGTCACAACAACCCCATGCAATGCTACAGGCTTGGGGCGGAGTGGCTCGAAAGCTGCCCGTCAGAAAAGGACCTGGGGATATTGGTAGACAGATGGCTGAATATGAGCAAGCAGTGTGCCCAGGTGGCCAAGAAGGCCAATGGCATCCTGGTCTGTATCAGGAATAGTGTGGTGAGCAGGACTAGGGAAGTGAACATCCCCCTGTACTCGGCACTAGTGAGACCCCGCCTTGAGTACTGTGTTCAATTTTGGGCACCTCACTACAAGAAGGACATTGAGGTGTTGAAGCGTGTGCAGATAAGGACTACCAAGCTGGTGAGGGGTCTGGAAAACAAGTCTTATGAGGAACGACTGAGGGAACTGGGGTTGTTTAGCCTGGAGAAGACGAGGCTGAGGGGAGACTTTATCGCTCTCTACAACTACCTGAAAGGAGGTTGTAGAGAGGTGGGGGCTGACCTCTTCTCCCTGGTGACAAGTCATAGGACGAGAGGAAATGGGTACAAGTTTTGCCAGGCAAGGTTTAGATTGGATATTAGGATTTTTTTTTTCATTGAAAGGGTTATTAAACATTGGAACAGGCTGCCCAGGGAAGTGGTGGATTCGCCATCCCTAGAGGTGTTTAAAAAAAGGGTAGACGTGGTACCAGGGGACATCATTTAGAAGTGGTTCTGTCAAGTTAGGTTAATGGTTGGACCTGATGAACTTAAAGGTCCCTTCCAACCTCAACAATTCAATGATTCTATGGTTCTATGACTCTGAAGCCAGGAGACTTCCTTTAACATGTTTACGTCATCTGTATTTTATGACAGAATGTGTACTCAAAACGTAATTAGTCCACTCAACTCAAAAATTCGTCTTCTCACTCAGGAAAGGGTTGTCCTTCAGGTGAAGCAAAGGGAGAAGACAAACCTTTATTGTTTTCTTCTCAGGTGATTCATTAAAATTGTTTTGAGTGTGGATGCCAGTGTGCATAAGGGAAGACAAACTTGCTGTATGTAGCTGTGATGAACCGGAGTATATAAGAATACGTCAGCGTGGTTTATATCTTTCATTGATAAGTGTGGAGAAACAAATATCCTGACACTGTAACTGTCTCCTCCTGAAAAGCGGAGACAGTTAATTACTTGAGAGTGTTACATCTGAGGATGAAGGACACAATTACTGCAGTTTACGTCATGTTTGCCTACTGCAATTGAGCTTAAAAGAAGGAAACAATTCATTTTTGTGTGTCTATGTCCTTTAATCTCTGGTTTAGTCCTGTTAAGATCTACCTCTTGTCTGCTTCACTGTTAAGCCATCTACCAAGGTAACCTAATTCTGTCCTCTTGAAATCTCTGATGAACATTGCTGGGGAAGTGATGAGTCATGATTTCTCAAGGAAAAAACCAAGAAAATGGCTTCTTTGGAGATTACTCATTTGCTTAGAAGCTGACACTGAGAAAATGCTGGAGACTTTAGGTATGAATGAAAGAAATGAGAAAAAGAAAAGATAAATACTAGTTATATTCATAGAATCATAGAATGGTCTGGGTTGGATGGGACCTTAAAGGTCATCTAGTTCCAACCCCACTGCCATGGGCAGGGACACCTCCCACTGGACCACGTTACTTTAAAGACCCATCCAACCTGGCCTTCAACACCTCCAGGGATGGGGCCTCCACAACTTCCCTGGGAAACCTGTTCCAGTGTCTCACCACCTTCAAAGTGAAAAATTTCTTCCCGGTATCTAGTTTAAATCTTTCCATTCTAATCTAATCTAATCATCAGATCTAATCTACTCTCTTTCAGTTTGAAGCATTACCCCTTGTCCTATCACTACACGCCCTTGTAAAAAGGCCCTCCCCAGCTTTCTTGTAGGTGCCCTTCAGATACTGGAAAGCTGCTATAATGTCTCCCCAGCGTCTTTTCTTCTCCAGACTGAACAACCCCAACTGTCTCAGCCTGTCTTCATAGGAGAGGTGCTTCAGCCCTCAGGTCATTTTTGAGGCCCTCCTCAGGACACACTCCAACATGTCTGTGTCTTTCTTATGTTGGGGGCTCCAGAGCTGCACACAATATTCCAGGTGGGGTCTCACGAGAGCAGAGTAGAGGGGCAGAATCACCTCTCTTGACCTGCTGGCCACGCTTCTTTTGATGCAGCCCAGCATACAGTTGGATTTCTGGTCTGTGAGCACACACTGCAAGCTCATGTTGAGCTTCTCATTCACCAACACCCCCAGGTCCTTCTCCTCAGGGCTGTTCTCAATCCATTCTCTGCCCAGCCAGTGTTTGTGCTTGCGATTGCCCTGGCCCACATGCAGGACCTTGCACTTGGCCTGGTTGAACTTCATGAAGTTTACACAGGCCCACCTCTCCAGCCTGACCAGGTCCTGCTGGATGGCAACCCTCCTCTCCAGCGTGTCAACCACTCCATGCAGCTTGGTGTTGTCGGCAAACTTGGAGAGGGTGCACTCCATCCCAACATCCATGTCACCAACAAAGGTGTTAAATAGTACTTGTCCCAGTTCCAACCCCTAAGGAACACCACTTGTCACTGTTCACCACTTGAACGTGGAGCTGTTGATGACATCTCTTTGAGTGGGACCGTCCAGCCAATTCCTTCTCTACCGCATGATCCATTGGTCAAATCCATGTCTTTCCAATTTAGAGACCAGGATGTTGTATGGATCAGAGTCAAATGCTTTGCACAAATCCAGGTAGATGACATCTGTTTTCTCTCCCCTTATCCACCAATGCTGTAATGCCATTGTAGAAGGCCACCAAATTTGCCAGCCATGAGTTACTCTTAGTGAAGCCATGTTGGCTACCACCAACCACCTCCTTATTTTCTATGTGCCTTCTCAGAGTTTGCAGGAGGATCTGCTCCATGATCTTGCCAGGCACAGAAGTTAGACTGACCGGCTTGTAGTTCCCTGGGTCTCTTTTTTACCTTTTTAAAAAAAGGGTGTTAAGTTTCCTCTTTTCCAGTCAGTGGGAACTTCACCGGACTGCCATGACTTCTCAAATATGATGGATAGTTTCTTGGCAACTTCATCCGCCAGTTCCCTCAGGACCCGCAGATGAATTTCATCAGGTCCCATGGACATGTGCACCTTCAGATTCCTCAGCTGGTCTCCAAACTGGTCTTCTCCTACAGTGGGCAGTACCTCATTGTCCCAGTCCCTGCCTTTGCTTTCTGTAACTTGGGCGGTGTGGTTAGAGCCCTTCCCACTGAAGACTGAGGCAAAAAAGTCATTGAGTATCTCAGCCTTCTCCATGTCCCAGGTGATCAGGTCTCCTGTGTCCTTCCTGAGTGGGCCCACATTTTCCCTAGTCTTCCTTTTGTCAGTTATATACTTATAGAAGGCCTTTTTGTTGCCCTTGACACCCCTGGCCAGATTTACCTCTGTCTGGGCTTTAGCTTTCCTAACCTGACCCCTGGCTGCTCGGACAATTTCTCTGTATTCCTCCCAGGCTACCTGTCCTTGTTTCCACCCTCTGTAGGCTTCCTTTTTTTTTTTGTTTGACTTTGTCCAGGAGCAACTTGTTCATCCACGCAGGCCTCCTGTTGTTTTTGCCTGACTTCTTTGTCAGAGTTGGTCCTTGAATATTAGCCAGCTTTCTTGGGCCTCTCTTCCTTCCAGGGTTTTATCCCACTGTACTCCAGCAAGCAGATCCCTGAAGCAGCTGAAGTCCACTCTCCTGAAGTCCAGGGTAGCAAGCTTACTGTGTGCCTTCCTTGCCACCCTGAGTATCTCAAACTCCACCATCTCATGGTCACTGCAGCCAAGGTGGCCCTTGAGCTTCACATTCCCCACCAGCCCCTCCTTTTTTGTGAGAACAAGGTCCAGCACGGCACCTCTCCTCCTTGGTTCCTCTGCCACTTGGAGAAGGAATTTTTTGTTGATGCATTCCATGAACTGCCTGGATTGATTATGTCCTGCTGTGTTGTCCTTCAAACAGATATTGGGATGGTTGAAGTCCCCCATGAGGACCAGGGCTTGTGAATGTGAGGCTGCTCCTATCTGCCTATAGAGGGCCTCATCCACTTGGTCTTCCTGGTCAGGTGGCCTGTAGCAGACCCCCACTGTAACATCACCTGTTCCTGCCCTCCCTTTAATCTCGATGCATAAGCTCTCGGTCGGCTCCTCATCCATTCCCAGGCAGAGCTCCGTGCACTCCAGCTGATCCTTGACATAGAGGGAAACATCTTCTCCTCATCTCCCCTGCCTGTCCTTCCTGAAAAGCCTGTATCCTTCCATTTCAACACTCCAGTCATAGAAGCCATCCCACCATGTCTCCATGATGCCAATTAGAACACAGCCTTGCAGGCACGCGCATGTGTCTAACTCCTCTTGTTTTTTCCCCATCCTACGAGCATTTGCATAGAGGAAATTTGACCTTGTTCATTTTGGAAGTCTTTATAGGTTTTTATGAATTTAGGCCCCAAATGTCATAACTTATAATCAGACGAAATGAAAGAAAGATCAAGCATTGCTGAGTTTCAAAGAAGTTCCTTAGATTTCTGTTAGAGAGGAGCTGATCCCTGACTTTCTTCAGGAAAAACCTGGTCCAGTAAGTAGTGTATACAAGATCCACAACTGAGGAAAGAGAGAAAAGCCTAGTGTGTGTAGCAGAGACCTTTCCGTCTGATTTCCAGCCTTGTTACTTCTAGTGGAGGCATCAATGTAGAGGTAGGCAGTAACACAATGGGGCAGGAAAAGGAACGGTCAGTGGTGTCAGTCCTTGGTTCTGCCACACACTTGTGTGGCTTTGGGCAAGTTAATTTCTCTGTCTCTGCTTCAAATTCCCATCTATAAAATGACAGCATAATGGAAAAATTGAACAATTAATCCACTTTTAAGGACTGCAGAATTTTGGCAAGTCATTCATATTCTGAATTACTGTAGCCCATCATGACTGCCTTTTATGAAGACGCTAAGATACCAGATAATAAAATACAAAGGAAATATATTTAATAAAGAACAACATAAGCACCTCTCCTTCTGGCATCTTGGTAATATTTTAAAATGCTACCATTTTGAGGTAGTTTGAAAATCTTCATGTTTAGGAGTCTTCTAAGCAGCTGAGCCTGTTTCTGTGCATGCACATGATAATGTATGCAAGAAACTGAATAGCAGAGTGATGAAAAATAGGCAAGAAAGGCTGTATAGAAAGCTGTATGTGGGCAGCATCAATTATAAACTGAATATATGTGCCTACAACTATCCATTTTAAACACAGAAATGTACCATTAACTAGTTATTGATCATGAACCATAATTCCTATGCCTAAATTCTAGTAAGAATATATTATAAATAAATATATTAAAATTACGTAAGATGAACTATATTCTTTCTTGTAGAAAAGCAATATAAATATTTTTGAGTATGCTATTAATATTTTCATTACTCCATGTTGGAAAAAATGTCGTACAATAAAGTAATTTTTTTTTTCTACAGTGCAGCGGGATTTAATGAATTGAATGAATTTGTATCTGAGCCCATCTGAGGAAACTGGATTTTGTTCCTGTCTAATAAAAAATATGAAAGAAAATTGCACAAATACATAAGGTTAGTAAGCTGCATTTTCTGAGGCCAGCATCCCTTCTCCGCATCTTCCATTTCCGGCCCTGCTGCATTTGTGTTTTACTTTCCTGTAAAAGTGTATAAAAGGTATAAAGTGCCCTTATTGCACATATGATTTTTTTGCTATTTTGTAGTTGTTCTCCAATACTGACCTGAAAATGCCTCACTGAGCTTGCACTCTTCCTTACAATTGAACAAGATAGTGTGCTATCTGAGTGTTCAACTCTGTGTCTTCACAGTTGAGATCACAGCACTCCTACATTACAGTAGAAATGGACTTTTGAGATTTTCTGCCTCTGAAGTGTAAGGACTCCTGATAGTGCTTACTTCCTTCCACTCTCTGCAGAAAAACAGTGTCATCAGTCAGTTGCCTATGATTTATAACTTTGCCCCATCCATCTCCACAACTGCAGAACAGTTTTGACTTTGAACATAGTGGTAGCCATCCATTCATAATCAGGGAACTAGTATTTATAAACATAATTAACACAGAAATCTTATACTTAAATAAAGTTAATTAGGAGTTGAATATTTTTAGACTTCGAAGAAGACAAACTCCCTCCACCCAGCAGCAACAACCTGATGACTACTATATGTTTTATTTGGTAGTAAAAGTTCTCAACATAGGTACAGGTGGTACATAGAGAAGTCTTGGGTCACCAGCGAAATTTCTGTATTTGGAGAAATGTGGCGACTAGTCTTGGTATGAAATTGTTCTTATTCACCATGGATGGTTGGCACTACATTACCCTAGGCAGCCAAACTGGTCACATTCTGGTAGAGAAACCAGACCTCACCTTCCATTTCCTGGAGTTGCAGAACCCACTTCATCTCATTCCCTTGTTACTCTGCAGTCTTTGAAAAGAGACTTCCTTTCTGCTAGCCCTGAATAATTGTGACATTATTTAGGTTTTAGATATACTTTGGGGGAACAAGCCCACAACTTATTTTTCTTCCACACCGACTTTAGGTTTGTAGCAAATGAACAATTTAAGTTACCATTTTTGCACTTAATTTTTTCCCCTGTGAATTTACCCCATACTATATACAAAAGCTTGTACAAAGGATTCCTTTCATGTTGAAAACCCATGTAATTTCCTACAGATTGCTTTTCTGTCTATGTGTGTCTTTTAATGTCAGTGTTCTCTTTGGTGAAATATAATGATTGTCATTTGACATTGCTTTGCTAGGGTTGGGGGGGAATCTAAATGACCTATTCCTGGATCCTGTGGCATACAAAAGTTGTAGGATTTACCAGCTTAGCTCTCTCTACATTATAGTTCTTCCCCTCATTTTCTCCTCCTCCGTGTACGTTATTATAACTCTTCCTCTTGAGCCTTATCAGTATTTCTTCAGATCCTTTTTGTCCCTCTTTTTGCTTCCAGCATTAATTTTCATGGTTGTGCTATGCTAAATTTTCTGCTTCTTATATTTATTCACCTCCACTCCTCCTCCTTTCTCTCTTCAGCAGAAAGACATGGACACTTTCTCTGCACTGAAATTTGCTTTCCTTGTTGACAGACTTGTCTCTGGTGAAATGTGAACATGTCTTTTCTTTTTGTTGAACACTTCCATAGTATCTTTTTAGCTCACTTGTGGACATGAGCTGTAATGACAACCCTGATGTTTTAATTTAGGCCATACATTGGATTTCAGTTTTGAAGTTCAAATGGTAACATTTTTTCTCAAGTATTCCATTTCTCCCTCCACTTCAGTTTGGATTTTACCAGCTTTCCTGAACTCTCGAGTGTCAGGTCTTGTCAGCATGTGGGTGGGAGAACTCCAAGTTTATTGCAATGCTTGTCCCACAAAGTATTATAGGTCTGTAAGGAGCCAGCTACATGTTTCACACAGTAAGGAAGAGTGTTGTGCTTCCTTTTGTTGGGCATAAATAAGGATCCACTGCAAAACCTGCAAAAATCAGAAAAGCAAAGCTGTGGTGTAGCAATGGCAGGATGCACAAGAATGGCACCTGTAGTTAGGCAGGTCTTCAACTAAGGTCCATTAGCAGTACTCAGATTAAATCAGGGGAGCTGGAATTAACTTGAAAATAGTGTATTTACCTTAACAAATAAGATCTGTATGCTGAATGGCTGGATGACTGTGCAAGATCCAAAAGCAGCAGAAAGAAGACTGTTTTTCTTTGCATTGAGTATTTGTCCTGTGCTTATTTTACAGAGCCACATCTTCATTGTGCTGGTAGATGGAGAGGAAGAGGAAAGAAGAGGACTGAGCGACTGTGTTGATAGTTTCCATTGGGATAGGCCTATTTGCAGTTCATAGGAGCAGATACTTTTGGGGAAAGAGCATGACTCTGTGAGTCACTCCTACCCTAGATGCTCCAAATTAGACAAGTAACTCATGTTGTTGTCCTAAAAGGCTAACATTGGCTCATTTACTGCCAAAGCACTTCAGAGTTCAATTTGGTAATTGGCAACTTTCTCTTTTAGCCAGCACTGAACTCAAACCTTGCCACAGAGGGGAGTGCTGTACTGTGCCACACTAACAGCAAAACCCAAACCTTCTTCCATAAGTCATTAAAGATCCCTTGGCAGTATTCAATGTAGGGATGGCAAAGCCATCCCCTTGGGCACATGCCAGTTTGAATCCCTTTGTCTGTCAGTTACTCCTTTAATTTTATATAGATATTGGGTGTATCTTTATTTATGGGCTTACTGTATGCTGTTGAACACCTGCCGAGATCCAGCCAACAGCTGAAGGGAAAGCAACCCTTGTATAGTCTATCTGTTGTCAACTGTCTAGGTTTTCAGATAAAATGTCCGGTTGTAGTTGCTGAATCTTCCCAGAAAGATCGAATTTTCCAAGCAATGTGGTTTTTAGTCATTAGCATACAAGGTGGGGTCTGAGAAAGGAGCTGTTCTAAACATACAGAAAAGAGATAGTGCCAGTGCTGAGGAATATGCAATTTAAGGTATTCTTAGGGCTTTCTGAAGTGCTGGCCACGTTGACAGGATTGCTTGCAGGGCAGTAATATTTCTCAGAAAAAGAAGAGATGTGATTGTACTAAAGCAGATTCAAGGTAGGTTTGTCTTCTGACTTGTAAAAGATGCGCACGACTCACTTCGACCGCAACAGTGTATGGAAGGCTCTGCTTGAGCAGGTGGGAGTGGGCAGATGCATTACCCAGTTCCCTGTGATCTGAACTAGCTGCACCTCAGACATCTCTGATGTGGAAGCCATGTCATTATATTAGAGAAGTTCCCTGCTTGGCAGCTAATAACCCCTGCTCAGAGCAGGATGAAGTGGTCTGACTACAGTATGAAGTTAGTGCAGAGTTACAGCTTCTGAACTCAGGCTGCCTCTTATTTGATCAGCCCAGGTGGGGCAGGCAGAGCAGCTCTGAGCCATCTTTGTTTCCTTGTGTACTCCTAAATACCCTAAATCTGTACAGACAGTTCAAGGCTGTATTTGTCAAAGTCTGTCCCAGGTACTTCCAAAGATTCCAAAATCTTTATTTAGCTGTTTATCTCCTGCTTAGTGCTCAGGAAGAGAAGCTGTTTGACTAGTCATGAATGGGGAAGTTTTGGGTTTTTTTTTATACTGATACACACATTTCAATTTAAACATAATGATGTACAAATTAGTGAAATTCTATTCTTGTGAGATTTTTTTTCCATGCTAGGTCATTTAATGACAAAACCAGCCACTTAAAATACATTTTTTGGCATAACAGATCTAACAAGGGCACCCTTTACTATGACATGACATTTCATTGCTTCATATTACCTTTTATAATATTGTGCCACTACATGTGCTAAAGGCACTATATTGAACTGTAAGAACTTGATCTAAACGTAAATGCACAGAAGTTCATGGTAAGGACTTTAAAAATATGTATACCTCTAACTTTACCAATTTGAAAAATACAGAACACCCCTCTGAAACTCATCCAAAATTCTTTAAAGAAATCTACATTTTTTCACAGACTTTCAGGTTGTACTAACCCAAGATAAGCAGCGAAACACAGCATCTATCAAACACAATAAATCCGTAAACCAAGGTGACTACCATACCTTGTTTAACTCTCTGTCTGAACACACAAAAATGAGGTTCACAAGAAAAAGTCTATTTAGGAACCTAATGCAATAGTTTGTGCTCCCATCCCCTGTGGTCAAAATCAGAAAGTATGACCCTTTGTTCCAGAGAGCAGCTAGCAAGCGACACCTGAGGCACCTGAGTCTTCTCTTCATCTGCTCTATGAATTGTTTCTTTTTGGAACAGGAGCCTCGACTAGAGGGTTTCTAGCCCAAGGTTATATGCTACACATCTATTTTTTTCAAAAAAGAAGTCAATTATTTACAGTTGTAGTCTTGGGCACTTTTATCACACTGTAATAAGCTGGAACCTTTTCTTTAGATGACTTGAATGGGGGTTTTGATGAGAAGATACTGCAATGCATTTAGTCCTTCTCATGAGTAAACAAGCACCTGAAAAGACTATCCTTTTTAAAAACAGTGTAAATCTGGTTTGGATATGCTTTTCATATATCAACACAGAATTTTCAAGGTAGAAATGATGTCATTAATAAAAGCAGTTTATGATGTCATAATGTTACAACTTAACATACACTATTGGACATGAAGCACAGAGACATCACTTGGTGGCTTTAAGGATTGGTGCAGACACTATCATGCACAAGTAGTGATCCTTGTGTTTAAGAGAGAATGTTATTTACCCTGCAATGGCTGTGAGGGATTACCACTCAGGAGGCACTGACAGAAGAGTTAACAGCTAAGCATGAAAGAAAATCGCTTTGGCAAAAGGGCACTAGGGGTTGGAAGGGAAGGAGGGGAGCTTTCTATGCAGCTCTTACAGGACATGTCTATATAGAGGTCATCTGCTCACACTGAATCATTATAGAGAATATTTTCTTAAAGATCTTCATCTTCAAGGATTTCAAAACACCACGTTATCCCCTCTGAATCTTTACTGTACAAGCTAAGACTGCTGTGAGTAACTGTGACCCATCAGAGTTCACAGTTTGGATACTGTTGACTGAAATATGTGCATGAACTTGGAAAAGTGAATAGCCCTGTCAAAGCATGTGCTCAGGCCTTTTCTGTTTGAAGAACCTGTATGTTTCAGGACCCAAGGATAGGTAGCTCCATATTTTGGAAAATGTGATAAGTTCTTCCAAAATTGACCATGCACTTAATGCAAATATGTGTTCATAAGACTGACACAATCCTTGCGGCAGGTCCATAAAAGGGGAGTTCAAGATAACAACTGAGAGATCGTCAGCAATGCTGCTGGGTATAGGTGTGTGCCTCATCCGCTGAGCTGGAATGCAAATGGCACGGAAAAGAATCAAGGAGGAGATTAGAGTGGGTTGAAGGATGACTATTTTGTTTTCAGCAACTTTCCAGTGCTTCGTGTTAGTTTTAATTTATGCACTGGGGCGAAACCAAGACTTTTAAATGTTTTTTTTTTTTCCTATACAGTGCTGTGCTGAAAAGTTTATATTTTGACTGAAAAGGCTGTGGATTTTACTTTGGTGGTCTCTTCCTCTTCCTTTCTTTAGCTGAAAATGGTGTTGAAATCAATATGCCTCTGTAAAATGTTCCAGCTTCTGTGAAATACTTATTTTAATGAAAATGTATTTAGCTGTAAATGTTCCAATGAGCTCTAATGAGAACCACATAAAACATTTCTAAACCAGTGAGACCATTAGGTTGCTCTGAGCTAGATGATCTTTCCCCCTTTATTTTTACATTTGTGTTTCTAAGATTTGGCATTAACTGCATTTTCTCCCACAGTGAGACTTTAAGTGACACGTTTTAGCCTAGCTTTTGCTCCCTAAATACAGGATTCTTATTTCCTCTGTTTTGGTATGTAGAAGCTTTATTTGCCTGGAGCTTTTCTTTTCAGTGTTGTGTGCTGCTTTTTCGTTTTCTTGATAGCTTTGACATCTTGGCTGCTGAATTTGCCTTGCTCCTTGTAGTAAGACAGAAATTAATTAATCTGCTTTCCTAATTGCACAATCAAATAAATGATGTCCACAAATTAGAAGGCACAGAAATTGCATGTGCATTTTGGATGCCTAGATAATGTCCACAAATAAATTGTTTTCATATAAATTCCATGGTTAATTAATTGCTTTAAAATGTCCACATATTTTTGTGCGAATATATCTATGCTTGCAGTTCATAAAAAGGAAAGACAAATTAAATTGCCCTTCCACATATGAAAATGTCGCCTTTGGTGTATTCTGGCTGTGCTTGGTCATCTGCTTTTTCCCCAGTCAGGGTGATAAATTTGGATGAGATCCTTATGCTCTGAATTGCCACCGGGAATCCAGCAGATTTCATTTTCTCCTGAATTACTGACATGTGAGGTTGTGTTGTTTGGTTAACTTGAACACATGGTAATATGACTGATACATAAATATCTTTTGGCTTTGAAGAGAAAGTGTCTCAACAAGAAGTAAAAAATAAAATAAACAGGCTACTGAGGGAATGAGGAAAATTTATTTGTGGATTTTGATTTGACTGCATGTTTGGGTAAATTAGTGATTGAATTATTCATCGTAGTCAAACTCTACAACAGTATAATCTACAAATGTCCTTAAACCAAGATTACACATTAATCTGTCTCAATGGACAGAAGTTTGTTTATAAGGATGACCATGAAGAAAATGTTCTATCTTTTTAATTAAAAATAAATAAATAAATAAAATCAGTAAGTCAACTGATCTCAAATCTCCTGCTAACATAGTCATCTGGCTTTGACTTTGTTTCCTGAGAGAAGTGGACTGAAACTGGAAACAAAGCTACCACAGATTTTGGAATGATGAATTTTCTTGTAACTCCAAACTGCCCTTTTTTTAAAAAAAAAAAAAAAATTAACTGAAGGATAACAGTACTTCAGTTGTTCTACAGAGATAATCAATAAACCTTCCAGACTACTTATATTTCTGGATTTACTGGGGGGTCTCTGGGTTTAGGAAATGGAAGAATATGTCTGAAGATGCCATTCTTAAAATTGCCTTATCTTTTTGGATAATATCTGTAACTCTTACTGTAGAGCATTATATTTACTCATCTCAGAAAGGAAAACACAGTCTGTACTCTTCATTTACAAGTAAGGTTTGAAAAGATCAGAGTTTTTAGATTACATGGACATATACAACATGGAATACGTCTCGAGATTTTCAAGCGATTTCATTCGCATGCCCACTATACTCTTTTTACATACCACTACTCATGTATCTCACTAAACAGGAAAAGATCAGCTTGCAGATTTCTGCTAGGACAACAGAAGCTTCTTTTGCAGCTTGACTGGCTGCTTCCGTATCTATTGCTTCCGCAGCTGCTGCTGAATAAGCAGCTGCTCCCTTCACATGCTCTGCTGCTGAAGCTGCACCTCGAGCCTCGCTGGCGGCTCAGGTGGTTGCACAGCTCCTTAGCACGTCAGAAGCGGGCTCATGGCTGTGGCCCCTTCTGAAACGGTTGAGCGTTAGGTCGCCAGAGACCCATGTGAAACGGGGCCTTCTGAGGACAGCGGACTGGTAGGTTTTGGGCACAGAAGTGTGTTCTGCAGCACTGCAAGTGCTGGCAAAGGGAAAGGGTAGAAAGGCATAAAAAGTGGAAAAATCGGGCTGTAAGTAGGACTTTGCTCTGTCCTGGCAAAGACCTTCCCTGACTTCTGGTACCAACAGAAAGGGCTGACAGCTGGGACCATCTCCTATGTTGTAACTTACACTATGTTTAAATTGAGCTGAGCCAGCCCACCCTGAGGAGATCGGTGGCTAGGATGTCTCTGGGTTTTGAGCTGTAAACTATGAAGTCCTGCAGCCTGCAGTCCTTTACTTAAGAAGTCTTGTACTCCAAAACACACAAACCACATGTTTAAAATGAAATTTTTTAAATGAAGTTATGGATAAAAATTAAATGAGAATGAAGTTTCTTTTACAATAAATCATCACATTAATGTTAGATGAGATCATGGAGCCCCTCTTCTAGTTCGGTTTCATCCAGAAGAAATCTAATTCATGTGCTCGGAGAACGTTCTGAGATGTCAAGTGTAAGTGGAAACAACTTGAAGTCACTTCATAAAAGGATTCATGATTTGAACTAAGATGCTAATGGAGATGCACTATTAGTTATTATTCAGCATTGGTTTCAATGCCTAGTGTGTTCATTGCCAGCTGAATACCTGAAACCAGTAATTCCCACTTTGAGAGTAATCTTTGGAGACCAGTTAAGAAATCTTCTCAAATGCCTGGCTGCTAGGTAATAGTCATTCCTCCCCCCACCACCCATTTCCCTTTAACCCCAACATTAGATCGAGTTTAAACATTCCAATGTAATTTGAAAGAAGACTGCGTTTTACCTTTGAGGTTGTAATGACAAATGTAAGTGAAGATAACAATTTCTTTGGCTTAATCATGCACATCCTAACCCATAAAATTAAGTGCATGTGAGGTACTATAAGCAAGGTTATTTAACTTCCAGCTTTTCTAGGAATTTAAGGAGCCACTCTCAGTCAAGAGTTTTCTGTGCTAGCGTTTGTTCATACACCCATAGCTGAGCACTTGCTGGAATTAAAAACAGTTACAAATGTTCTAGGTACTATTTATTCCTTATACGATAAAAAAACTGGAAACAAAAAACATTCCTTGAATTTGATACTTTGGGGGATGATAAATGTGATTTTAAAGGCTTTATCCTTCTCCAGAAAGCCAATATTGGGTTTTAAAAACTGAAGTAGGGTATTATCCAGTATCACCAGTGTTGGTGGCCAGGAGCTGTTTACTTCTAATGACAGAGTTTAGATGTTGAATTTTGCTGGATACTTTTGGACTGGCCCCTAAAAAAGGAGATCAGGAGATGTGTAGACATTCTTGTCAGGTGTGGTGATACTTGTTGGCTCAGCATTGACACTCACTGCAGGACTAAGCAGAAAAGGCAGCAGAAAAGGCTACGGCTCTGCCTTCAGTTTTGAGGACAGTGATCTTACTGATTAGTGCTCCTTGGAGCTTGCCACCCTTTGCAAAATGTACGGGGGAGTTTGATGTGTTTGGCTTGTAAACACCATTTCATCAGCTTCTCAGGTGGGTTCTGCAGCATCCACAATGGTCCATGTTGCCACAGCTGTGCTGCAGGCAGTACCTAAATTCTCTCCTTAAGAACCAGTTTGAGTTTGCCTGCCACAGCTTCAGTGTTTGCGATGTAGATATCGCCTGGCAGTTTACAGCTGAGTTTTCTCCCTGCTATCAGAGTTCAGCCATAGTGCGGGCCCAGCGCTGTTGAAAAGACTTTTTACTTGAGGAAAAAAAACCAAAACAGACTATTTAGAGCTGTCTGTGCTTGTTAATGAGAATGTTTATTTTTTCTCTTAGAGGTACCACCACATCTAATTCCATAGGTACAACGGGGAATCACCAGAAATAATATGTTGTTAAATGCCTGTGTTTTTACTTTCCTTAAGGGGGGGGAGGGAAGGGGGAATTCTGCATTTTGTTTACCCAGTTAATAAGGTTACATAGGTTCCAGTTGTAAACAATTGGCAATGACTAAATTATCTTTTTTGCTGGACTTTTTCCATGCATTAACAATGCTTTCAAATTAGCCCTGATTCAGCCCATAGTAGCCGAAATCTCTGTAATGCTGTTTCTAAAGTAATTTGCCCTAATTTCAAGAGTGATTCTGTTAGGGTGAGTGTTTATGGGAGGAGTTCTTCTTTGCCAGAAGTGTTGACAACAAGGACCAGTTGTTCTCTCATTCCCCTTTGTTGCAATCTGTTGCAAGTCAGAGGTTCAAAGTAATCTCGGAACGGTGTAGGAGTGTTGACTTTCAGACTAAACTGTTAATTTGCTTTTAATAATGCAGTTATTCAGATAGCAATTTAAGACTCACGTCACAAGTGGAATGAGAAATTTGCATAGCTGCATACAGGGAAAAACAATCACTGTGGCCTTGAACCTGAAAATATGTATGCCCATCTGAGATTCTGTGTTATTTTGATTTCAGTGGGACTAAGCACTTACTCAACACTGAATGTGTTGCACAAATGTTGCCAAATACAGGTGCCTATTTTGTTTTCTAGAAGAGCAGAAGGGTCCGCAAGGTAGAAAAAATGAGAAGAGGAGGAGAGGGAAATCGGCTAGCTTGATTTTGTGATATTTTATTACAATATATTACTTTTTCAATGGAAGCACTTGTCAAAAGGGTTGCTTTCCCTGTTGAAAGTCTTTCTGGGTCATCAGGCCCAGCCTTCTGGCACTGCAGGCAAACCTTCATTACCATTTAAAAGTAACCAAGTAGCCTTTTTTGACCAGTGGCTACAGGAGAAGTACTGTGAGACACCTCCTCACTTACTCCCTTTACTCTGTTCTTACACCTGTTTTCCGTGAGCGAGTTTGTCGTCCCTCTGTACCTGCTGTTGTACCTGTCTCTGCCGCCTTCTTTGGCCACAAGCTCCAGAGGTTCACTGTTTGTTGTGAAAAGTGCAGTCTTGTATCAGTTCTGACCTTCTCTCCTACTAATTTTATCACCTGCCCCTCATTTTTTATTTCTGAAGGAGTTTATGAAGGATTTCATGGGCTTGAAAAAAGAGGTAGTACTTGACATGAAACAACTAGGAGACGGAGGGAAAATGCTTCTGAGACATAACTATATGGAAACCAACTTCTTTTAAAATTTTAGAAATTTCTAGAGAACTTTCCTTCTAATTTCTCCCTGGCCCATGCAGCTTCTTCACCATCAGTTTTATTTACATGCATACACAAATTAAACATGTGGGGAGCACCAAGGCTGTTTGGTTGTGAAGTCCTGTTAACAATTTCTGTTATCAATCTGGTGATGATGTGAAAAAGTTATAAAAATAGGGCAGAATTACATTTTTGTGTGCCTTTTCGTAATGGCATAATATTACAGCAGCATGAAAAGTCAGAAGGGAAAAGAGGTCTGTTATGAAATGCTGAGTATTCCCTCCTGCCTTTCTTTTTACTTCTTCTCTTCAGACTCTAGACTGGCTGAATGGCTGAACTCAAAAAGGTGCCATCAATGGCTCCATGTCCAAGTGGCGAGCAGTGACAAGTGGTGTTCCTTAGGGGTTGGAACTGGGACAAGTACTATTTAACACCTTTGTTGGTGACATGGATGTTGGAACGGAGTGCATCCTCTCCAAGTTTGCCAACAACACCAAGCTGCATGGAGTGGTTGACACGCTGGAGAGGAGGATTACCATCCAGCAGGACCTGGTCAGGCTGGAGAGGTGGGCCTGTGCAAACCTTATGAAGTTCAACCAGGCCAAGTGCAAGGTCCTGCATGTGGGCCAGGGCAATTCCAAGCACAAACACTAGCTGGATGGAGAATGGATTGAGAACAGCCCTGAGGAGAAGGACCTGGGGGTGTTGGTGAATGAGAAGCTCAACATGAGCTTGCAGTGTGTGCTCACAGACCAGAAATCCAACCGTATGCTGGGCTGCATCAAAAGAAGCGTGGCCAGCAGGTCAAGAGAGGTGATTCTGCCCCTCTACTCTGCTCTCGTGAGACCCCACCTGGAATATTGTGTGCAGCTCTGGAGCCCCCAACATAAGAAGGACACGGATGTGTTGGAGTGGGTCCAGAGGAGGGCCTCGACGATGATCTGAGGGCTGGAGCACCTCTCCTATGAAGACAGGCTGAGACAGTTGGGGTTGTTCAGTCTGGAGAAGAGAAGACGCCGGGGAGACCTTATAGCAGCTTTTCAGTATCTGAAGGGCACCTACAAGAAAGCTGGGGAGGGCCTTTTTACAAGGGCATGTAGTGATAGGACAAGGGGTAATGCTTCAAACTGAAAGAGAGTAGATTTAGATTAGATACTGGGAAGAAATTTTTCACTTTGAAGGTGGTGAGACACTGGAACAGGTTGCCCAGGGAAGTTGTGGAGGCCCCATCCCTGGAAGTGTTTAAGGCCAGGTTGGATGGGTCTTTGAGCAACCTGGTCCAGTGGGAGGTGTCCCTGCCCATGGCAGTGGGGTTGGAACTAGATGACCTTTAAGGTCCCTTCCAACCTAAACCATTCTGAGAGTCTATGATTCTATGATATCTATTCTGGACAATAACAGTTTTTAGGAGTCAGCTGGAGTATTAAGAAAAAGATACAACATGAAACTTTAACAGAAAAAAAATGTAAATGGACTGCAGCACAAATATATTTGCTTTTTATTACTATCTCCTCTGAATGTAGTGAGTATCATTTTTACAGAGATTTTGGAAGGAAAAGTAAAAGGGTGGCCTGGAGACAAAAAAAAGGAGTGAATTTATTTATATAGTAATATGAATTATGTTTATATTGATGCTTTCTGGGTTTGTTGTAAAAATACCTAAGAACTGGAAGGCATTTGATCAAATCAAACATCATAGGGAGTTCAAGGAAAATAATTTTAATTTATTCTTCCTTTTTAGTAGGGTAAAAATTAGGAATACTAACTGAAGCTCCAGGTTTCTTTTTTTTTTTTTTAAACATCTACGTTGCAGCCAGAACCTGGTGCATCTAGAACTCAGAGAATACAATATTAAAAGGAAATGATATCATATCAATTCAGGACTTTCTGTGAAGCAAGGCACCACACTGTGAGCTCTGGGCAGGGGAAGGTGGGTGGGGGTCAGTAGGCCTGTGTCTTGGCAAGTCAAAGTAGTTTTAGAGTTGTTTCTGCTGAGCGCAAATCTGATTTGCTTAACAATGAAAAACAGCTTTGGGGAAAAATAGCCTTAGGAATGGTTATTTTTATAAAAAGTCTGGAAGAAATTACCAGAGCTGTAGGAAAAAGCTCTATGTTTGGGAATGTTGGTTAATGGGGATGAAGTCCTAGGGGGACTTCTCAAAGACAAGTTTAAATAGATGCCTAGACACTGTTGCCATGACAGACAAAGAAAAAAACAACAACCCATCTTTTACTTTTCAGAACTTCCTCTGTAGACTTTAGTTCACCTTACAGTTATTAGTGATACAACTGTATCCTCACAGAAGACAATATATTGAATACCTGTTTTTAACCTTCTATGTAGCTTTCAAGGTAAAACTTCCATCTTCTGGGAGCTTCTCGCAGGTTTGGTTAATGCATCTGTCAATCTCACAGTTCCTTCTCTGTCAGCTAGCTCTCTACTCTTTTCTTTTTAAGAGGACACTGGTTGTATTTAGATGTCAGTGGATTTGAAAAAGAACAAACTGAAGACGACTGCAGCACATCAAAAAATTTGAATTTTATTAAAGCATGTGTGAAAAAACCAGGGAAAATATGTATGTGATCGAAGTGTTATAAAAATTTTTCATTCTGGATAAACAAAACTGTTAGTAATTCACATTAGAATGCATTTTTTTTGCCTTTTTTGTTGTTTGTTTTGCTTTGCTTTGCTTAATGCCTTCCTTTAAGACGAATACCAAAAAAGTCTCTCCCATACTTGCAGTATTTCTTTCTTACAGAATTATTGTGGTTAAAGTCTGCACTGCTAAGTTACTGCCCAACACAGTGAAAAAACCCTTAAAAACCTCATTCTGGATCAGATAAGATGTCTTCATCCCATAGATCTCTCAGTTGCTTGCAAATGTGCTGCTTTTTGGTCTAAGCTCAGTTGGAAACCTTTTTTTTTTTTTCTCCTTCTGAATATAAGTTAAAAGTGAATCTCCTTTATTTGAGGTTTTTGATGGTTGTGTTTGAACTACAACTGTCCCATCGTCCCCACAAATTAGTTTTGTAGGCTTGCTTTCCTTCAATCTGTTTCTCAAAAGCTAGGTTTTTTTATTTCCATATAAAAAGTTGTAGGTGATTGATTAATCTGTCTAATGACTGTAGATAGTTTAAAATGGTGAAGTAAATTGCTTTTCTTAATTTGGAGGAGGGCATGAGAAAAGGAAGGAAGAAAAAAAAGAGATCCCTGTTAATTATTTTGAAATCCAGCGTTGTCAATTGGTGTGATTATATTCTGTGCTGGCCAAAGCCTGGACATTTGCAGTTTTTGCTTTGGGCCTGGGACATGGAGTCTATGCCAATAAGCATTTAAAAAGGTCCTATCTGAAAAGCCACATTTAAAAGATTTTTATGAAGACATCATCTAAATAAGAAATAAGAAGTATACTTAATATTATTTTGAAATGGTTACAGTCATATACAAACAGTAGTCACAGCTGTAATGTGTAGATTAATTTTTTAGCAGGGAGGCATGAAAATGCCTGATAACTTGCATTGATTAAGACATAAGCTACAATCCAATTTTATTTGTACTTCTGTAAAGAGAAGAGTAACTATTTACGTTGCTCTAGAGGAGATGTGCTTGGATAGCTAAGATTCGCCTTTTGACTTACAGTCCCTAATGAAAGACATGCTACCTGATAGCCCATATTGATTCCAAGAGAAACCCTGCAGTATATTAAGAAAATAATGTAGTCTTTAATGAGCTAACGTGCTCTCTGAACTAAAAAATTGAAAGAGAATTAAGAGATGGCAATCACGGACATTGAAAAGGCAGATGTTTGAGAAGATCAGAGGTAATAAGCTTATCTCAACAATTATTCTTAAAATAATCAAAGCGGAGACAGTTCCTTGTTCTGTAACATGCTGACCCAGATCTTCAACTGCCATCAATTGTTTTAGCCTGGATAGTTTCAAGGAGCTGTCCGCACAGCTTAGCTGAGATTTACAGCAGCTGGCTGGGCTCCAAGCACTGATTTGCATCCCATTTTATTATCATATATTATTATAGACAATGCAATCACAAAGCTGACTTTCATGTGTAGAAATCTCATGGTCAAGTAACACAAGAGAAAATCAAATACGCCCCACATGGGTCCAGTCAGCAGCAACTTGGAACTGCCTATCTGCAACCTCTGTGCTCTCTTCTGAAACACCAGGAGTGAAAGAATTAAGGTGCTTCAGAATGCTGCATGCTCTGTGCAACAACATCTTGTGACAGGCACACTACCCTCTTCTGCCAGCCTATGTGCTGAATAACATAACTAATGTAAAGTGCTACCAATCTGTTGTACCTACATTACAAAACAGATTGCTTTAACTCCTGCCAGCTTGTTACACTCAAAACCATTTCACAGGAAAAAGGCACATGCTGTACACACAAAGCCAATAATCCATTGTTAGTTTAACTAAAATCTTAACAGTTTATTTGAAGAATTTTAGTGGACCAGTTGCAATGATACTGACATGATACCGTTGCTTACAGATCAAATCACACGTAGTTAAAATCGTACAGGCACAAACTTTCTAAAGTCTACCCTTTCCTCTGGTGATGTGCTCAGCCTTGCACTACCTCTCTAGGCCCTAAGACTGATGGTAGTTTCACTCCAAGGACTGTGGGGTATGGCCCATCACCAACACCCTGAGCCATTTTCAGGGGGAGAGATGAAGCTGGTGTTAATGGTTTCTTTCTTTTCCACCTAGGATATACTAGTGGCCAGTTTTGTGTACTTGGCAACATGCTCTGCACCTTGCTTTTCTTTCACCGGAATGCAAGTCCACATTACACTATATAAGGTGTGTTTTGCTCTTGTTTGGATGCTTGTTCTTTGTTCTCTTTATTACCACTAAGACTGGTTTTACCCAGCTCCCAGGGCTGCACTCCTTCAGTGGCCAGGAATGAACGGTTAGCTGCCTGCAGCCCAGAGCCTCTGGTATTGCTCTGTGCTTGGGCTTTGAAGGCCCCTGTTGCCATCTGATTCCTCTGCTTATCCATGCTGCATTTCTTTCTAAATCACAGCTATCTCATTCCCCATAGCTACTTTTTACTGCTGCTTTTAGCTACTAAATGTGTATCTCTGCATAGCCATAACTATTTTAACACGGTTTACTTTCAAAGCTGAACAAAACATAAAACAATAATTACCTGGTCATTAGACAATTTCTGTTACTGAAACAAATCTCCAGGGAGACCAAGTGAAATTCAGAGAAACCTTGTCAGGTACTGAGCCCTAAATTGTCAGTTTAAGGCAAAGCCTGTGGCCTGTTACGGGCAGCGGCAACACCATCATTAGGGGGTTACATGGCTACAAAGCTTTACTCTACATAATGTGTAATCAACAGAGTGATAAATTTCTGTCTGTATTTTCCTTCAGCAGCTATACCCACGTTGCTGAGAACTCTTCCTGAATATATATATATTCTCATGTGCTGTCATCAATGTTTACTGCAAATGTGAAGCCTTTTGCATTAACCCAATTCAACTCTGAAGCTATTTAGCTTAAAAGGTCTGGTTGCCTTAACACCAAGAAAAGGTTATAACAGATACCTTTGCACTGAGGTTAAAGATGTATTTTTGTACGTATTGTTAGAGATGGCAGTCAGTGACCCAAACATCTTTGTGCTGGCTGCTCTACTTAGTGTGATGAAAGGACATTGCTTTGCCTAAATAATTTATAATCCATATGCTATGATTTGAGAGTCCCCCTGAAACTTTCTCTGCTTTTGGCACTGAATAGCTGTCTTCTCTAAAGCCTCTATTCAGTTCCTAAGGACAGGTTTTGTGCAATTAGGCTAACTTCAACTTCACACCTCTGTGAATATGTAACTACGGCTGCATCCTTCCTAGCAGCTGACCCTGCTAATGTGAACATGTTCATACGGTTAAGATTAATGAGTCAATTATTTTTATACAAGCTATCTGTCACGTAGGCTGTTTTCCTTGACTTGATTATTTTAATTAAAAAAAAGTGTTCAATTCTCTTTTTTATTGATGTTCTTGTGTTAATCAGGAACAATTATTAGTAAGGCTTTGGTGGAAGGTTGCTTCCAAGCTCCTTAACTGAAAATACAATACTTAAAATAAAACAGAGAGTTGGAAGAAGCTAATTTTTTTTACTGGAGACTTCTAAGCAAATTCAGGTTGTTTCTGCTGTGGACAAGATGGATTGTCACTTAAAGTGTGGACGTGTCCAAATGAATGCTTATGATCTCAAAATGAGTTACTGTGTATTTACTCTGGAGCAAATATTAGCAGTTACACTTTACACTTACATCTGAACCATAAGCTAATCCTGTCAAGCTTAAATCTTGCTGACTCACTTAGGTGACAAATCTTGAACACACTAAGTACCCTCGGCTTCACTGAGTTATTGAGCGTTGCTGGAAATACTCCAGCTTTAAGAAAGAGCTTGGATCTTGACATTTGTCAAACTTAAAATTAAGCTTTGAACCATAGCGCATTGGCAATAGACTGATTATTGTTTGGGCTTATGTCACTCACTCCAGGGATGCTGGGACCCTATTTATGAATAGTTAATCGAGTTAATAGAGTTATTTCATTAATTTAAGTGTTTAATATTGTTCAGTCACCAGGTGGCACTATTACATATAGTGTTTATCTTCAAAGATAGCAGTCAAATCTTGGGAAAATATCTGTGAATTGTGTTATGCTCTTTTCTAGATTCTGAACAAATCACTAATAAAGCTTCTCTTTCCCAAATATCTTCTATGCTGCCTTAGTCTCTTTAATTTAAGACATTTTTGGATGCTTCTGCTGGTTAAAGGTTGCAAAGATTAGAAGAGAAAAACATGTTTCCCAAGCTCCTATAGTAAAAAAGCTTCTGTTTTACACCCTCAGTGTTGCAGCCCCTTTGAAAACCACATTGTCTGAGTACAGTGAAGACATGCAGTGAAAATACCCCACAGCCGGTCATGGTTGGATCTGTGACTGTGTGGCTCTCTGGGTCTCTATATATCAGACCTAACTTGAGACATGCTCCTAAGCTATATGTCACCCAGGTCATGCGGAAATGCAATGAACAGTTTGTCTGTGTATTGCTTATCGTTGGAGCTGTGATGATTTAACAGTGACTACTCAGTAGGCATTGTGGGTCTTTCATCTTAAACTTTTAAGACTTTGTTACTGTACATTTCATAATAAAGGAGACAAACTGTACGTTTAACTAAAATGTTACTGATGCAATTAAAATAATCAGTAAGGGGTAGTATGACTGTTATCAATGGCAACACTTCATTGAGAAGGGGGAAGGAGGTTTAAAGTGAGACAAGTCTTCAACAATTTCGTAAGGGGCTCACCCAGTAAAACTAGTAGGTCTTTTTTCTTTTGATTGTATGGTTACACATTATGGTTCCACTTTAACTACACTTTATTACACAAATAGCTAGCAATTTACACAACTCATACCACCTTAAATTATGGTTAAAAAGATGACCCACACACACATTTCTGCTGTTGCTACATTAAGGAAAATGTAGCCCTCAAGAAAGTGGTATATTATGTCCTGCTCGATTGCATTTCAATATCCAGGATACACTTTCCTCTGTAAGCAAATTCAGAAAAACAGTTGAGATGACACAGACAAATAGACTAAGATGTGTTTGTGCATATACCCTCATTCTGTTCTTTTCTTACAGAATGCTTTGTTTTTCAAAATCAGAGCTTTCCCTTCTTTCCAGTTCCTTTCTCCCAGTTTCTTCCTCCTAGTCCATCCCAGTCAATTCTCCCTAGTTCCTTCCTTCCTTCATTCCTTCCTCCCTTCTTTCCTTCCCCTCCCTCCCTAATTCCCTCCCTCCCTCTCTAATTCCCTTCCCTTCCCTTCCCTCCCCTTCCCTTCCCTTCCCTCCCCTTCCCTTCCCTTCCCTCCCCTTCCCTTCCCTTCCCTCCCCTTCCCTTCCCTTCCCTCCCCTTCCCTTCCCTTCCCTTCCCTTTTCCCTCTTTTTAAAATCCTGTTACATATGAGTAATTGTGTAAGAGCATAAACAGAATGCGTAAACGCTTTTCTTTTAATTATGATCTGGCTGGATCTGTGTAAATTGAATCAAAAGATCAGATTCTCAACTTGCATATATCAAATCGGATCAATTAAACAATAGAAATTTACTTTAATTAGGTTTCTTTATATTGTTTATAATTAGTGTTACAGTGTTAGCATGACCTCAAAGGAATTTGCACACTGGAAAATTACATATGTAAACTAACAGTGTGCTTAACTCCTTTTAGGTGTGAATGGTTTAACTGGAACCAGCTGGTGCCATTGTAAGCATAATATTTTGTATTTCCACTTAAAAAAAGGTCACATCTAACAGTTATTTAGTCAGTGCATGTTCTTAAACTGAGAAATTCTGAGCATAGTCTGCCTATTTCAGGAAAAAAAAATCTGAATGGAGGCAGGCTAAAGGCTTGCACCTGGACAAACCTATGCTGCTTCTGTTCTGATAAACCATTTGTGTTTTTTAGATTTTTTGTTGGAAGCTATATATCATTGCAAAACATATAATCAGCTCCAGTGGAATTCAGTTGCTGCCCTTTCATGCTTTGTATTTTTCGTCTCAGGAATGTGTAGGCTCTCTCTGGCCCAATTTGCCATGAATAGACTGTTACACAGTAGTTCATGTGTATTGGATTTAGTTGTAAATGTGTTGAAGTTGTAAAAGTAACACTCATATAAATTATTCAAGCAGCCCCTTGATTCAACTTGAGTTTTGCTGGCGGTTGGTTTATAGAGCTCAGTTGTCAAGGCAGGCATTTGAAGGCAGTCGTTTACTGAGCATCAGAAATACCACAGAGGCTGAAAGAAGAGCTAACAAGGACAGGCAGATATTTAGAGCACTGAATCTGTGTCTGGATATTCTCTTAAATGTGTATATGCAGCAAATGTCACTGGGTGCAGTCAAACATGCAGCTCTCTGCTCCTCCAGCTCTTTCCCCTTCAGTAACAAGAGTCTAAGAGTCACAACAGAGAAGCCAAGCTAAATTATACTATATCCTTCTGGATAGGTTTAACTACTATTGTCAAATCCTTAAAGACCAAAAACCAGAGAAGATGACTGGCTGTGTTTCTGAAGCAAGTGAGTATAGATACCCAGTTATAGTTATGATGGTGGGAGTGGTTATTGATGGCTGCCCATCAATATAGAAGACCTTTTCAGGTACATCAGGAATCTGTTGTGGTTGCAGGCCTGTTCATTTCATCAGCCTTTTAAGAGATGAGCAGATGATGGGCTAGACATGATCAGATTATATTTGACACAGAGCTGTAAAGGCAATCAGTACAAAATCACCGACCTTTGAACTGTGGCGTACAACTTACTGTTGAAAATGACCCTGAGACTAGAAGGGTCAAATTTGGCAAATTGGGAACTGGTTCGTAGGAAGCGATCCACAGCAGGTCTGGGTACACCAGATGAGTATGTTTGACTTCCATAATGCAAAAACTGGAAGAAGCTGTCATACAGAGACAGTAATATATTTGAATAAGTATGTCATAGTGGGAAATACTCAGTTTGCCTTCTGCAGAATGAGGTCATGCCCTGAAAGTGTACTACAATTCCTTACAGTTGCCAGTGATTATATGGATTAATAAGATCCTGTGGCTGTTTTATGCCTGGGCTTTCAGAGCACTTTTGATGATCTCTTACCAAAGACTCTCAGAGATCCTAAACTGACATGGGGTAAAAGAGGAAGCACAACTATTACTGGCTATCATAAAAACCAAAAAGAGTACATAACTGTCAGGTGTTACAAGGTTCAATAGTGGAGTTCATCAGCTGTCCAGGTTGAGATGTGTGTTCATCCACATATTCACCAAAATCCTGGGAAAGTGGATGGGTATATAGAGAGGTAAAAATGTTTGCTGATAATATAAAATTATTCAGATCAGTTAAATGAAAGCTGACTGCAAAGTGCTGCAGGAGGATGTCACAGTACTGAGTGACTTGGCAATAAAGTGAAAGAAAAATTCAATGCTGTGAAAGTAATGCATCTGGGAAAAAACACTATCTTTATGTACACATTGTGTATATATAACCAGTGACAGGCTCTAAATGAACTATTACTATTCAGAAGGAAGATTGTAGAGGCATTGTGGCTATTTCTATGAAAACATCAGCTTAATACCCAGAGACAGTTAAAAGGGAAAATCAACTCTTAGGAATTACTATGAAAGAAAATTAGAGCAAACCAGAAAACATTATTATGCCCCAAGTCCAAGATGTGCTCCTATCATTAATACTAAGCACAGCTCTTGTTACAGCATCTCAAAAAGGACACAATAAAACTAGAAAGGGAGAAAGATGACAATGATGTTCCATTCGTTTCCACATGAGGATAGATTAAACAGACTAGGCTTCTTTAGTCTGGGAGGAAAAATGACTGGAGGTACTAGATAAATCCAAAAATGATGAGGAGAAAGTGAACAGGGACTGATTAGTCACACTTTCCTGCAACAGAATGAAGATGGAGAAAATGACATTATTTGGCAGTATGTTTACAACAAACGAGGTTTTTTCTTCCCCACACAATACATAATGACACTATAGGATTTATTGTCAGGAGAAATGTGTTCAGAAAGTAACTGAAAATGTTCAAAAAATAAAAGTCCACCAAGCACTCTTACTTTCAAGTATGGAAACTGCTTGGTTTCTAGATGCTAAAAGCAAAGAAAACATGGTAGTGGAAGTGTTGTGTTATTTTTGCCCCTTTATAATTTGCTTTAACTACCACCTCCAAACTGCCACCATTTGGAGATATGATACTGTGCTGCATGGGCCTATAAACCACAAAAAAATCCAGTTGTATGGTAGAGCTCAGGGGTCATGGTTAACTGGCCATGTCCTACCCGGAGGTGGGTAACAACCAGGGTCCCGCATGGTCTGTCTTGGGAGCTGTTCTGTTTGACATGTCTGTCAGTGATCCAGAGGAGGGGATGGAGGACACATACATCAAGGCTGCAGATGACACCAAGGGGGATCAGTTGGTTCACTCAAGGGCTGGCCTGCCATTCAGGGGGAGCTGGAGCAGGTGGAGAAAGAGGCTGACAGGGACACCACAAAATTCAGCAGAGGCAGAGGCCAAGCTCTGACCCACGAATGCAGAGCCCTGCAGGGATGCAGGCTAGGACAACAGGGCTGGGGAGCTGCTCTGGGGAGATGGAACCAGGCCCTGGCAGGCAGTGAGATGAACTGGGGCTAGGACACCTCCTCAGGTCCAAGCCAGCCTGAATTATCCTATGAACTTATGACCATGTCCTGTGATTTGATCTTACGTGGCTACTTTTATGTTCTCTTCTGCTTTCTGCTTTTATATATGTACTAGCTGGGTACACATTAATCTGCAGTTCTTGACTTTCGTGCAGAAACCTGTTTATGTGCAAGACATTTCCTGTTTTTCAATAGCCTAATCAGGGAGCCTAACAAATTCTAATTTTATATCTGATTTTGTGTCTCTGTTACTCAGGTAACCAGACTCCTCCTCTATGCAGGAACTAGGAAGAAGAAAAATATTGAAAGCTATTTTACCGCTGAAGAGAACGGAGAGGTGTAGGGTGCGGTAACAGATTACAGAAGGAGACAGAAATGTGGCCAAAATACATCAGATCACGGACGGGGCAGTAAAGTTAACCAACTTTGGAGGCTGCTTTTTAGATACTGTCAAAGCCTCTCAGAAGTGAGACTGCCCTGGGAGACCATTCCTCCTAATTAGCACTGTGGCCAACGCAACTGAGGGGCATAACCTGCTGGAATTTCTGGATTCTTCTGTTTGCAATAACTCACATCTGTGCGTAGAAATAAGCAGGCTTAAAAGCTGCTAGTGGTAGAAGCCTCCCGCTCTTTCTTTTTGGTGACCTCGTGGCTTTTGATCTCTTAGAGAAGATATTTATAGGAGAGCAACATGGAAGAATGCCGTTATTGGCATCCTCTCTTCTCAAGGAGGCTAGGTATTGAAAGTGATTTTGGATTACACAGCTCTATGATATGTAACTCAGAATCATTGATACTTCTGTACCATTTCTACTTCTAGAATATTCTAATCTCATTTGTTATTTTTTTTAAGCTTGTGTCCACCTTTCTTTTCATATCTAAAATCATTTGGCTGTGGCTTAGGCACCAGAATTGAAATCTAATACAGAAAGGTGAGAAATGTCTAGGGTCCAGTGTCAATTCATACTAATTTATGTCTTCTTTGTTGACAGTCCTTTATGCTTCCAAAATGGAATGAAAATGAGAATTAGGTTTCTGGCTTGCCAAGAGTCCTGAAATGCAGCAATTTCATTTTACTTAACTAAGACTGTCTTGAATGTATAGGTCTAAAAAACAACTCTTCTCAGTAACCTTTCCCATTATATCATTCTAATGGCATTACAGACTAAAAATGTGCTGATAATTTACGCCAGCCTTAGTCTTTTACTTATGGTATGACTGAACTGTAAGACAGAAACAGAAAGGGAAAAGTTTATTTAGAAAACATCTCAAGTCAGTACTAAGACTTAGTATTTAAACAGGATGACCTTTCTTTCTATCATTCTATATGTTCGGTAACAATGACAATTTAAAAATTGCTTTGTTACAAAGGAGTTAGCTAGCAGGAGAGAATCCCCAAAATGTATAAATTGGTTGCAATTTTACTATTCAAATAGGTGAATTTGTTTTTGCTGCTATAAGGTATGAGAGACTGTGATATGAAAGTGACCTAAAACATACAAGGGGACTACATTGCTGAATGCAGCCAAGTGACATGGTCAATATTCGTCATGAAGCACAACACTCTCCCAAATACATGCAGTGTACATTATGAGAGGTTTTCTTAATTTTAAAGCTAGCTGGAGTCTGTTTGAATATGTGTTCCAGATTTGTGAACATTTGCTCATTTGTTAGTAGACGAGTCTACAGTACAGCCAGATGCTTAGCTATAGGGGACACTCTGAGCAGCATTTGCTGAGACACATTCACCTCCAGCAAGGGCCAAGAATTGTAAATAGTTGTCTTGGGTCAGGGACCAAGTTGCTCTGAAAGTCTAGGAAGTCTAAAAAATTTGCCTTCTTCATTTGATTTGCTCAGTAAATCCCTTTACAGCCTTTATATTATTTCAGAACCAATCTTGATACATACATGGAGCTCTGTATTTTTTCTCAGCCTCTCTTCTTAGAATATGGCTCCAAGTGCTTTAGATGTTCTTTGGGAGTACAAGGGTGTTAGCTTCTGTTTTTCTGTACGACACAATAAAAATAAAGACAGGGTGAGCATACTGGGTTGAGAGGAGGTTCTGCAGAACCTTTAGGCAGCAGATACGAGAGATCCTCCATGTTCACAGACTGAACATACAGAGCTCTGTCCTGGTTCTTGAACCAAGTGGTATTTAGAATACATACATATGTATTTATATAAAAATCTGATCAAAAAAATGACAGTAGAGCTAATGAAGTCTAAGCACTTTTGAAATGTAACCCCAGCTGTGGGAGCTGAGGACTTGAAAACCAACCCCTAGAAGTCAAGAATATACAAATCACAATATATCAGTCTGTTTCCCCAAATGGTATTTCCCTGAAAATGAAATGATCTGATTGCATATCTGAATGAATCACATGGATGCTGCGGCTACCTCTGCGAACCTTTCATTACGGTTGTGAATGAAAGCAATATAGGTTTGAGCCTAAATTCTGTAACTGCTTGAGACTGAGAGTGATTGCAGAGGCACTGCCATCATAAAACTCAGGTGAAAATTTACTTGGAAACAAGTGGGTGGAAGCCTCTGCTAGCTTTCTTTCTGTACCAGTGTTTGATTTATTTCTCATATCTGTGAATTTTGATTACACTTTGGTCTTTAACCATTTTTGGTGATGAGATTTCCTCTTATTTTTTCTCAGTTTCATACCCTGGCTTTTGTACATTAACATGTTCCTGCTGTTGCACAGGACTGCTATGTTTACATCTCTTTTCGAAATTAGATGATGGTTGGGGTCTTTAATACTGTACCTCGCCTTTGAGTTCCAGAGCTCAAATTGGCATTGCAATTTCTATGGTTCACAGATTACTAATCAGGAGTGATAAAGAGCCAGGAATGCTGGGATTTGTATCACAACACTGTGGGAGAATGCTCAAACTAAAGCAGAAACATTCTCTATTTTAAATGAAATATCGATACTAACATTTTTGTCAAAGTTCACCAAATCATAACACTGGGCCTATGATTACAGTGACTAGTCACCTACATGTGGAGCTAACTTGTTTTTTAATAACACTGTGCAAGTGTGTGGACTGCTGAGAGACTGGCCTTTCCAACACTTGTTTTGCTCTCTGATGTTGACTTGAAATAAAATGGTCACGGTAAGACAAGCTTTCAAAAGATGAAATCCCGTAAGGGACAAGGTTTGATTTTCTGTTCTGATAAGAGTTTCTTGTGATTGACTTCCCATCCTTTAGGAGGAAGAGGTTTGCAGCAATTGCTGTGCACTACAATAATAAAAACTATTCTTACCTAATTTCCAAAAGCTCCTTTAAAGACTTTTTCCAATTAGTCTGCAACTGTTACAGGGATTTTAAACCTAAATTAAAAAGAGTAATCAAGGCAGTATGACTATGTTCAGCCCTTAGGGAAGATTATCCATATTCAGCCCCTTCTAATGGCCTGTTGCAACCTGATATATTGGCAGTCATCCAACCTGTATAGCAGTCCTAACAGAGGCTCAGGCCTTGAGCCCTCAAAAGAACTTTCCTTTAAAATAAACCAGCTTCTTTTGTTTGACATTTTTCCTTTTTTCTTTTCTTTTTTTCCTTACATCCTTACTTGGAGTGATTTTTACCCTGAGCCCTTAAAAGGACTTTTGTGTTAAATTAAAACAGCATGTTTTGTTTGACATGTTCCTTTTCTTTCCTTTTTTTCTTACATCCTTACTTGGAGTGATTTTTACCCTGAGCCCTTAAAAGGACTTTTGTGTTAAATTAAAACAGCATGTTTTGTTTGACATGTTCCTTTTCTTTCCTTTTTTTCTTACATCCTTACTTGGAGTGATTTTTACCTTGCAGTGATTGCTGCCAAAACCCAACCTCAAAACTCAGTCAGGGGAAAGGGAGGCATTCAGCAGCATTACAGGCAGTTTATGCTCCTGTGCAGCAAATATTGCTTACCTTTCTTTAGTCTGTCCAGTTAACATCAGCATCCAGTTCATAAATTCCATGAAGTCCAGGAAGTAAGGATGACTAGGAATAATCTCTGTTGTCTGCAAAGTGACAAAGACATCTTGTATCCAGAGGTATGTCACCAACAGATGAAGAGAAACTAGAAATGTGTAGAAAGGCGGGATCTGGCCGTCCTGGCTGTACTGTGGGTTCAAACCTTTAGGTACGTCATTCCAGTTGGAGCTGTAGGGAGTCATCATGCCTCTGGTACATAAAAATTCCTCAGGGTGATTTCTGCAATTCGTATGAAGTCAGATTTTCTTGCCTATGTATAGGAGACCTTTTTGAGAAGTAAGTAAGGTTTTGAGAATGAAACTTTCTTATTTGCTCATCAATCCACAGAAGAAATTACTGTGTTGGTTTTAAAACAGCACAAGAAAGGGCTATTTCCTTGTACTGCTGGGGACTTTGGGGCAGTCTGGTTCCTGAAGGGTAGGGAATAAAGTTAGCATATGTAGACAACGTTTATTGATTAAGCTTTTGGGATTTTTGTCTGCAGAGCTGGCTGGCCAGATTCACAGGTCTCCTAGGAATGCTAGCAGACTAGCTTAAGTAACACTGAGAAAAAGACATCCCTGGATTGGGGAAATGTAGCTGTCTGCCCTGTGCAGACATATATTTGCATACTGAGGGAGAATCCACCCCTCTGTCATGATATTTCAGATTCCAGAGTCTGTGACAGCTGTTCCTGTTTGCCTGCTTACCGTGGGGTTATCAAATCATCACTGCAGTCATTTGGGGGCAATAATTACATGCACATTTACTCCCATCTCTCCTTCTGGGCTTCCTCGGGGCATTTCTTTCCCCTCTGCATTTGTTTCATGGAAGCAATGCTCACACTGATACCGGAATAATGCTACCAGAATTCACCCTCTGTCATTTCTCGCACGCCACTGCTCTTAGAGGGAGACCGATCCTGAAAAATTATCAGGATCTGGCTAGTTCAGGGTGTTGTTTGCAGCTAAATTGAATGCATTTATTTGTTTTTCCCTCCTCGTGCTGCAGTTCCTCATCATCCAAGCTCTCCCTCAGGTGACCAACATAGTTACTGTCCACAAACTCTGCTTTGGAGCAACAGTATGTAATACTGCACCATGGCCAGAAAAGGTAAGAAAACAAAGGAGTGTTTCAGTGAAAGTTAAAATGAAATGCACACGTTTTATTCCCTGGTCTGGGGAGATAAGTGTCCGTGTACTGATGGAATTTCTGATAATTTTCTCGTCTGATTATTTTTCTGCACATTTCAGGAAATGGTTCATTTGTGTAGCTAGTGCCCATTAAGTGAAGCATATAATATGGGCAGGATTTCTCTTGATTAAACTCAATATATACACCCCAGTCAACAATAATACAACTCTTCTAAAAATATACATGTTTCTCATATGTCATCATTGCTCAGGATGCCAGGAAAATGCGATTCATATGCAAGTGTAATAAAGTGGAAAAAACATCACTGTTCTTGTAAGTCTTTTTATTTTTCCTCACTTTCTAGAGATTCCAGCAATTTTTAAAAATATGCACTGTCTTTGCAATTTTTCTGCCAAAAAAGAAAAGCTAGTTCATTCTGTAATATAACCCTGTAATGTGGCTGCCTTATATTCAGCTTTTATATTACTCAGTACTGTTTGAAGTGTTTCCAAGGTGACATCTAGCACACCCTGGCTTAGTAAAGTATTTAATTAGTATAATGACTAGCCAGTATGACGAGGGGAAAAAATTCTCTCTGGGTCAAGTCAGGAGACAAACTTACCCTGAACTATAACTGAACTGTTTTAAGCAAACTGGTCTTTTATTAGAGGCGCTGTTTTTTACCATAAGTACTTGACCTTTTCCTGTATCTTGATTTTTTCCTTATTTTCTAAAGGAAAAAAAAATATTTGAAGCTTTATTTGCTAGGGAGACACCATTTGTTCTAATCTTTATCATGCATTTTTTTTCTCTGAATACATAACAGCCTTGGGTTGAGTTGGGAAGACATTGCTTGTCTTTTTATTATATGTGGATGCATTGCAAGAAATGGTATGTAAGCTTTTGTTTCCTTTGTAGACGATGACAAATATTGCCAGGGACTCAATAGGTGGCACTCTTACCTCTGAGCTGGACTCGTGTAACATTGTTATGCACAGAGAGAGAGAATACAAAAAAATCCCAAACAAAAAAGAGGTAGATATTAAAAAGTGAATGGCGTAGAGCAAGGCTGATCTGTTTCTGAAATTAGCTGCTGTTTTCTCTTCATTTGTGGCACTCTTAGCTTTCATGAAAGGTGTTATTCGGTAACCATTTTATAAGTGAGAAGCCAGCATAAAACATATGAATACGTCTATGACTAACACTACGAATAATGCTCTTCTTTGTATTCAAAGACAATACAGAAAAAGCATCTCTCATGGCCTGCAGCCTCCCAGAGTCACAACTGCCTACCCACAGCACCCAGAGCAGAGCTGGCCATGCCAGGCGCGAGGACAGGAATGCTCTGGAGAACTCCGCTATTTTGCTCTGACCAGTGCTTAGAAAAGTCATTCCAAAACCCTGCAAGAGAGACAATTATTAGATTACTTTTTGGCAGTGTGGCAGGAAGTGGCAAAACCTATTCCAGTTTTGTAGCATGAGGGTTGACTAAGGCTCAGGAAAATCCTCAGAACAGTGTGTTTATTCTAGTAGAAAAATTCCCATTAACATTAATGCATTTTGGATCATGCCTTAGCTTTCTGGTTGTTATACGATACCTCAGGAGAGATTTCGTAAGGTTTGGAAGTTAGCAAACTTTGGCTAGCCATTGGCAATGCACCACGTTAATATTTAGAATGAGGAGTCAGGAGATCCTGCTTTCTATTGACTATGTACCACAAGCTTGGCAGGTTATTCAACTTCCCTATCTTGGTATCTATATTAGCAAAATGGGGCTAATAATCCCATTACCATCTCCTGTTCTTACTCACCTTGCTAAGGTGCTGTGAGAATTCATTTATTTTTGAAATGCTTAGAGACCCTCAGAGACTGCTGTGTGAGTGCAAAGCCTTGTTTTATTTTATTATTCAGTGCATTCTATCTGAGGCTCAGGAGACATTTGGTTTCCATTTTGGAACTTGCCATAGGAGGAATTATTACTGAGAGCTTCAGNAAGGGGAAAAAAAAAAAAAAAAAAGAAGACCCCCCCTGAACCTAAACCTTTCATCTAAACAGAGAAAATTTTTGTATTCTTTACTTCTGCAAAAAGCCCACAGACAACTTTGCTGAAATTTATACACAAAAACCATCAGAGAGATCCCTACTTCATATAACATGTCTCTGGGCTTTGGGTTTTTTTACTACATTTTGGGATTGCTTTTCTTTAATATAGTGCAAGGGTTAGTGGTCCTGTTAGGAGATATGAGCCGAAGCTTTCACTTGTAAGTCACACATTGTAGATAAAATACATCATGATATGTTTAAACAAACAAACAGATGGAGACCTGCCTGCTGATTTCATGGCATTTGACATAGTGCACGTTTGTCTTCTAGCAGACTCTTTTTTTTTCAAATATTTATTAAATTTCAAGGGCAGCACATACTGCACACACTCTTTTTTCAGCAATAACCCCCACAGAAGCTTGGGAAGAAGGAACACTATGCAATTCTCAGGAGGTTGTAGTGCACTACACACTTGCTTTGCCAATTTCTTATAGTGGATGTTTTTCTAAAACCTTTGAACTGCAACTTCATTCTAACAAGAGGGAAAATATCCTGTTTAATCAATAAGACATGGCAGGGCGTGAATAAGTGCATATTTATGATCAAAGCTGCTTGTCCTAAATGAGCATCCTCTAGTACAATTCAAAGAGTGGAGTGTCTGAATAGGAGAATGCAATTTTATTATAAAATGCTATTTTCTCAAAGAATTTGCATAATCTTAATTAAACAAACTGGTTAATAAGCTCTGAGTGGTGAATTCTGCTGTTTTACACTAGCCAATTAGATCATTCAGTTTTTCAGGCATTCTTTATTGTGCAGACCAAATGGCTGTATAATGTTAGGTTGATTTTTTTTTTTTCCATTTTAGCAGAAAAACGGAACTAGCAGTAAACAGAAAATTATATAATTGTCTAAATAATTAACAGGATCATTTGCTTGCCAACCCTAATAATTAAAACAATATCAAAATAACTGGATTACATGACATAAGAAACACTGCCCAAACAAGAATTTTTTCTGCTGATGAAAAGACTTGTTTCTGCATCTCTGGCAAACATTTAAGCCCTGATAGATATTTTTGGGTGTCCTAAAATGTGATATCAACTACTAAATGCTGAGGCAGAAATGTACAGAAGTGATATATTCCTTTTCTGCATTAGGGTTCTTAAAACGTTCTTTGTTTCTCCTCTGTGTGTGCTCGTGTGTCTGTCTTCTGTAGCTGTGTAGCAAATCTCTCCTGGTAAACCCAGAACACAACTGAAGATGACTATTGAGTCCCACCTCCAAATTTTTGGTAAAGTGTAGGAGCTGTAAAGGGGAATTAGATGGGAGCAAAGATAGAACTGGCATCCCATCAGTTCCTTTCTCTGAAAAAGTATTTAGAAGTGAAAGTTGAAAGTGCAATATGTGCTACTCAAGGAGTACTGAGAGTGTGCTTTTTTGCTATTTATTTTTTATGCTACACTGAGAGTGTAAATTTTGCTATTTAAAAATAATTGTTTAGAAATATTTTGTGATCGGGGACCAAACTACTTCATCCGTGTATGAAAAATTACAGGAAATGCAGGAATTTTCTGAATCCAGATAGAAAAAGGAAGGGTGCAACATAAACCACGATGTATAAAACCAGTAATTAATCCACATTCAAAAGACGGGCAGCTCTGTTCTGCTACAAGTGTCTAAAGGAGAAGTTCCTTGGTTTGCTTAAGACTGCTTTTTTAACTTATTAAAGGGTACAGCTCATGCTTTAATTACGCAACATAGAGTACTTTTGTCTGTGGATATGCTCTGAGGATGCACATCTGAGGAAGGTAACTGTCCTTTTTCAGCATTCCTGAATGTCAGTAGCAGAAATGACATGTCTGGGGCATGGATGTGAGTGAGTCAGTGAGAGAGGAGTTTAGCAAAGCTCTGGATACCTGATCCTCTGCAGCTCTAAAGTAAAGTTGTCCCTTCTTAAATTACCTTTCACAGTGTATGTCTGATCTGGAAAGCCACAAAGACTTTTTCTGGCAGCCTTTCTTCTTCATTAGAGCCCAAGCATACTGGTGCTTAGTGAAAAATCAGGGACTTAGCCAACAGGAAGGCGGGTTCTCATTCTCCTTGACTCATAGGAAAAAAAATAGATGGAGAGTTTTCAGAGAACACATTTCCTACTATTTATTAAATGTGCTGTTTTGTTGAAATCTCTTGTTTCATAAGTAATTTTTTCAGTAAAGTTCTCATCATTGGCACTCTTCATCCAGGCCCCAAACAAAGAAAATAAAAATATAGAAGACAATCCATGAGCTGTAGGAAGAGCTAATCCAGCCCTCAAGGGGAAATTTTTACCCTTCTTTCTTTATTGAATTTACTAGATAAAAGTATTTTGCAAACAAACAATACTGTGAAGAAAACACTATGGATGTGCACAAGGGCCTCTCAGTTGCAACAGAATATATACACCAGGCACTTTAAAACCTAAGAAACTCTGTGCCCACCAAACAAGAATTGTGCTCCCTTCTCACATTCTAGTCCTGTTATCATAAGTGCTTCGCAGTATCCTTGATCTACTCTTTTTATGTTTGTTGAAAGCACATATACCTAGGGACAAGATGCAGCTTTGGGAGCGGTTTTAAATGTAGCTTCTGACACTTCTCACAATTGCTTAACTCCTTCCACCATTCTATAAGAAAGTGGTTAAAAAATATTGGGTTTTCTGTCTCACCATGATAGTCTTTCACCAAGAAGTCATCTTTGTCTTTTCAGCATTTAGATATGATATTCTTACTTTCAACAGACATAAAGAAAGCCACTGTCCCCTTCAGAATTTATTTTTTGCAGACCTTCTTAAGCCTATTGTATTGTAAAACCTAATTCCGTAAGATACTGCTCTACTTCTTTATTATTTGTCCATTCCACATCTGTTGAGTACTTAACTTTCTTGACATAAAAATGGGTTTTTTTGAAATACCATTTATAAAACCATATTTCAATGATATCTTTTTTCTTGCAGGTCTTTATTTTTCTGGCTATATCCATCACACATATGTAATATCACTTCTGGTCCATGCGCAAAAGTGTATTCAGTCAGAAGTTTTTATGCTGTTACAGCCTGAGATCTATTGGTGTTTCTGTCTTCCAGGATACACAGGTCTTTATGGTAGTTAAATGAGAGGCAGAATCTCTTTGTATTTATGACTATATTTTAGTCAGGAATAGAGAAATAAATTGTTTTAAGAGACCCATGGCTTCAACAGGTGGTCTTCAATTAGCCTCCAGTGTACTGTAATGTTACAGCAAGTGCCTACAGACACAGATTTTTGGAAAGCAGTGGTTAAATAAGAAACTATTTGATTCTAACTGCCTTGCCCTATCTACTGTCTTTTTTTAAATGAGCTAATTTTGTAATTCATTGAAAGAGAAATGCACCAAGGAAACTGGAGAATAACAGTTGCAGTTAAGTTGCAGCCATATTTGGAAAGGACTACACTACTAACGGGCTAGATCCAAGGATATGGTTAGGAATCGCTAGTAGAATTAAACTAAAATCACTTGAACAATGATTTCTTTTAAAGTATGTGCTGTTCCAGTATAATGGTAATTGCCCACTGCACTAGCAAGTGAAGTCACTATGATTACCAAAAGGGGGACGTGCTATAAACGGCAGGTGAGGTACTTGCTTGATTTTATTTGGTCCTTAACCTCATGAGTTTCACTTTCTGTGCATATTTCTTTGGGAAAGAAAGAGACAGAGAAGCTCCCTTTATAATATCTTCATGATATGAGATAGCAACTATCTTTTTAGCTATGTAATTATCTCATTCTTTGTTGTTATCTGTAATACTTGCACCATCACTGGCATTCTGGATAGTTTGAATGCTCTCTTGTATCTCTTCTGTTTCCATTTTATTGCACTTCCAGTTGAGATTTCTGTTTCTGTTTGTTTTAAAAACATTTTAGAAAGCATATGAAATTAAATACATGCTACAGGTGGTTTCCTCACCTTTGTCTGCAGTTAGGGTATTTCTCCTATTTAGGAACATTTAGAATTAAAAGAGCTCAATCCAAAATCCGTTGATAACAACTGAAAAACAAATGTGCACCATGGAAGCAAACTGAACCCTTCAATGCTTTTATTTTTAAGTGTCACTGATATTTTATTTCTCTTCTTAAAACAGGAAAAACCGGAATGTGTTTTAGTGTTTTGGAATAAAACAGCTTTTAAAACACATAGGATCATCACTCTTTTGGGAACATATTGTTTCAATAGGCAAAATTTTTCCATCTTTCTGCAATGCATCCCAGAGGATTCAGGGAAGAAAAGCAAAGCATGTATGAAAAATTTTAGTTTCAGTGCCTGCTCCCAGTAATCAGTTGTTGGTAGCTGCTCTCTTGTTATTTGTTTCGTATTGTTTTATAGTCCAGAAAATTACTTACTGTACATGCTCAGGCATCTTTTACATAAGATTGCAGAAGATTTCTTTGACATTACTGACTCTCTGCAGTGAAATCCTTTGATGTGGAGGTATCAGTTGTCTTGTCACTATGCTTATGAAGAAGACTGAGCTTAGAAGAGACAACTCAGGAGCCAAGTTTTTCCTCCAAGACTATTAACCCTGACACACCACCTTTCTGAAATATTTAGTTGTTGTGCATGCTGTTTCCATATTTTACAGCTGTTTTGATCCCTGTCATTTTGAATTTCTGTTTTCTCTAAGAAGAGATTTGCAGGTTGTTGCGGATCCTTTCTTGCTATTCTTTCCCGTCGCATACTCTGCAATTATCAGTTTATGGTTATATCACTTTATATGTTTCCTCTTGGAAATATATTAGATTTTCTGAAGTACTCCAAAGACTTTGGGTGTGTAGCATGAGTTCAAAGTTATTTCTAGACCTATATGTGACTTTCAGCTACATGCTTTTAACCTTTGTTAGCATCGCAAATATAACAAAGCTAAACCGAAGTGAATTCTAAATTCTATGACTTTTTTCCTTGTCATCAAGCCTGCCACATTTAAATGCTACAGTGGTACACAGTCTGTCTCTACTGAGGTGTCAAGGTTTAGGCTGGGCTGGCCACTAAACAAATGACAGAGGGTCTCTAATAACGTGTCTCCCTTCCCAGGAGGGATAGGGAGAGAGGGAATAAGAGAGAGACTTATGGGTTGGAAAAAAACCTACACCAGCCATAATGAAATATTAATAACAAGAAAAAAAGATAATAAGATTAATAAGAAAATAATGAAGTATATAAAAATATATACAAAACCAATATCAAGCTCCAATGGTGATGACCACATCACTGGCAAGCACTGGGACCGGTGCTCACTGGCAGACGGGAACTGCATTCAGGAATGCATGGATCAGGATCAAAGGCAGATGAAGAGACAGAGTCCTCCTCAAATGCCAGCCATTGAAGAAAGAGGCTGACCCTTTGAATCCTCAGCTTTTATCCTGAGCATGAGGCAGACGGGATGGAATACGCTGTTGGTCAGTTTTGGGTCATCTGTCCTGTCTGCTCCTTCCCAGAGGTGGGACCCCTCTACATTCTTTTACCTCTGTCCCTGCAACGTGGCACATGGCAAAGTTAGCTGACCTTGGTTGTTATAGCAACAAGTATAAGTGAAAGCCTCTCTGCAGACCATTCCTTGGTATTAACTATAAACATCAGACCTTATCACTGCTAGAAGCAGACACTGTCTGAAAAACATACCTTTAATTTCAGTGAGTGCAGTCAGCTAGAAGAGGCTTAATTCAAAAGTATAGTTACTGAGAAGAAAATTGTTTTTGTTCTATCTCAAACCAGGACATGATGGTCAGCAGTCTGGGCTGATCAAGTCTGTGAGCAACCTAATCTCATTAGACCTGCTTGGAGCAGGAATTTGGTCTAGATGACCTCTGGAGGTCCCTTCCAATCTAAATTATTCTGTGATTTGTTCTTGGTACAATGAAAGTGTGTGTTGGCTGAAAACAACAATTTCCTAGGTTTTTGGTTGCCTTCTAGTGGTAAAGGAGCAAGAGTGAAATTAAATATGTTGAACTTGTATTTAAAAGAGGTTAGGTCAAAACATATAGCAACTCTCCATCTATAAAGTTGTGGTATGTCTTACACTGTGGAACATGTGGTGCAGACACAGCTGAGCTGAAACTGATCTGACCTGGCATGTTCAGTCTACAAGGTACAATGCAAGCTGAAAAGAACTCAGCTCTCAAAATGGTAGTTTCAAGGAACTACCTCGTTCCTTGAAAGGAGGACTGCATTAGTGCATTTAGTGGTGCACACCGACCTGCTGATATGACTTCTTTGCCCTGTGATCTGTCTGCAGTCTGGGTAGCTCTTAGGAGCTATTTGGTACATAAAGTTTTCTTACAACAGAAACTCAGAGGTTAGACTAACATGCCACAACAAAGTCTGCTTGGGATTTGGTGTGTTAGGAGTCTCTAAGTTGAATTCTTCTGAGAGTCCTGCTGTGATAGGCATCTTCAGGCTGCACCTTTCATAAAGTAGATGTTGCCAAGTTAAACACAAAACAGAACAGCCACTGCATTTTCATACAAAACTAGGAAAGGATTTTGTACCTGCATATAAAACAGCTGGCTAATCAATTCCCTCTACAGTCCAAATACTGAGATCGTGTATATACACCTCAGAGCAAAGGGGTTCTCATTCACAGCTCACAGTTTGCTGGAGAGTCTCCTAATCATGCAGGTCCTGGGAAGACTAGGCTGGTGTTTTCTAGCCCTTTTCAGCTGCAGGCAGTAATGCAATATGTATGGGGCACAGAGAGAGCAGATAAGAGTGAGCAGATTCAAAATTCCAGTGATGAGGATAAATACCTTGGAAGATGGAGATCAGGAAAACAGATCCTGTTTTTCAGGGCTGTCTAAGCAGGCTACAATGAAGAGAGCTATCAGGGGAAAAGAAAACTTTTACTTAATCCAGACTGTGTCTTAAATGTAATTTTTCTTCGGATATTGGATTATGAGAACTTTTCCTCCTCAAAAATAATTTAAACCTTGGAAGATCTTGCTCTGGAAGACACCTTTGAGTCTTACTGGCTACTTAGGAGTTCTCAGGCAGTGCAAGACACCTCAGAAGATGCCCCAAACCAGCAGGCTCTACTGCATTTATAGGTCATTAATCAACCACAGTTTATTTTTCTGCCATGCTAATGTTTTCTATCCTCTTCTCACACTCAATTTCCTCCTGTGAAAAGGAGGGGAGATGGATTGGAAAACTCTGCTCAAGATCCACAGTTTCCTGTTAATCCTAAGAAACATTCCTCAGCAAAGGAACTGTTTACAAGCTGGTTCTTAAGAGCTCTAGCTGCAACTGGGTGAAGTCAAATAACAACTCTCATGGCTATTATATCACTGGTAATAATTGCTATATTTACAATGGTCTGGAAACTGTGCCTGGGGCATCCTGGTCCTGGTTTCAAAGTTTCTTGCTTATCTTATAGGCAGCATGGAGACAACTTTGTTAAAAAGCAGCTGAATGAACAAAAACAACTTTCCATGGCCATTGAGACACTAAGGGAAGACTCAGTGAAATAGCTGAAGAGAGAGCGGCAGAGGAAGGTGAGGTATCAGGAAAGAACATAAAAATCCACAGCTTTTTTAAGTCCTCCTCCTCAAGAAATATTGACTGAAGCCACGTGGAAGGTTTCTGCTTAACCACATTTTTCAAAGCTTTCATAAATATCACAATAAAGTGAAATTCATTGCTAGTTAAACCCTAACACCGGCATAAGCTTATTTCTTATTCAGATGACTGAGCTGCAGCAGAGAAGCAGCACTGGGATAGCACAGGATTTATACTGCAAAATTTGAAATATCTTTCTGCACGAAGTAATAAAGGACATTCTACATATTCTATTCTAATGGCCAATAAAGTATAAGACCAGCCAGAAAAATAAGGTTGGCAGAAACATGGAATACATTAGGAAATTATATTTACACTACAGTCAATTACCACAGCAGCATTTTACTTTATAATATAAACTTTTCTCGTAAACTGCAGTGTGCCAAAATTCTTCCAATGAGGGAATAGGTTGTCAAATCTCATTCCAAACTAAAAAAAAAAATTTCCATTACCCACCACCATTTCCACATTTAATAAGTTGGATACTAGGGTTTGGCTGGAAAACACAAATTTATGCTGGGAAAGGGAGCATAAAAAGGCCCTAAAGGCCTTTGTGTCCGTAGCTTGTCTGCCAGCAGAATTCAAGGCAACCTTTAGGCTGCTTTAATTTGTGCTCCTTGGCAAAATACAGATAGGGTTTGATGCTGAATTGGCATATCTGATTTCCTCACAAACACTTCTCATGGTGGCCTACTTGAGCCTGTAGCCATGGCTGGACATCAGAAAAACTCCAATAGCATGTTTGTTTTTTCTGCCTTTTTTTCATGAACAAGGGAATGGCATTCATCACAATGCTTGGCCATCTACTGATTGGCATAGGCACAATTCAACTGCTTCCATGCTTGTTGGCAGCAGCAACATCTGAGTCCAATAGTAACAGGATTTTCATGCAAGGATAAACATATTTCGCAATGGATGGTATGATCACTCTGTTGGATTCCATCTAGTTATCAAAATTGGTTTCCAACAGATTTTTGGAAGACAATTAAGGTAGTCATTTTGACCACTGAAACCCTAAAGAAGTGGTTATTTTTTTTTTAGCAGCAAATTTGTCCGAGAGATGTCATAAGAACTGAGGTTAATGGAGATACTCGTGTATCCTTTCCATTTAAACAGAAAACAATGCTAGGGTCAGGGCCCTTAACCTGATACTTCAGTATTTCCCCAAATACTTGCCTTCTTGCTATGTCATTGGTTGGGTTGACTCACCTGTGAAAACACTTCTTGCGAGTTTTTTCATAGCTCTGCAATCAATTGAAGAAAGGGTTTTTTCAATAATGTCAGTTTTACCCCCAAATTTCCTAGTGTTTTCAGGTTACAAATGTTGAGGGTGCTGTTCACAGTGCTATAAAATCTTCTAAAAATACAGTTATGAAAATATCCTTTTCAAAATCACATGACAGCAAGTACATGCCATGTCTGTGGGATACTGTCATTTTTGGCTTCTGTGGTGAAATGTGAAGGAAAAGAGAACCCACAGAAGGAAGCAGTAAAAGTGTGTTGGACTTCAGATTTCAAAGTGTACACCACATGGTTTCCTTGGCCATTTGTGGTAATACTTAATATCTTAATAAAAATGTTCAAATAAATGACCCATATACTCAATATTACAATTTAGCAGATATGTCATGAGCTACCAAAAAGACGCAGCTGTGCAAACTTTCAGATTACACAGGGTTTCATTCCTGAATGGACGTCAGTGTTTGGTAACTGTTCACCCCAGCCAGACCAACCATGTCCAATAAAATATCCTACAGTAGCTTTCATGGGTAGTATGATATCATAGTTGTTTTATTGGTTCTTAAATTAAGAAACAGTTTCCAAAGTCCTTGCCAAAACCACCGAAGGTTAAACTGAAAATCTTAGAACACTTTCTTTTTCCTCAACAAAACATGAGGCTGCTCAGATGAGGTAAATTACACTACTACATTTCTTAGCCTAGATTTTTTTTTTCCTTTTCTCCAAGTCTTGAATCTAAAACAGCATTTAGGGGGTAGGTTCTATTAAGACTCAGTACTGACTGTGCTTAGGTATATGCTGTTTGCTGATGTTTGCAGTTAAAACAGTTGTTTAGCACAGCCTGAAAATACCTTATGCATGATAGACTTCAATTGGGCTTTATTTTCCTTTGTGTGTGTCAGAACTGGAATCACTTTAATTGTCATACCACCTCATTCTGCACCACATTTTCAGAGATTGTTGAGTGGATTTCTGCCAGTTACAATGCCAGATGTTGCTGTCCTGACAAATCACTTGAAACAAACGGACCTGTATCCTGCTAAAATTTGTAGCATCTTCTCTCCTTCAGCTGTTACCCCTCTTGCTGGCAGCAACTTATGTAAGAAATAGATGAGGTAATAAGAGACAGGAAAGCAATGTCACTTTCCAAAGTGGATCCCAAGGAAAACAGGTTTTACTCCCAAGTTTTTTAAATTCATCTAAAAATAGGTGGGTGAGACGACATTTGTGCTAATTAAATACTATGTTGAGTATGTCTCACTCTGCAAAATGTCATCTGTGTCATTTCACGTGGGGCCATTTTTTCTCCCTTCTCAGTTTTCACCAGTCAAGGTTTTCACATGGAGAGATTGGTTAAATGTCCCCTGCCGCATCCCCTAAGAGAGTTTGTTCAGGGTTAATTAAATAATCTAACAAAGCAATTAGTGACTGGTTCAGCAGTGTGCTAAGCCAGTCCCTTGGGGGTGAAGGACATTGAGTACCTTTTGAGGTTAGGCCTTTTGAACAAAAAGCAAACTAACTTTTCAGTTCCCTTCTCTTCAGTTGCAAAGATAGACATCTTCTGATGCTTGATCACATTTAACTAGTGTGACTGTACGGAGCATATTTTACCCATCATCCAAGCAGAATCTTCTTCCACAGGGTTGAGAAAGAAGGTTAGCTGTCCAGCTTTTATAAATATTTTTACATTTTCCCACTCTGTATAAAAATATTTGGATCCTCAGCCTCCCGTATTCTCACTTTCACAAACTTCAACAAGGAAAGATTTATTAACTTACTGAAGATCTTTTTGTTTGTTTGTTTTTAAAGTCTGAACTTTGCATTCCCAGCTCTAAATGAAGCTGAGAAATATCTAGGATTTCCAGAAGTCAGGCCTATACATTTTTCTTCTCTCTATTTTATCCACAGGAAAGTGTGCAAAACCTCCTGAAGTAGTGATTGATAGATAGCTGAAAACTCAGAGGTCATTTAAGCAGAGAACTGCCACTGACTTGTTCTTACTTCTAACTCCCTTGTTCCTGTTTTCATTGACTTGCTCCCGTACCATTTCTAGAGAATAAAGCCCAAAGTTTTATTTGTATGATTTGGCTGACAAATACCAGTCCTTTACATGGCATACCGTATGTTCAGAATAAAACTATTAACTTCTGACAACCACCTTTTTAGATCATTATTTTTAGGAATAATATCTCATCCTGTGGCAGAAACATGACCAAATACCTTACCCTGAAGAGAATACTAAGTTTATGGTCTCCCAAGTCTGCAACAAGCTTAAATCACCTTCTTATAGTAGCATAGCTAAATATATTTGTGTCCTTCAGACATGTTTTTTATGGAGACCTTCCAGTGATGATAAGAACAGCTATATTTGTTTAACACAAAACGCAACAACAGGCCTTTCCTTTAATGTAATGATTCCTATGAGTGAACTGAAATAGTGAGTGTCTTACTGACCACATCAGAGCTCCAAAAGCAGCATGAACATGCTCAGTTATGAGCCTCCATTGACAGATCAAACAAAACACTGTTTTTTATCCTTTTCCTTGTACAAAAAAAATCGTACAAATGAAGAATACCGTAAGTCCAACTGGAAAATTTTGTTTTCAAATGGCTGGCTGTTTTCTGTCATTTCCAAAGATTTTAATACTCTCAAGATCAAAAATAATGCTTATGATTTTTCCCTTGCCTCATCCTTTGTTTTACAGTGATACTAGCTGAAAATATTTTTAAGCCCTTGTTTGGCATGTGCCCCTTTCAATTCTGAAAGAGCGATTACTGGGATTCAGCAGAGAGGTTTTGTTTCTTTCCGTGTTTTCTCTAGCTGAGAAAATATTTATCTTCCTATTAGTATAGCTGTAAAAAAGTGAACACTGACTACAAAAATTGCCCAAAACCTGCAGAAAGTTACTATCTGAGGTTTTCTTAAACTGTTTTATAATATTAAGTGTATAATTTCATAAACGTATTGCCTCCTTGCCTGTATAAAGTGCTCCACTTTTGGAAGACTCAAATTGATCCTAAAGTCACCACCTTTTCTGAAGAAAATATGAAAAAATACATTTGAAAAATCACCATTTCCTGACCTGGAAAAATAATTAGGAGAGAGTATCTGCATTAACAAAAATAATTCAGGTTACAGCACCTTGGGGATCCTTTGCCCTCAAACATATCTCATGATGGCCTTAGAAGAGTAACAGAAATAGAGGAGAATTTTCCAGATCCCCTTCAAACTTCTGCTGAACTAGAAACTATTTGCTCTGAACACTGCTTTTATTGTATTTTTGATTGCCCAATAAATCAAAATTATTTTCATATTTTTTCTTCAATAAAGAATATAGCTCAGCAAGTAAGTTGCCTTGAAGCTGGAGCATTTCTAAACTCTTAGGAGCCCATGAAACGTGGAGCCATCAAAACAAAAGATAATCCTCTACCAAATGAAAGACTTTATTAAAAAAAACTACCACATATTTTGTCTACCTGTGTAGAGAGCATTTTTTTTTAAATTATTCTTCCTGTCAGTAAAGTCTACATAATTATAACGACATCACTTATCAAGTGTTTGTCATTTAATGTTGCCTCTCTGATTTTGAGTTTTTAAGCCTTGGGCTAAGAGCAAATGAAAAACTTAAGAAAAAGGGAGTTCCCAAGTGGTGACAGGGTGTTTAGAAAAGAAGAATAACTCATCTTTGGAACTGTCATTTGTTTCTTTCACAGCTAATTTGGAACCAGATGATCCACAAATGGGTCAATGTAAAAATTCAAAACAGCTTTCTTCTAACTGAACTCAAGCATATCATAAGATTCTGTCTCATAATTTTTGATTTAACTTTAAACCATAAAAACTTTCTGAATTTTAGAATTATCTTTGCAGTATTTTGTTGAAGTGGTGAGATTTGTTTGAACTGCTTGCTGCTAGGTATATCTGTTAGAATATTCTTGGGAACGACACCAGAAAGAAGCAAAGTCATCAAAAAATATAGACGGGACTTCTTTTTTTTGGTTGGTAGGGTTGGTTTTGTTTGTTTGTTTGATTGTTCTCAGGAATCTGTTTTTCACATGTGGATGTGTCACACATTTTCATTGTGGAGTAGTTGCTACATGCATGCCTTAACACCAAGGAGAAGAAATAGGTCTGGTGATTGTCTTCTGCTGTCAGAGGCACTCTCTGCTAGTGGCATGACTTGGTAAAACTTAACTCTGTTTGACTCTGGTTACGTGTTCAGAGATATAGGTTATCACAGCACCCTCAGGGTGAATCTGAGAAAAAACTAATGGAAAGGAGTAACTGGCACATGCTAGGTTTTCTTCTGACTCTTGGGATGTACCTCCCATTTACTTGGATTTGAGAACTGCTGGGTAGTTCTCTTGTGCTATTTTCCCTTTGGTAGCATGCCTACAGCAGAGTGGTTTGTTTAAAAATCCAATTATCCAGTTTTGATCTGTTTTGTGAGATCTGAGTTTTATTGCAGTCTGAAACCATCAAACTGCAAGCTTTAGAACTGAAGTAAAAGGAAACATGAAAGCCCTCTATTAAGATGACTAATATTGCAGATGAAGCTAATTAGTATGATAACCTATGCACGTAACAGAATTGTAAAATTAGTGAGATCAGCCCTGCAATACCATTTTCTACATTATAACTCTTCACATGATTTTTTCCCCCCACTAACAAAAGGTCTTAGAAATGTGAGATTTCAATTTGCTTTATCATCTGGTGGAGCTCATCAGCACCACACGCTACAGTGAATATTGTGGTTTTCACAGCAGGACCTTTTTTATCTCTGCAAATTTGTAAATGAAAATAATTTCACCTGGGGAAATCGTGCACCAGAGAAATGTTGGTGACCTTGACAATACTTTTCTATTTCTTCTTTTTATCCTCCTTTTTTCCATAACAAAGAACAATGGCAAACAAATGAAAGGAGACTGCCTTGTGGTATGCATCACTTTTATTACATTCATTTCTGTTCTGAGTGTTGCTCTAAGGTTATGTAGTCAGATTTACATGCTATCCTAATGTGGAAACCTGACTTGGGGAAAAGAAAAAAACAAAGAAAAGGGAGAGGAAGAGTAATGGAAAAATTGCATGCGGTGTGTTCCACTGAGGCAGGGAGAAAATGGGAGAAAATGTCTGGGAACACACAATATGGGTAACAGCTAGTTAATCATCCTTGTGAAGAGCCTGTGCTTAGTGATGAGCGAATATCCTGGCACACTGTATGTGTCTGTTTATCCTCTTAAGTCCACTTATATCTTGATTTATCAGAACTTTAATAGCTTCTCTCTTTGTTTTCTTCCCTCATTCTCATGCTATGTAAATGACAATCTTTGTGTTTTAAGTGAGAAACTTTTAAAAAAATGCAATGTGGTATTGGAAATGATTTTATAGACAACTTCTACTGTTAACGTAAGGGCCTGATTTTCTAACCTATAACAGCCACTGGGTCTAAACAGTGTCTAATGGACAGAAGGACGTCTTGTACAAAAGAATGGGGAGTCAAAGCTATTACATGACGAACTTAACCAGCTACAAGCATACAAAGATTTTTTTGTGTCTATTACAGTGCTGTAAATAAAAAACATGACATAAGTGCAAAAAATTTACATAAATGTAAAAGTAATAATAAATCTGTACTATTGCAATCCTTTGGCTTGTTTAAAATCCTTAACCCAAAAATGTGTAAGTCAGCAATAGTAATAGTTGTCACAAAGTCTCATCTCAGTCTCAGAGTGAAGGCTGTTAACATTAAGGAATAATGCCTTTGACCCTTTCTAAATTGCTTGTGCTTACTTCCTGGATTATCAGCATGAGTGTGGCACTTACCGCTGTGTTTGCTCTGGTGTCTTGAATTCAAGAGTTAACTCTCTCCTTCATTCTCACTATCTGAGAATGACAGAACTATAAAAGACTGAGCAAGATTCAACCTACTGAGGATGAAAAAGGCAAGCAATACCTATACTGATCAAACCTGTAATTGTTTATGAAAAGATTGGCCCCAGTATTGTTCTCCATGGAAGAAAGTCAGACCTTTAAGAAATCTTAACATGTGTTTGTTTATTTCAGGGAGACAAATTAGTGTCTAATTGGGATCTTCACCACGTGCAATACTCTAAAACTGATGGGGAGAATTATTATGATCACAGTGTCTAAGGTGCATTTAATTTAATTTAATGAAACACCCAATATATAACCTGGGGACACTTAGAGGGGAAGGTTAGTGCTTTCTGTTGGGAATAAAATTTTACTTTGATGGTAGAAGAAGCTGACACAGCAGCTAGAAGCATCTGTGCATGTGGTCAAAGGCCAGGAACCCACAGTGCTCCTTGCCCGGACGGCACTGCGGAAGAAGCTAGCTGCAGCCAGCATGGGCATCGCATACTCCAAAGGCTTGAGTGGCACAAGGCCCAGTATCAGTCATGAGCAACCAAAATCCAGGAACTGTGGAGGCAAGTCTGAGGGTTACTTTGTCCTTAATCCCTCACACCTTTGTGCTTTTCATTTGTTTTCTTGCAACTACGAGAGTTCAAGATAAAATGTCAGCCTCAGCTTTTGACTACAACATGAAAATTGAAAATAAGAAGCATTGTGACATTTTAGCTCTGAGACCTTTATTTTCTGGCTAGGGGAAAAATAGACCTGGCTACATTTAAGCTTGTTTTCATCATCCTGAAGCCAGGGGAAAGTCACACAGCCAAAATATCATCTGAGAGCTTTTTTTTCCCTTCCCATTATATTTCTAGGGCTTATTTTATTGTTCTTTGACTCTGAAGGAGGAGAAGCCACAGCTACCCTTGATTAGTCTTTCACCTCAAGAAAATGCTGTGCCTGTTCCTTCTGGTTCATGGAAATCCTAGAGACTGCTGCCTTCAGTGACTGTGGCAGTGTGTTTGGTCCACAAAAAACTCATACAGACTAAACCAGAAAAACATAAGAACCAAAGAAACCGTGTGAAGTCCTCATTACACTCCTTCAGCAGCTCTAAATCCACCCCAGTGATTCCCTGCCATACTGGGTCTCACTGTCCTAGGCTTCTAGGGCAGAGTGACTAATGGTATATTATCACGCCGGTGTGTTGCTTGTGCCTATGCTGCAGACTCAAGCAATAGCAGAAACTTGCTTTGCAACCAAACCAAGTAAGAGCACTGACTTCTCAGTGAGAATGCTTTATTCACAATTTTAGGTAACTTTCTACTTTAGGTAACTTTTTACTTCACTTTGCATCTAGGTGGTGATCCAACACAGATCCCAGATCTATGCCTAAGTCTGTGCTGCTTCCCTCTCTCTCTCTTTTTTTTTTTTTTTGCTTGTTTGGGTTTTGTTGGTTTTTTTGTGTGGTTTTTCTTTTTTTTTTTTTTTTTGTCATTGTTGTTGTTTTTAAGGATAATAAAAGGATTATTCTCTACAGCTTTTCTATATCTGGATTTTCCAGTATTTCAACTTTGATAAGGCTTCCTCCTTTGGCCTTGTAAGAGCTTGGTATCATAATTCCAAAGAAAGTTGAATTTTCAGGCACACTGGATACACAGGTCTGGCTTTCTACAGGTTTTTCATTCACTGCTCACCCTGCAGCCAGTGAGAGAAGAGGCCATGAAACATCAAGAAAACATTTTCTAATCATTCCCCCCTCTGCTCCAGCTTCACCTCCCATTTCCAATAATGCTTGGCAGCTGCAAAAAGCACCCCTTTCAAACCTGGTGCTGCAGTTCTGTGCTTCTTGAGCTGTATAAACAGTTAAAGTTGTATTCCTCGTTCAAGAAGGGCCTTGGGATGCTTTATTCTTTTGTAGTTCCTGCCTTTAGGCTCTTGATATCAATAAGTAAATACAAATAATAATGTAGCTGGTGGGTTTCCACACTGCTTTACACTGTACTTAAAGACTCATTTCCTAATGCACTACAGCTGATTCTTAAGGATTGCTGAGGACTGTTAAGGCTGACCAAAGATTTAAGCAGCAGGAAGGATATTTCAAATTAGAAAGAAGAAGCACTGGCAGAGCTCCATGTACCATATGTTAGGCTCTGCCCATGGTTCCTCATTTTTCTGAGTACAGAAAGGTAAAAAAAATCAAGCAAGGGAAGGAAGGGTTATTCAGGGTGTTGTTTGTCAGGAGGGAGAGTATGTCCAGATTCTAGGGTTTGGTCTATTGCTATATGGAGATTATAGTAGACAGGATTTAACCAATAACCTCAGTAAAACCTTCTGCATACATGAATTCCTAATTGAACCACTCTTCCTTTGGATATATTGTTATTCAAAAGTATTTGATGAAGCTTCCTGGCAAATTTTAAAAGCAGCAGATGCAGTATGAAGAGCTCTCTGTGAAAGTGATCATTCAAAATACAAAGAAATTGAACACATAAGTCACAAAATACTGGTTTTGTCCCTTCAAAGAGGGTAATAGCATTTCTAACGTGTTGGTAGTTTGAGTTTAATTCTCTCAATACCTGTACTTTATTTATAAGTATACAACTAAATTCTTGGAAACAGTGACAAGAAACTGGAGTGTTTGAATAGTGAAGGTAAATAAGGGCAGACTGTAAGTGATTCATCCAACAAAAGGAAACCTTGAAAATTTTCAGGTAATTATTTTTAGCTAACAATTTTTTTTTTATTCATACAAATGTATTTCATAAAAATAAGGTATTTGTTAATAAAATTGATCTGCCATCTTTCCGTTATCTGAATCTAGGGCCCTTAGGTTTTCAAACATATTGGTAGATATTTTCCCTGGGTATCTAGCAATGTTGTTTACTGCATCATTTTCTGAAAGGTCCTGGTCATCCCCACAGGGAAAAGAGGCCTGCACCTGGCAGGCAGACTTAGAGAGTCTGCTTACTTTGCAGCAGCTGGATATGGTGATTGTTCTAAACCCATTATTTATTTTGCATAATTGTTGACCTTTCTGCCTGTATTCTCTGGTGAGGAATTCAGACCGTTTACAGTACTGCAGAAGAATAGGTGATTCTGTCTAATAGAGATCAGGAGGTTTGGTAGTTTCCTTTTAAATCACCGTATTCATAAGTTTGAATACCCTAAATATTAATTATTTTATTTTTTCAGCTTCGATTAAACTGCTAAAATGTGTGAATTTAAAGACTGGCTAACCAAATAAATGTTTACACAGCTGTGTGATGTTGCAATTTTTTAATATTAAGCAGATTGGGATATACATCAAAACATTTAATTTAGGCATAATATTACCATTTGCTAAGATCTGACAAAAGAACCTGTTGCTTTATCTTGGTGAAAGGGTAGTGGTTTATTTGTACAAAACTCCTTTTAACCCCAATTTTAATAGTTCAGTGGGTTGAAAAAGGTAAGAAAATTACTTGACTATGATTTCTGTACTGAACGATGTTAAGCAATAACCAAATTATTTACTGAAATTTGTTCTCTTATTGATGGACTTAGTAGTTTGAAGAAAAATGGCCAAATTCATAAGGAAAACTATACCAGAAAAATAAATTTCAATTGCTATCTCAGTTTATAACAGGAAAGACAGTTTTCTGACTAACGGTGGTGTCTAGTATGAGAACTGTTATAATAGAAACAGTAACCATTAGTATTAACAAGAAGAAAATAGCTCACTGCATCCTCTGATCTTTTTTGAGTGAATAACAACTTTAATCCCTTTCCCTGTTATGGTCAGGAAATTCCTAGGTAGGCTAGCATTTTTATTGATAGGAAAGTCATGGTGATCTTGGACTCTTATTTAATTTGTTTATATCTTTCTTCTGTCTCTAAAACATTTTTACTTCAAGCAATTTCAGAGGCAGCTCCTGGCTTTAGGATAAGCAGAGATAAGAAGGTCTCCAGGTAGTGAATGCAGCCTGCCTTAGCTTCTGACACTGGAGACCCAGGTGTAAATCTTCTCAGAGGCCAGCTGAAATCATTTCCCCAGAACAGTGCTCCAGAGGCAGCCTCATTCAGATTCCCTCGAAAGAGATTTCATTTCATTAAACTCTAGACTTGACTCTCTTGCAAAGAGGTCAGGAAAAATGCTACATGTGGCTCTCTCTCCCTTCAGTAATGTCACTATTTCTTTGATTTATAGCAGCTGCATCTTCATGTGCCACAGAAGGGCCATACAGATAGACTCCTGTTTCCTGCAAAATTAAGACAATCAGATAACGGCATAATATGTATTTCTGAGTAAAATACCAGAAAGCCACACTCCATTGTAATATCATTGCAACAGCATATATTTGTCCAATAAACACTTCAGATAAAAAGAAAAAAAAGGAAGGGAAGAAAGTAAAAAAAAAAAAAGCAGCATTTCTTTTATCCATTTTCAACAGAGTAACATCATTATTATAATATTTTTCTGAAGTTAACCACCAGACACTGTGTAACCAGATCAGACCAGGCTGGACATGTCAATAAGATGCTCCAGAAAACTGGGTTACATAAAGAACTAGGCAAAATGATAGTTATTGTTAGCGTGTCACCAATATTTTCAACGTTACCCTTGAAGTTGAAACTCCTTTCCCTAATGGTCAAATGATGACTTAATTGTGTTGCACAAATATTCTCCCAGTCACAATCATACTATCATTATGTTTTGATCTCACATCCTTTGTCCGCCATTCACCTTTGAGCAGCCTGTTTTTTGGTGTTCCTGGGTGTCAAAGGGCTGCTTTTTCCTACAGACAGTTTGTTTTAAGGGTCACAAGTATCACAGAATCACAGAATGGTCAGGGTTGGAAGGGACCTCTGGACATCATCTAGTCCAACCCCCCTGCCAGAGCAGGGTCACCTACAGCCGGTTGGACAAGACAGTGTCCAGGCGGGTTTTGAATGTCTCCAGAGTCGGAGACTCCACAACCTCTCTGGGCAGCCTGTTCCAGTGCTCTGCCAGTAAAGAAGTTCCTCCTCATGTTTAGATGGAACTTCCTATATTCCAGTTTGTGCCTGTTCCCTCTCGTCCTATCACCAGGCATCACTGAAAAAAGACTGTTCCCATCCCCCTGGCACCCTCCCTTGAAGTATCTGTAAGCGTTAATAAGATCCCCCCTCAATCTTCTTTTCTCTAGAGTATAATATACATATAACGAGTATGTACTCATTATAATGGACGATTTTCTTACAAGATTGTCTTTGCCAAGACAGAATATTCATTTATCTCATTTCTCATGCAGCATACAGTTGGTCAGACTCTCTGGATAAAATGGGATTTATGCTTAGACTTTAATCAAATTTATGCCTTAAAAGGGAGTGGCAATAGCTTTGACATAAAGAAGCTTCTGGTAACAGATGCATTTGCTTCCATTTTCCTGAAGTCTGGCCTATGGAACATGCCTGAGGTGCAAGTAACTTAATGAATCAAGAAGGTGGTTAGTGTCCCACCAGCCTCACTGTTATGTCTTCTATCTATGGCATCCACGTGTGTAGCACAGATGTGTTATATCTATTAAGTGTACTTTTGCTGTTTCTTGTGTTGTCCCTCACAGGTTCTCGCAGAGGGGAGGGAAAGCACAGCAGTTTGGGTACTAGCAGTTCCCGGGCAAGAACTGGTTCTCAGAAAGAAGGCACCAAACTTGTTTCTGAGAAAAGGAATAAAAAAGTACCTCCAGGGAGAAATTAATAGAAGCTCATGAATGGTGTACCCTGTGCTGAAAACAGCAATATATTGGTTTAATACACATTTTATTGTGAACTTTACTGGAATCTGTGCAATAAAGAGAGTTATGAATATAACAGCTTGGTAGAGCTGTATGCGAAGTGTTTTTCTCACACACAGGCATTTTGAGATTGGAGAGAGTTATTTCATTTTCTGTTGTTTCTCCATGTCCTTTCTGTCTCCCACTTTGGTTGAGTGCAAACATCCATTGATAGGACTTTGATGTGTGTGTCTCCTTTTCTCTGACCTTTAGCCACTGAGATACGCTTTACTTCTAAGTGTAAAATATGAGAAACTGTAGTGCCAATAAAAAAATCTAATCACAACCAAAGCATCAAGTAGTAATGTTCTTGCCTTTGCCTACATACCAGAAAAAAAAGAAAATCTGCCATAAACTCCCAGTAAAACAGGAACTGTAGACAGGAATTAGAATCATAGAACCATTTAGATTGGAGAAGACCTTTAAGATCATCAAGTTCAACTACCTATACTAACTTAAAAAGGGACTCCGGAGTCACAAATCTCATTGTATGACCTTCTCACTTTAGTTTCAGCTAGTGTCTTTCTTTTCCAAATTATTAGAGTGCACCCATTAAAATTTTTTCATTTGTTAGATGGATGATGCTATTTTATAATGTGACCAAATAATGTGGCCATTATGAATTTCAAGTCTGGTGCCAACAAAATGTCTGCAGCTCTTCTTAAACAATGTTTGAAACCTCACAAGAAAGGTCATTGAAAGACAGTTTGGGAAGAAAGTCATGCAAGTTTAACCAGTAATTTCCCACATTTGGATATCATTGGGTTTCTGTCTGATGTTTTCTTAGTAATTAGAGTTCATAAATACAGTGGAGGTAAAACAGGGAGAGATTATTTTTGGATTTGAGCGAGCCAAGCACGTTGACCCTGTGTGTGTAAACATCAGACACAGTCGTATTCAAGTGAAGGCTGGAATCGTTTGACAGGCAGAAAGAATCAAAACAGATGTGTCTGTACCTGAAATTTCCAAAGCAATGCTTTCAAATAACTTAATTAAACATTGGTGTTCTTAGTAAAACCAGTGTTTCTGCTTTGGATGTCACCCTATTTTGTAAGCATAGAATTCTCTTTCCTAATTTTGTGCCAGTTATTTATTTCACCTACTTGTGGAAATATCAGATCTTTCCATCACACAACCATATTAAACTTGCTTTTGTTTTTAATATTTTATTTTCTCTTGCTTCCTTTTCCCCCTGTTTCTATGAAAAATTAAATGCCACCAAAGTTGTTTTAAATACCTTGTGGAATTTGAGAGATGTAAAAAAAATTTCTTTGTAAGAAGGTTAATTTCCAAGCCCTGTCTTGATATTGCAAGATATTCATCACACTCCAGATGTTGGCTGTGGGGGGATAGATTAAAGTTGTATGATTACTTGTTCTGTCTTTTTATGTTGAGCCAAAGAAGTCCTATATAAGCTGGGACAAAGCTTTCTTATAACATCAGAGGAAAATTTTTGACATCAAAATATGAATCTAACAAGCCATTCAAGCCCAGCAGCACCAGAATTAGAAGCAAAGTAGCAACTAGTATCAAGTCTACTCTCATGATGTGTGAGTACAAAAAGAGAGTTGAAAGTGACTGTGTTATGTAAATCAAAATATGTTTGATTGAAGACAAGTGGAAATGATTCTGTCCATGGGTAGCTATGCATAACCTATGAGAATGTCATTCCAATACATGAGATAATTTTTTTTTTTTATAATGTGGGTTTCTCATAATACTGGGAAAGTTTCTTGGTTTTCTTCTTAGCTGAGACAGATGAAAAATGCCTATTACAATTTCTCCAGTAACACCAATAAAATTTTTGTTTCATTCTAAAATCCCAAACCATGCATTTATAGAATGTAAACATGTAACTGTACTAAAAGGTGTACCAAAACTTATTAGCTTCATTTTTTTAAAATAAGCATAAGGAAAATGTGATGAAGATAAACATTTCAACAAATACCAAGGTAATCTGTTACTGAGTTATTATTAAAAGAACATTTGATATTGTTCTATTATTGACTTATTTCTCTCTTTCTCAATTCACACTGTCAGTTTTCTGTACATTCTTATAATATGACATTCATGATTAAAATATGGGGCTTTTGATTACACATTAGTGTATCTACAAGACCTAGTGAGGATGGATCAATCTCTGACTACATGCAAAAAGAGGAGACATTGACAAAGCACCTAAGACTCCTGTCCGAGGCTGACCGAGCAATTTTTGAGACTTGAAAGCAGTTTGTGGAACTATTTGTTCAGAAGCAGAGTTTCTGAGATCACAGACCTGAAGCTATTTGCACGGTGGTTTTGGCATGCTTTTGAGCTACAGAAGTAAGTGAAATTTTGGGTCTACTTACATGTTTTTGATTTTTGGAAAGATTTCTGTAGCAAAAAGTCATGAATCATGAGTTTGATGAAAGTGAAAAACCTCTGAGAGATTCATACAAGTGGCTTGGAAAGGAAGCTCTTGCTCTTTTTAGATCTAAAAATCTCATTTCCAGTATGTTCTGAGGTTCTGTCCATAATTACCAGTGACTTATGGGCTTTAAGGATATGCTATAAGGAGCCGAGAGCAGGATATCCCTTATGTATTCAATTTTAATGAATTGCTGCTGAAATTAAAAAGAAAAAAGACTATGTTTAAGACAAGTTGTGAGTTTGAGGAAAAGATTGTTTAATGGAATTTTTGTGATAGCAAGACACTGTGTGCTAAGCATACCTTGCCACCCTATTGTTCTGTAATAACAGAATTTACCTCAATTTGACAGTCTATAGGCATCACGATCCTATATCAGACTGTCCTATGATCAATTTAGCTGCAATAATTTGCTCCTAAAATGAATTTGTAGCTGCTTTTTTAAAGTCATCAAATGCCTGTGAAATAGTTAGTATGTTGTGTGTTATCTGTCTTTATAGCATGACTCCTGCATATTTTCTGTAGGTTTATGCAGTTATATTTAACAGTTTTAGTGTTACAGATTTGTCTTGGTTTCCTTCAATTAACAGCTTTTTGCAGTAGCTGATAAACAAGAAAATAAGTTATTCAGGGTTGGGGGTTCTTTTGAAGACAGGGTTATGTTTCTCTTATGCAACACTGACAATTTAAAATGTGAAAATATATTTCCTTATTTCTGCTTTTCAGAAAACAAGCACTTCCCCTCCCCCCCTTTTTGCCATTTCCCTTTTACCTGGGAAACATTTCTTTCCTGCTTCTGATTCAAATCCACGAAATAACCCCAGATGATCTGTAAGGAAGTATTTTCACAAAAGATTTGCTGAAGTAAATGTGGCATAAATATGCACATGGTTTCAATTTCCTGAGCAGCACTGACATTTTTACTCAATTTCCTCTTAATCCTGCATCACTCACAACTCCTTTGCTTCTGGATTCCTTTCTCAGCAGCCAGGGGTGGGGTTAAAAAAACATTGAAATGGAAGAGAGCTCAACCAGCTCATTCGGTGTAATAAAATCCATTCCACTGTGGTCCTAATTTCATCAACTAATACAAGTCAACATCGAACGTTAATGAGGAAAGGTTTCCAATTAGATACAGACTGACACTGACCCAGCTTTTCAGTCACCTTCAATTGTCAGCGATAAAAAGGACGGTTCAATATGATATGGATCATTCACTCCAAATCTCCACAACTCATTTATGACAAACACAACTAACAGAGCATAGGGAACTGCTGAATTGTTTTTCATTATACTGGCACATTGGCTTTAGACTACAGTGGTAATGATCTTTAGAGGTTTTCCATACAGAGTGCCACTAATGAGCAAACCAGGATGGGGTGATGAGGTGATGGCGACCCACATTTTCAAGTGACAATACCAGCAACATGATGATGCTTAAAATTTCCTATTATTTCTGGAAAGTAATTCACTACCAGAGAGAAGAGAGAGTTAGAAGGCTAAGCTATTAAATAAAATGAGTACAGAAAGTGAATAGCTCATTAAAAATGAAAAGCTTTTGCAAAATACACCAGCCTTGTCTTTACCAGTCACTGTAAAATGTGCTTCTGTCCATCTTTCAGTAGGCAGTTACTTAGAGTGGTATTACTTACAGGGATGTGTTAAAGTCCTGCAGAAGTGCATTTTCCAGTATGGTGTGCTTCCGCCTTCAAACCCAGAGCACATATGGGGAATGAAGATGCATAAAAATAGATGTTAAATTCATTCCCGGTCTTGGTCAGGGGCTTTCTACTGCCCAGGCTAATACAGGGCACCTTCAAGACTATTCTAAAACTACTGAGCTGTAATGACCACTTGCAATTTGTTAAAATGTTAAGCATGGCAAGACAGTAAATTACAGCAATACTGCAACTACTAAAATATGGGTACAAGGTAACTTAATAACACATAAAAGATATCCAGAGACTATAAAATACAAGAGCCACAGCTGATATTCTATTCTTTGAGACTGAGTAAAACTTTTACATCAGTTATTGTGGTTGTTCTTTTCAAAATCTCCTCAAAACCTTTTTATTTCAGAATAGAATGAATTCCTTTTTATCATTTACGAACCACAAAAATCCATAGAGATTTCTAAAGCCACATAGGATTTGAAAGCTTGATTTAATTTCTGTTCATATAAACTCTTTGCTGGAAAATGCATTCCACGGATCAGAGTACTTGGGGAAGAAAGGAAGGCTAGGACAGCAAAAGAAAATAAGCTGAGATTTGTTATTAGCAGAAACCAAAACTTGAAGGTTTCCATCAGAGAGTATGTTGAAAGATGAAATGAGTTTTAACCATATCAAATGTTTTCAGCAAAAATGAGCACAGTAAATATCAGCTTAGCAAAATATGGAAATTGCTACTTTTTCCAGTTAAGATTTGACTGTAGTGTCAAGCAGAGCAGACTGGTCAAATAAAAATCGTGTGTTGTTATTCCACTGGAAAATCTACCTATTTTAATTGGATGTCAAACAAAAGTGGGAAAAGCCCATATGTGGTATGTCAAGCTGCTTTTGTAAATTGTAAGAAAATTGTTGAATTTGAATGATTAAAATCTATTTTGCACGTAATTTTCCATTTTTCTCCTTTGCCAGATAGACTTGCAGCTGTTCTCGATACTGGAAAGAGTCATTAACCCTGTAGAAACACATTAAGAGATTTATTCATGACTTTTGTGGTTTTTCTTTGCTGTTTATAATCCACAGTCAAATGATATAGAAAAAAACTTGCTCGTGTAAGTTTATATTGGTTTCATAAAGCCATGCCAGCGGTTCTGATACATGGTGTTCACACATCCTTAGTTTTATCTGACATTACAACCTTGCATGTAATTAAGTGTAGACTAGTGATTTGCCAGCATGATTAATCATTCCTTATTTATTGATTGATTTCAAAATCACAGCATATAATAATTCAGCCAGTTTCTTCCTAGAAAGTCCTGCACCATCCAGGATACCTATGGGAGTCCTTTGTCTTTCTTGCAGTGATGGAAACTAAAACTTTTACGGAGTGACATTTGTACAGAATCCTAGAATTGTCTAGATTGGAAGGGACCTTTAAGATCATCAAGTCCAGTAATCAACCTAACACTGCCGAGTCCACCACTAAACTATATCTCTAAGCACCGTGCCTACCCTTCTTTTAAATACCTCCATGGGTGCTGATTCCACCACTTCCCTGGGCAGCCAGTTCCAATCTGTACAGTCAGATTATCAGGCAGATGTACGCTGTTACCAATGGATCATGAAACCTTAGCAGGTTTCAATTTGAATGCCTTCAATAGCTGAAAGTCTGGTCATTTTCAGTATATGAGATCTAACGGTGGAAATCCATCAAGCTTATGTCAATCAGAATATATATATTCTCATTTTGTAGAGAGAGTTTTGGATCATTTACATGCAAACACTGCTAAACCTGTCCTTTCTAATTTTGGCCTTTTGTATACATGTAGAGGTTGTATAGGTCTAGCTGTGTAAACTTCAGACACAGTGTCAGCATAGAATACCACCTGCAAACGGCAGGAAACAGAGGAAAAATAAAAACAGTGAAGGTCTCCAGAAATTTGAGTGCTTATATACTGCTGGGTATGGATTGTAAGTATCATGGTATGAGGTCTCTTTTAGCAAGGGCGAAGGAAGAAGATGTCATTTACAAATGTGTGTTGGCTAAATGAGAGGTGTGTTGATTTTTCTGTAACACAAGGCACCAAACTCTGAAGGTTGGTTCCCTTGGTCTTGCGCATGAAGGGGAATAGGCTTCTGGAAAGTCTAGTTCAGAACAGGAGGATAAGCATCTTAGATTTGGGATTCTTATTACTACAGTAATTACTACAGTTATTACTACAGTAATTATTACAGTTGTGTGACCCAGATGGCTCCTTGTCATGATTTGGCAGTGTGGCTGCCAGGTGATCAGGCTGCCCGTTGCCCTGGTCAAAAAGATGATCAGGTTTTTGCTGGAATCCCTACACTTTCTTTGCCTGGTCTGGACCACTGCTCTCATAGGTGGGTATATAACAGGAGCCACCATGCAGAGGGGCTTTGTTGCAGTCCAGAGCAGTCTAAGCCACTTCTACCTGATGCCACTGAAGTCCTATTACATAAGTGCATGAAGGCATGGGTCAAGAGCTCACCTTGGTCAACCACGCTACATAAATGAGTCCGGAGTGTCTCTGAAAATTTTCTCAGTTGTGGGCTGTTTATAAATCATAGCTGAGACCTCCTTAGAGGAGGTCTTAGACCAAGGAGACTTAAAGGCTCTCCTTGGCTTATGTGAGGTGACTGTCATTAGCTGGTAGGAAAGGTGGACTTATATGATACCATGTGATTACACACACTGTAGGAATTTATTGCTTTTTACCCTGCCTTTGGTGCTCTCATGCCCAGTACAAGATTTGACTGTCCAGTGCTGTAACTTAAAATAACGTGTTTTATATCAGCATAACACCACTCACAACAATGAAATCATAGGTGGAGGATATATCTATTCAATTTCTTCCATGAGAGAAACATTTCTTACTCAGAAATGTGTTTATCCCAAGCATTTTCACAGCAAAGACATAGAGTGTTAGGATTTACTTTCTGTAGTGGATTACAAATTCAAGATTGAAGTCAAAGCTTTTTGATTTAAAATTCATTTAATTTTTACAATAATGTAGGAGATAGGCACTGTGAAACCTACCCCTGTGCTATTGCATGGCTAGGATTTGTACAGGGATTTACTAATCTATGTCTTCTACTGAGACACGCAAATGGAAGAATTGCTGAATTTTGTTCTAGGGACCGAGCCTGTGAATGTCTTGACTTAAGTTTTTAACTTCTGTGGTTTGTGCTAAAATATTGAGTCCTTCAGCTTGGAGGCAGCAGAAACTCTACAAGTTACTACATAGTACAATTTGCAATTTCAATTGGTCTATTTACCTTCCTTTTTTTTTTTTTTTTTTTAAATCCCAATCTCAAACTACTTGTCCCACAGCCACTAACTTTGCATAGCGGATGTTCAGTACCCTCTTGATTTCAGTCTTCCAGAAAGAAATCAAAAAATGAAGCTAAGTATATGTCACTACTCTGTCAATTTATCTGTGTGTGTTTTAAAAGTGACAACAAAAGTCATATTTGGCAGTATTTTCCTCTTATGATGGACAGATGTGACTTGTACTACATAAGTAAGTTTGCAAATTGCTTCAGGATGTGTAAAGTGCTTCTCTCTTTTACTTCTAATTGTTTTGCAAGGTTATGTTCTTTTCTAATGGCAGTAGAAATTAGGCAGAAATCTGATTTAGAATTATCTATATCTAGCTTTTCTGGGGAAATTTCAGGATTTTTGGAAGATTTTAAGTGCTTTCCAGCTCTAAATCAGGTCAAACATATTCAGAGAATAATCTTTCTTGTTCTGTTTTCTAATTTTTGCTATTAAAGGCTCTTGAAAAGAAATGGAAAAAAAAAGCAAGCCACACAAAAGCTAATGGAATTCTTCTAAGCATAAAGTTGCATTCTCTGCAATTCAGGGTTTTGGCAGAGTTTCAGAATGTTTTGCTTGAACTGTCACATCTATCAGAAGTTGGAGTTAGCTTGGCAAGAGAATAAGTGTTCATCATACCTTAATAGGAAATGTATAAATTTCATAATACGCAACTGAAAAAAAATGAAGCTGCATGTCTTAAGCAGCATGACTCTATAGTTAACATAGCTGAATTCATAGTAAAATTCTAGGACTCTCAAACTGTTAATCAGATTATTAGCGGATGAATAATGTGTTCTATCAAACCACTATAGGAACACATGGATCTGATTCTCCCCTCATTTTAACTGGATGATTTCATTGTTGTGAGTGGTGTTATGCTGATAAAAAACACAGTGCAGAGGTGAGAAGAAATTCAGGCTATACATTGTCTAACTGTTTCAATTTACAAAGGTATTAATAAGCATAATAGACAATGTCCTGTAAACTGGGTGGGTTTTTTGCAGGCTATATTTTTAGCATGAAAAGTACAGTTCCTCAGAACTTTTGCAGTCTTCATTTAACATAGGAATTACATGTCTTTGAAAAGAGGAAATCACTGGGACTTTGTAGCCAGGTCTTTCTGATTTCTTAGTGTAGCATTCCAATCATTATAAATGTTACAATGTTATAAATAATTTAATACATAATGATTTGAGTACTTTTGATGCTCAGCTCCCTGAAAACATCTTCTTCCCTAAAAAAGCAACCATAATTGGTGAAGTTTCTTGTGGATTTCTCTCCTAGCTGAAGGGCAAATTTAACTCAACTATACTGTGATTGCAAGATGAGCTCATGCTTTATTAAACATCTGATACTCCACCTGGAAGAAAGGAGGGAAAGAGTGTCAGAATGAGAGAGAGAGGTTATGAATACTCTGTGGAAAACGAGCTTCAGTCTGCACTGCCACTTTATTAAATGCCAGAGACTCCACAACAATGAGTGTTGCCAGCATGAGCACATCTTGAACACATATTCTCTGGTGTATGATAAATGGCATAAACTCACTGAAGATTTTGCCACAGTCAAGCAACACTCAGTGGTGCTCTCCACTCTGGATTCTCATGTGTCTAATAAGAGCTGAGCTCCTGTCGTAACCCTCAGTTATGTTGACCAGAGTGTCAGTCCACCATGAGATACAAACACATTGGAGACCAGCTACTACTGATTGTGGTGCTCTCCTGGGTAGACTGCTTGATGTTGAAAAAGGTTAAAAAACATGCTGTGCTCTTTCCCTTGATGACGGCAATGTATGTGTCTGTCTTTTCTAGTTATCCCATTTTCCTGAAATTCACAAGGGTTTAATATTTTTGAGAGCCCTACTTCTGCAAATTTTAATTTAAATTGGCCTCTGTATTGAAAATTTATGGGGAAGAGAGAGTCAGCAGAAAGAAACAACACGATTGTCTAAGTTTAGGAAATCAAGCTAGTACTCTTCCCTCTTGCTCCTCTCCAAAAGGAGAGCAAGGGCTATGGGAAGGTCTGGAAAGATGGCTGCAGGGTACGAACTTTACAGTGCCTCAGAAGAAAATAGACAAAGTGTTTTGTGTTTGCTTTTCCTAACACATGCCTGGAAAGCATATCTGAAGAGTGCCCTATGATTGATTTAAATAGTTAGCATAAGCTGGTTGGATATTTTGTATGGTCACATCAAATACTGTTAGTAATTACATATTGTTTCACACAGTATCTTGGCTTTTGCTTGTAAGTGAAAGAAACTTATGTCTGACACTTGCAGTTTGCTCTTTGAGAGGCTCTCGTGGTTTAACCCAAGCTGGCAGCTAAGAACATGGATCTCACTCCCCCTTCCCTCAGAAGGGCAGGGAGAAGAGAGAGAAAAAGAGGGGAAAGGGAAAAGAAAAAAATCTTGTAGGTTGAGATACAGGCAGTTTAACAGAGCAATAAGAGAAAAGGAAAATAACAATAACAATAATAATTATCATCATAGAATCATAGAATCATAGAATCATAGAATGGTTTAGGTTGGAAAGGACCTTGAAGATCATCGAGTTCCAACCCCCCTGCCATAGGCAGGGACACCTCCCACTACACCAGGTTGCCCAAGGCCACGTCCAGCCTGGCCTTGAACACCTCCAGGGATGGGGCCTCAACAACCTCTCTGGGCAACCTGTT